>WNGS01161003.1:0-31147 GCA_020271785.1 Procambarus virginalis | reverse complement strand
TAAATGGTGTTAATCGAGAAATGGAGAGAATTTCTATTTCCTCCATAGCGTTCGTATGTAACAGATAAAACTGTTATTTAGTGATAATCTTAGTTAATAACTCTTGGTTTTGGATCATTAGGAGTTATATTATCCGTATTAATTATTGTACAGAATACTGATAAAATTAGAGCACCATATTCAATTCTCTAACATTGGTAATAATGTTTTAGATAGACAGTATCTGACGCAATCCTGCCTCTCGATGTCGTGAGAATTTCAGCAATAAATGCTCAGATAAAGAAATATTAAATTATGTTAGCACTACAGTTAGTAGCGTTAATAGTTACTGTACTTAGCATACAATAGTGATGTATTATGATACAATAGTAATGTATCAGTGTTGGAAATTTTCAACATTATTGGACCTTCTGTTGACTTCCAGTGGTTTCCCTCTGGTTCTTTCTCAGACTCGTTGGTCCCCTTCCTTCCTTCCTCGTCTTCTCTTGATTCTGTTTCCTCTTATTTTGTTTTCAAATCATCTCTCCTTCCTGTTTCAACATTCTTTGTATTCGTTACGTACGACTTGCTGGTGTATGTACGATATATGTATGTCCGCCAGGTGTACGAGCTGCACCACCCGATAGACGGGTGGTGCAATTCGTACCTCACGCGCTGGGGTTGGGGTGGCCGTTTTGTTTCTGGGCGGTGTACTCGTGTATTCCGTGTCATTTATCGCGTTTTTTTATGGCTTCTCGCCCGTCTTCCCTTTCCAGTCATAGTCCTCTTGATGCTGGGGGTGTTCTGGATTTTATATGTGGGGACGTCATCCTTTCGTTCTTTTCTCTGCTTCCGGGTGTTGGGTGGCTCAGAGTGACACCACCTCCATCCTCTGTACTGCACCTCGTCTTCTGCTGGGCACGCATCTCTGGACATGTTCCAAATTCATTTTCAACTTCAGAATTTTTATTCAGGTAATGGTACATACAATACCTGCAGCCTCTGGTACGCATAGCGTTTCAGGCAAACCACTAGCGGTGCTTCTTGTGTGTTCCTCGGCTCGACTGTGTTGTGGCACGGTCGTGTCTCCACTCTGCAGGTGAGATTGTACTGTCTAGCGACTCTGTCGGCCAGGTGCTGGTTCTCGACTTTTGGTGGGGGTTCTCGCCTAGTTATGCTTGGGGGGGTTCTCGCCTAGTTATGCTTGGGGGGGTTGAGCTCTGGCTGTTTGGTCCCCCCTCTTGTCGGGACCTGTCGGTCGACGGGTGTGCGGATTCCTGATCCTACTGGGCTCTGTCTTATCTTCATTTGCAACTGTGTATGGGGTCTGCCTCCACCACATCACTTCCTAGTGCATTACATTTCCTACCTCGTGACATTGATCAGGTTCTTTTTCATGTCTCGGTGGCTCCTTTGGGTGCTTCTTCCTGTGTCCCCTAGTGGGTGTACCACCCTTGTTCAGTACTCCATCTTTGTTTACTCTGTCACTTTCCCGCTTGACAGGGTTGCGTTGATGGTTCCTAACATGGTTGTTAGGTGTTGTGTGTTTTGCTTGGACACCTTGCGTGTGCCTTCAGTGACTTTACTTTGTATATCTTGTTCTTCGTTGCACTGTGGGACACTGCCCCGCATTTTGGTGCTTTTTATTTAGTTTTCAGCACCTGGGTCTTTTCCCTATACATATTAGGACACTCCTTCCTTGGCTATCTTCGGTGCCTGGCTGCACCCTGATATCCATGGTGTCCCTCTTGTGTATGTGCGACCTCCCACTACACACTTTGTGGTTGGTCGTGTACATTGCATTCCCGGCTGCTACTTGGTCCGTATTCCGGGTTTTTCCTTGTCTCTTTCCGATTTTCCTTCTCCTATGCTACACATGGCTGTGTATTTGGGTCGGTGCTTATTGGCTATACTGATGTTTGATGCTGGGGTGGGCCTCTATCCATGTTTAGTTCCCTGCTTTTGGACTACCCCGGTGTTCAGTTTTGGTACTGAGTTCCTTCACTTTTCCTTTGTATTTCACTGCGGGCTTCTGTGTTGCACTGTCTGTGAGGGGTTGTGGATTTCTGGTTCACCGCTCCTGCCCTACTAGTTCCTTTTCTTGGGACGGGTAGCTGGGATTCTGGTCCTGGCTCTGGCTTTCCTTCTTCCTTTTCCGGAATGTACATTTTTGTTTTCCTGAGGTTCACGTCCTGCGTAATTCTCCTCTTGTGTACCTCGGAGATGCATGTGTAGTTTTTTCCTGCTGGAGCTGGTTGCGCTGCAACTTTTGGGTTGCGTGGTCGCTGTTTTTCACTTCGCGTCATGCACTTTCATTAGTGGTGCTCGTTTTCCTCGTTAGCTTGGCCTCCTCGGTGTTTGGCCTTGTTGGTCCTTCAGGGGTCTTGGGTAGAGGGAATTCCTCTCGGTTGGGTCATTTCTGCTTGCCTGGGTTGGTTCCTTTTTGGCTTGATGGGGTTGGGTTCTTGGTTCTCTGGCAGCTGCTGCTCCTGGTTTTTGCCTGCCTTGGCAAGACCTGTTGCTTTCCTTGGTTACAATCCTGTGGGTCTTCCCGCGGCTCTGCCGCTTTTTGCGGATCGGTCCAGCCCTGTGCAGGGCTAGTTCGTTCTTCCCCTCGAGTCTTCGTGTCTCGGGTTTTTCCTCTAGTTTCTCGTCACTTGTGTGGGCACTGGTGGCTTCGTTGTTGGTCTCCCACCTGCGTGCTTCGTCTCGGCAGCGGTGTGTAGTTTTCCTGGCGGTCCTTCCGGTTTTCCTATCACTGCGCAGGGTCCTGTGATCTCTGATACGGTTGTCTTGTGTTTCCCTTCGGGGTTGTTCCAGGACCGTCGTCTGGTACCGTATGCTGTCACCTCGTCTTGGGTGGCACTGGCAAAGCCGCTCCTGCTTCCGTTTGGTGTTGCTGTTCCTTCTGCTCTGTTCCGCTTGCTGTCTTGGCCGTTGTTTCACCTCCGTTCTGCTCTTGCGTTTCCTGTGCCGTCCTGGTCGTTGGCCCGGATGGTCTATTTTTTTTCTTCTCCTCAGTTTAGTCCTTGGGTTACTGCTTGGTTGGTCAGGCCGGAGGTATTTCCTTTGTTGTTCGGTTGAGGTTTTTTGCTGTTCTCTGCGCGTCTTGGCCTCTGGGGTCGTGGACGCGTTTTAGTTTGCCCGGGTTCCCTTCCTTCCCTCATTCCTGTTCTGGGGTTCAGGTCTCCCAGGTTGTCTGCAGGGTCTTTTCGTTTCATCTGTGGTCTTGTCTTTTAGGTTAGGAGGTTAGGGCGCGTGGCATCTGCCTTCCGGATCCTTCCCTCCATTCCTTATCTGTGGTGAGATAGCTCCGGGGAGCCGACGGGACTTCCCCCCAGAAAACCAGCGTTGAATGTAATGAAACGCCTTTTTCTGGGCGAGTCCCAGAGGCTCCCTGGCATCCCTCTCTCTGGTCGGCGGTTTTTCGTGTTTTTGACATCCAGCCTCAGAACCGAGGTGTGGGTAGCCGGCGTGAAAGGTCTGGGGCTCCCCGTTCCCCCTCCTGGGAAGAGGGGAGATGCGCAGACAGCGGTGTGGCGACGTGTGACATCATACTAGTTTGCTCGTTTTCTGTTGGGGAGTTCTATCCATTAGTTCGGCTTTTGGTAGCAATTTTAACCAGAATAGGGGTTTGTTTTGGGGCGCCTACCTTTTTGGGTGCCTGTCCTAGTCGATGGCAGACATAAAATGCTCCTAACCACAGGGGGGTTCCATAGGCCATTGCTCCTCGTGTTTCTCTGAGGGGGACCAGGTCAGGCTCGTGGTCCCCGGTCAGCAAGAACTCCAAGCACTTTGATGCCAGAAAGTTAAACATATCCATTCAGCCTGGATAGCTCCAGGGAGCCTCCGGGACTCGCCCAGAAAATTGCGTTTCATTACATTCAACGCTGTTTTTTTTTTCACATTTGTGAGCTTCATAATTTTACTTATACAAGGAATATGGTTAAAGTATTATTTTTATAGTTAGATCTTATTTGAATGAATAATATACTTTTGTATCCTCTGGAAACCGTCTGTAGAGATAGCCATTTCATAATAATAGTTCATAATGTGCATTTTCCTCAGGTTCGGCACATTGGTCGTGATTTGGACTGTTGGAAGAATTTGTTCAGCGTCACCCATTCCCAGGCCCTGGCTTAGCTATTAGAGTATTATGTGCCGATGAAGCATTCATGGAGAGGGACTTCTCAGAAACTCAAGTTGTCCTTAAAGTTGTTGTTGATTATGCAGCCAGTGTACAAAAGGTATGACTTACCAGTGTTTTTTAACTAAAACCAAACTTAAATATTTGATTAACTTCTTAGTGAAGAAGTCTTTCTTCGCTAAGTCTTCACTGGTCTTTCTTCACTTTCTTCATTTTCTTCTTAGTGAAGAAATTAGTGTATTGGGAGGTACCTCCCTCCCCCCCCCCTCAGTATCTGGTGTAGCCCAGGGATTAGAAATTTACACAAAACCAAGGAAGCTTATGAGAAGGGTTAGGCCAAAACAAAAAACAATAAAGCTACTGTTTGAAGACAAATTAAAAGCAAGGCAAACATATCAAATGATTGTTACTGTGGGATTTACTTGTTGGAGAAAATTGTTTTAATTTGGTTTAAATTAAGTGATTAAGAAATTTAAGATAAATATTGATTTTAAATGAATTATGTTTATTTAATTTTAAATGGGTGGACGTATCTTAGAACTCCATACATATTTCCCACAAACTTGAGAGGGATTCAATTATATTTATTAACCTATTACTAATTAAGTTATAAATTATTTAATTATGTTCATATACTTTAAGAAATAAATTTAATTAGCTATCTTAATATTGGACACTTAAGGTCTTAGCTGCTGTTCCAGCAATTTTTTGGGGGGAACAAAACTCCAGCAATTTAAGTGTCCACTGAGTTCCAAGACCAGAATCTGCCCCCCCCCCCCCCCACCTCAATCAGGCTGAAAGAAGCCTGGGAATCGGGCATCACTCCAAAGCACACAACTGATTGTATGTAGGGCGTCTGACAGCTGGGTGGACAATGCTTCAGATTCGTAGTCCTGAGGTTCCGGGTTCGATCCCCGGTGGAGGCGGAGACAAATGGGCAAAATGTTTTTTTTCACCCTGATGTCCCTGTTACCTAGCAGTAAATAGGTACCTGGAGTTAGACAGCTGCTACGGGCTGCTTCCTGGGGTGTGTGTAACAAACGGAGGCCTGGTCGAGGACCGGCCACGGGGACGCTAAGCCCCGAAATCATCTCAAGATAACCTCAAGATTGTAAAATTGATAACCTTTCCAAAATCACAGCTTAGTAACACTTGCATGTCATCAAATGGTAGCAACCTGAGGCCCTCGGACAGCTAGCCAGTTCCTTCAAAAGCCGGGTGTATATCCTAGAGGACAATGCTCAACAGGGCTCCCTTGTATTGGCCTGTGTTGCAAATGTCTTCTGCTGGCACTTGCTTGAGTAGTGCATCTGCTTGGAGGAGGGGACAGGGGTGAGTAATGCAACCGAATGTTTTGTGGTAGTGTTGCCCAACCATTATTCTTTCCGTCTTGCCTGCTGGTTTGCCCAGCTGTCTGATGGCTACTTTGCTCCAAGGTGATTGGCCCAGCACTTTTGTTTGTGGGAGGTTATCTTGAGATGATTTCGGTTTTTTTTTAGTGTCCCCGCGGCCCGGTCCTCGACCAGGCCTCCTCCCCTAGGAAGCAGCCCGTGACAGCTGACTAACACCCAGATACCTATTTTACTGCTAGGTAACAGGGCATAGGGTGAAAGAAACTTTGCCCATTGTTTCTCGCCGGCGCCTGGGATCGAACCCAGGATCACAAGTCCAGCGTGCTGTCCGCTCGGCTGACCGGCTCCCTGGGGGAGAGGTTCATTAGAAGTAATATTTGTCCTTAGTGAAACTGTAAGCTAAAATCTGTTGTAGTACATCAACTCGTGTAAGGCCTTACTCGAGAAATGCATTTATTTATAAACTTATTATTTGTTTCCATTACAAATGTACTTTATTAAGTGCTAAGTTAAAATCATGTTTGCAATAGCATGAAGCTGGAGCCAACTGTGTTCCAGAGCCTTCATATGGTTGGTTGACTGGATTTCAAATGTATCTATCTACATGTTGAGCAAACATGTTCCAAAGGCATAGGAATGAATGTTGGCTCATAATAAGATTTTTGAGAAGGGCACAGCTGACATGCTGTTAATGGCCGAGTATTTTATGTTGCAGTAGCCAAGTTGCGGTTGTCCACATATATGTGCCAGGTGAGAACAGTTGTCCACATATATGTGCCAGGTGGGAACAGTTGTCCACATATATGTGCCAGGTGGGAACGGTTGTGCACATATATGTGCCAGGTGAGAACGGTTGTGCACATATATGTGCCAGGTGGGAACGGTTGTGCACATATATGTGCCAGGTGAGAACAGTTGTCCACATATATGTGCCAGGTGAGAACAGTTGTCCACATATATGTGCCAGGTGGGAACGGTTGTGCACATATATGTGCCAGGTGAGAACGGTTGTCCACATATATGTGCCAGGTGGGAACGGTTGTGCACATATATGTGCCAGGTGGGAACGGTTGTGCACATATATGTGCCAGGTGGGAACGGTTGTGCACATATATGTGCCAGGTGGGAACGGTTGTGCACATATATGTGCCAGGTGGGAACGGTTGTGCACATATATGTGCCAGGTGGGAACGGTTGTGCACATATATGTGCCAGGTGGGAACGGTTGTGCACATATATGTGCCAGGTGGGAACGGTTGTGCACATATATGTGCCAGGTGGGAACGGTTGTGCACATATATGTGCCAGGTGGGAACGGTTGTGCACATATATGTGCCAGGTGGGAACGGTTGTGCACATATATGTGCCAGGTGGGAACGGTTGTGCACATATATGTGCCAGGTGGGAACGGTTGTGCACATATATGTGCCAGGTGGGAACGGTTGTGCACATATATGTGCCAGGTGGGAACGGTTGTGCACATATATGTGCCAGGTGGGAACGGTTGTGCACATATATGTGCCAGGTGGGAACGGTTGTGCACATATATGTGCCAGGTGGGAACGGTTGTGCACATATATGTGCCAGGTGGGAACGGTTGTGCACATATATGTGCCAGGTGGGAACGGTTGTGCACATATATGTGCCAGGTGGGAACGGTTGTCCACATATATGTGCCAGGTGGGAACGGTTGTCCACATATATGTGCCAGGTGGGAACGGTTGTGTTCCCCATCTGGCATCATTGTAAGGTTTCCATCATTTATGGACCTGGACATCTCTTGCTAAATTCCTCATGAATTCCATCTTGTATACCTTGTGGTAGTTCCAGGGATCAATGTCCCCGTGGCCCAGTTTTTGACCAGGCCTCTTGGTTGGTGGTCTGGTCAACCAGGCTGTTAGATGCAGCTACTCACAGCCTGATTTATGTAATGTCCTCTTGAGTTACAAAGCACTACTGCTTAAGAAAGTGATTGTTCTATAACATTAACCTTTCATGCAAACAACCCTGGCATTGATAGACTCTGCATCTAAAACAGTCTACATCAAAAAGACGATTTGTATTTGTGACAGCAAATGCATCATTACTCTCAGGACTGATATTACCATTACTTGTTTACCATTTGTTCCAATATAATTTAGTAATAAAAGGTCTGTGGCTTCTGGAGAGAGCGTGGGCTCAAACACTGCCTTTCAAAATATCAAAATCTGCCAAAAATGTTGGTTATGAAATCAATAGTCAAAAAATATAAACATTGCCAAATTCTTCCCAATAAATGTTTCATGGTTCTAAACATGGTTTTTGTAATGCATCATGTGGTGAGCATTTTTGTCATTACCACACGTGGGCCAGTAATAGCTGTGGTGTATTGCTAGTGTTGATAATGAATGTGTTTTGTAGTCACTTCTTGTAATGTATGTGGAACATGGCCACATTGCTGGTCACGATGAATATGGTGATTACTAATGTGGAATATAACAAGTGTTGATAATGAATCAGTCGTATACAAGAAAATTCAATACTTGTACTGTATTATATTATACAATTTTTATTATAAAATCTTCCCACAGAAACATGCACTTTTAAACCGGATAGAAAACTGTACATCGGAAGAAGAACGGCACGAGCTACACCGAATCTCTCTGAGTCAGACGTTATATGCCACTCTCCTGCCTGTGAAGTCCGTCGGAGTTCAGGTGAGCACTGAAGTAGTATTAAAAAATGCACACTAAGAGATTTTGACTCTTGTGAAATATTTTAAGGGTGGTTGCCAGCTATTTATTTTCATCTATATTTTGACTAGTCTTCTATTAGATATCACCCAAGAGTATACCTTATATTTTTCTCTATGAAATTATTGACTTCCATTGTCTGAATAATGCTTATGTGATTGGCTTGAAACTTACTTAAATTCACATTGAGTGTTATAAGTAAGATGCCCTATTGTTTTTGGTCTATGTAGGTTCCTGGTTTGTTTTTTTATTTGTTTTTTAACCACCGTGCTGCGCCGAGTTTATTGTGAAATTCCCCCGGTGCGCATGAAATAGTGTTCCAAAAAAAATCTTATTTCTTCGTAAAATGATAAATTCCCTTCCCTGAACATGTCTATGTAGAAATAAATACCAAATTCCACTTACTTTGGCTGTGGGGACATGGACAAGGTGCGCTGTGACGTCATCAGGGCCTGGTCGCCTGTGCGTGAATCACCCAGACACGGTCGCGCGGGCCATTCAAGCACCGGCTGTAGCCACAAATATATTTTCAATTATTTGTTTTATGTATTTCCAATGCAGTTTTATTTTTTTTTATCGTATATGATGCATATTTGTGACCTTTACAATATGTATACAGTAGAACGTTCATAATGGTCCATGGAACTGTGATACATGTGTCAGTAATGTGTCCACAAAAAAAGTTTATTTTCGCAATATTACCTGTTAAAAATTCACTAAAATTACAATATGTACAGTTTCACACACTATTTACACAGTAACACACTGTATTACACACTCAGTACTGCATAAGTGAGTAATAATCAACAAAGTAGTCCATGGTACACAGCGTGACTTCGCTCTCAGTGCACCAGGTACAGATAAATTTTCGCTTCCTGTTTCTTCATTCTGTGTGCTTGCAAATAACACACTCATGTACACCCTTGACTTTAGTACTTGTAGGTTGTATGTAGCCAAGCTTGTAAAGCATAAGGTAGTATTGAAAAGATCGCTTTGTATGGTCTCATACAGGATGAGATTCAGCTTACCTCAAGAGTGTCCGTCTGTCAGAAAGAGATTCAGCTAGCCTCAAAGAGTGCCCGTCAGGATGAGATTCAGGTATTCTTGAAAATATCTATGGAAAACACCACCAAGGAAGCCGCTAACACTGTTCATCTATGCTGTTTGTATCAGATGCATCATCATTGAACGCAGAAAATGGTTTATCTATGTATCATCTAAATAAATTGTAGATTGCATAGGATTGAGAGGGTGATGCTCAGAGCTACAACTGGATACACTCGCTGTATCGTCCTCATTAGGTGCTGTATCACTTGCAGCCGACCTTTGTGTTAGGTCCTTATTGCGCCTAGCTTCATCAATATTATGACCCTTATGTTCTTCAAACAATAAGGTTTGAATTTCACAGACAGAGCGTTATCTTTCAACACCGCGTCAGACAGGTGTTTGGGAGCCAGAGGCACGTGTGCCACCCATGGTTACTCATTCAGTACTAACCCAGCCAGCAGCCCTAGGGCATTCTGGGAATTATTTCCAAGATGGCTGCCTCTCACTGGAGGTCCATTTCGTACACAACCAACCTCGTACACATTTAGAATTGGTACCGAAAAATCAAAGAGTTTTCTCGGTTGGCGCAGTTTCCCACCGACCGAGAATACTCGGTTGGCGCAGTTAAGTGGCTAAGTCGTGTGTCGAGTTGATCCTGAGCAATATCATAAATAAATGTGTAAATTTTCCAAGATTTTCTACACCCCTGGCCTCATACCACTGAATAATCAGAGTAATATGGTTGTAAATGATAACATTGGAAATCTTCAAATTTATGAAGGTAAATACTTATTTTCTGGGGGGAGCCCCGTCGGCTCCCCGGAGCTATCCAGGCTGAATGGATATGTATAACTTTCTGGCATCAGTCAATGCATGGAGTTCTTGCCTACCGGGGACCACGAGCCAGAACCTGGCTACCTCTAGAGAGGCACGAGGAGCAATGGCCTATAGAGACCTCCCTTATTATTGGGAGCATTCTATGTCTGCCATCGACTGGGAAAGGCACCCAGAAAGGTAGGCGCCCCAAAACAAACCCCTATTCTGGTAAACTATTGCGACCGAAGACCGAACAGGCGAACAGAACTCCCCAAACGAAAATTAATCCTCATGACGTCATCATGTCGCCGCGCCTCTGTCTGCGCAACCCCCCCCTCCCCGAGAGGGGGAAGGTTATATCTTGAGATGATTTCGGGGCTTTTTAGTGTCCCCGCGGCCCGGTCCTCGACCAGGCCTCCACCCCCAGGAAGCAGCCCGTGACAGATGACTAACACCCAGGTACCTATTTTACTGCTAGGTAACAGGGGCACAGGGTGAAAGAAACTCTGCCCATTGTTTCTCGCCGGCGCCTGGGATCGAACCCAGGACCACAGGATCACAAGTCCAGCGTGCTGTCCGCTCGGCCGACCGGCTCCCTAGGCGCATGCAGCCCGAGCACCGTAGAATAATACTCCTGGCCCACACACCACCGGAAGGGACAGCTCACACCACCAGGAACAGAACTGCAACCGCAAACTGGGGCCAGAGGCACGACCGCACCAGATCGCATCAGCCTGAGAACTGAAGGTTGGGTCGCCGGCGGTGGGGTCTGGGGGGGGAGCCCAGGGTTCGGTTCCGTGATCCTGAGGGTTCTTCGGTTCCATCTTTCCGGAGGTTTCCCGCTCACCGTGTTTCTGCTTCGGAGGTGCGGGAGGCCTTGGCGGCTTACCTCTTGCGTGACCCGGCTTATGCCTTCCTGATGGATCCTCGTTCCTTTGTGTACGGATCCCCAGGTTCGTGCTGGTTTCGTTATGAGGTTCCGGAGTCGTCTTGATTGGCAGACTGCCCTCTCTTTTCGTTGGAGTCTTGGCACACGTTCTGTCGGTCCCGTGCGCTTGAGTGGCGAGAGGTTTCCTTGGCGTTGCAGGTTTTCCTGGGGGGCGCTTTCGAGCATTTGAATGCTTGTTTGTTCGCTCCTGCCTTTCCGCGGGATGTTGGTGTCATGCAGCTTCACGTGCAGGTTCCTTCCCTTTCGGCTGCCCTGATTGCGGAGGATTTGTGGACTCGTGGCCTGCTTGCTTCAGCTCTGCGTTTCTTTTCCCTCCTTGAGCTCTCCTCGGATTGGCTGGAGTTGGATGTGGGTGCGCTTGGGGCTGCTGCTGGGTCTAGTGCGCTGCCCTCGGCTGTGCGGGCGTCGTCTGCTTTGTTGAAGCTCTTCGCGCCGGTCCTGCGTGATGCGGTCTCGCGGTTCTATGCTTCTCGCCTCGCGTGTCGTCAGGCGGTGCTGGCTTCCTCCTTGGAGTCCGCCTGGGCCCTGGCTCTTCGTTTGTCCTCGCCCTTTTGCCCGTTGCTGTTTGCAGAGTCTGCTGTGGGGCAGTATCTGCAGGCGGCCTCGGTCAGTTGTCGATCTATGTCAGAGTTGTTGTTGCTCCGGGGGGCTCGTGGGGGGCCTTCCCGGAAGGGTCGTGCCAGGGCTAGGGGGTCTTTTCGTCGGGGTAGGCCATTGGTGCCAGATTCGGGGCTGGCGGCGCCTTCGGTTGTGGCTGTTGCTGAACGGGGTGGGACCCGTTCTGTTCGTGGCCTTGGTTCTCGGAAGGCGCGTCGGCCCTTTCGCGGTTCGCCCCGTTGACAGGGCGATGGGGGGGCGGCTCGCCCGGTTTGCCCACGCCTGGTCCCACGATTCGTGGGCTTTTCGGGTCGTGTCGCGCGGCCTGTGGTGGCGTTGGGTGGCTCTTCCTCCCTCGGGGGGTTCGGGCCTGGCGGGGCAGGCCTCTTCTCCTGCGCTCCGTCGGGTCATCTCGGAGTGGGTTCGCTTGGGCGTGGTCGAAACGACAGCGTCCCTCAGGTGGGTTTCCCGCCTGTTTTCAGTTCCGAAACGGGACTGTGCGGACCGCTGGTTCATTCTGGACTTGTCCCGTCTGAACCCATGGGTTTTGTGCCCCTCCTTTCGGATGACCACTCTGTCCCAGGTCCGTCTTCTCTTGGAGAGGGGCGCTTGGATGGTGTCCCTGGATCTCAAGGACGCGTATTGGCACGTCCCGGTTCATCCGGTATTCAGGGACTGGCTAGGTTTTGTGGTGGGGCGTCAAGGTTACCGCTTTCGTTGTCTTCCCTTCGGGTTGAATCTGGCACCGCGTGTTTTTACACGCCTTACTCGGGTCGTGGTGGCCCGCCTGCGTCTGCTAGGTGTTCCGGTGCTGGCCTATCTCAACGACTGGCTGGTTTGGGCTCCCAGCCGGTCCGAGTGTCTGCTCGTCAGGGACTTGGTTCTTTCCCAGCTCGCCGGGTTCGGGTTCTTGGTGAACTGGAGGAAGTCCCATCTGGCTCCCTCTCAGGTTCGGTCTTGGCTGGGTCTGGTTTGGGACGCTCGGACTGCTTCCTTGTCTCTTCCTCCGGCGGCTCTCTTGCGCCTGCGGTCCCGCCTTCGCCTGTTTCTGAGGGGTTCCCAGGTCACGAGGCGGTTGCTCGAGAGTTTGTGCGGAAGCCTGAACTTTGCCATGATGGGGTTTGGGGTTCTTCGGGCACTCTCTCCCAGCCTTTGTTGAGTTATCTTGGAGTGGGTGCTTTTATAATTAATTAATTTTGGGCGTGGTCGAAATGCCCTCGTCTCTTGGGTGCATTTCCTGTCTGTTTCCGGTCCTGAAACAGGATTGTTCAAAGCTCCGGGACATTCTTGATTTTTCCAGTATGAACCAGTTGATGCCGTGCCCTTCCTTTCGGATGACTACTTTGTCCCAGGTTTGACTCGTTCTCAAGCCGGGCTCTTGGATGATTTCCCTTGACCTTCAGGATGCTGATTGGCACCTCCCTATTCATCTGAGGTTCAGGGATTGGTTAAGTTTCATTGTGGGGCAACAGGCTTGCTGCTTTTAGGTTCTCCATTCATGTTGAATCTAGCACATCGTGTCTTTACATGCACGACTTGAGTCGTGGTGGCCTGTCTTTGGGTTTTGGCCTGCCTAAGGGAGGCCTGACAGCTGAGTAGATAATGCTAGGGATTCGTAGTCCTAAGGTTCCGGGTTCATCCCCAGTGGAGGCGGAAACAAATGGACAGAGTTTCTTTCACCCTTATGCCCTGTTCATTTAGCAGTAAATAAGTACCTAGGCGTTAAATAGCTGCTATGGGCTGCTAACCTGGGGGTATGTAACAAAAAGGAGGCCTAGTTGAAGACTGAGCCACAGGGACACGAAGCCCCAAAATCAAGATCTCAAGATTACCCATCTCCAGATAACCTCAAGAGAGATACCTCAATGACTGCTTGGTGTGGTTGGAAGTGAAACTAGTGGAAGTCCCAATTGGTTCTGTCTCAGGTTTGGACCTGGTTGGGGCTGAATTAGAGATTCTCAGTCGGCATCGATTTAATTACCTCCTGCAGCCTTGCTCTGACTGCGGTCTCGCCTTCTGTTAGTGTTGAAGGGAACCAGGGGGACGTGGCGATTGCTTGAACAGCTGTGCTGGAGTCTGAACTTTGCTCTTCTGGTTTACTCTCTGGGCATGGTTTGGGTACAGAGGCTGTTCTTGTACCTGCGGGGGCAGCCCCTTTTATCACTTGCAATCACTTGGTGCGTCCTCCAGTGTCCCTTGGTTGCCGCATTGCTGGCTTCCTCTTCGGGTTTTTCAGGATTTGGTGCCGTGGCGTCTTCCTCCCCTCCCTCGCTCGACATCTTTATGGATGCCTCAGCTATCAGTTTGAGCTTTGTGACCAGTGCTTACCAGTCTGGCCTGGGCCATTGGCACTGTGGGCAAGCACTGTGAAGGGCACTGTGTGCCCTTCCCTTCGTCGGGCACACAGTAAGGTGCGGGAGTTTGCGGCTGTGTGACAGGCGCTGCAGAGAGTTTGGATTCCTCCGGATTTGGTGATCCAGCTCCAGTCGGACTGTTCACTCGTGGTTCATTGTCTCCGCGAGAGGGAACAGGGGAGGGGTGTCTCTTTGGTTCATGGCTCTTCGGGGCTGCTCACTGCAAGTGATACTTCTGACGAGTTCTCAGGGTTTGCATCTCTGTCTGCACCATTCATATTCCGGGAGTGTTCAGCCTCCTGGCATGTCCCACTTCTTTCCTCTTTACACAGAGTGGACAGTTGATGTCGATTTCTTCCTCTGACTTTGCCCGGACGTTGACCTTTTCACGTTGGTGTGGCCGCCTTTCGACTGGATTGGTCGTGGTGGGGTACCTTTACCTCTTTTTCCTGGTCTGACTGTTACTCCGAGTGCTGACGCAGCTGAAGTCTTGCAAGAGGGGAGTGATTCTTCTGGTACCTTGGTGGCCAGCTTCTTGCCCAGTGTCTGCACCCAGGCATCTTTCCGCAGCTCCGCCTCTTTCTGGGGTCAGGGAATTGGCGTACCCTGCTGGTTTGACCTTCTCTTCCGCTTTACACATCTGAATTTTTGACGCGCGTTTATCACCATTTGTATGGTGATCAGGGGCCCGATTTGATGGTGTCTCACCTGTGGTCTTCTCAGCAACAGTACGAGATTTCTTGGCAGTCATTTCCTTCGTCGTTGTTCTTCATCTCCGACCTGGGCTGTTTTGTCCTTTCTTGGCTGTTCCTCTTATGCCTAATAATGTCGCTTCTTATTGTGCAGGGTTGGAGGAGCCGCTTCAGCTCCTGCATTGGGGTTGACATTTTTTCTACCCCATTTTGCAAGTTTTCTTGTGCTTTGTTTCACCTCTTGCCTGCTCATGAGCCACCTGAGCTTGCCTGGTCTTTGGACTGGATTCTCTCTCTTCTCTCTACTGTTCGTTTTACTGTGTCCCCCTTCGGTCTGGGATTGTTTTTAGAAGGCATTGTTTTTGCTAGAATGGGCCTCTAATTGTCTTGTGGGTTAGCCCCATGCTCGCTTCCTCGTGGCTGGGGTTTTGTACTTTTTTTTTTGGTCTTGGTGGTCATTTTGTTAGGTTGAAGCCGGCTCCTTGTTTTCTGGGGAAGAAAGAATGGGTAGGCCTCTGGAGGGTCCCTTGGTTGTGAATGCTTGGTTGATTTGGCTGGGGGTGGGTGCATTATGTGCTTTGTCTGATAGTGGCTTTATGCAGCTGCCTGCAGGCCACCAGTTCTGTTTCAGTGGACTCGTTATGGATTGATCAGGTTTTCCTGGTTTCCTGTTCCAGGGCTCGTGTTTCTCAGGTTGTCTGAAATCTAGAAGAAAGAAATCTTATCAAAACTAGCCAGTCTGTGGCTAGGGGCATCCCATGATGTCCGTATGTATGCTGCTTTGACGGCCTTCTTTGGTAATATATCCTGGGGCTAATATTTGGGTGCGAGGGTTGTGGAAGTCTAACAGGGGTCTTGGCTGCCAGGTATCTAATGTTAATTGTTAATGGTCCTGGTCATCATCTGCCGTGTGTTTCGTTGGGTCTTTTGTCACGGAGATCAGTCACGCCTTCACCTTGATACCTGCAGTGCTACCGATCACCCTGGTAAGTGACCCTTTTGTCCTTCTCTCTGGTTAGCTAGCTTAAGGAAGCAGACAGGGGCTCCCCACAGAAACCAGCATTGATTGTAATGAAACGCCAGTTTCTGGATGAGCCCCAGAGGCTCATTATAGAACTGGACTGTGAGGGGGTCCAGTCGACCCAGTCCAGCTCTATCTCTCCCTCTCCCTTCCCCCCTCCTCCCTCCCCCCTCCCATGCATGGTGGGGGCAAACTTCCGGGAGGCTAGTTTCATTGTGGAGGAGTTCCTTTGGCAATTTTGAGGCTGCAGTTTCATTTTACTCACGCAGTAGTTTGTTTTTATTTGCGTATCTTTCTGGGTGCCTTCCCTTGGATGTTATCAAAGATGATAAATTTTAAATAGGTTTCATAGGTGATCATAGGGCCATCACTCCCTGCACCTCTCTGAGGGGGCCAGGTTTTGGCCCATGGTCCCAGATATGCCAATAGAACTCTTGAGACTGATGACACCTAGTAGTATGGCACTTAACACTTTCGAGCCCCGGTCATGCGCGCCGCAAACTTAGAGGTAATGCCCCTGGCGTGCGGGTGAGCACGAGGTGACACCGAAATGTGTATACTCGTTTCAGTTTTTTCACCTTAATTCTTGTGCTATGTCGTTCGTTTTGATATCATTGCGTTCGCAATAGAATTCCCTACAGGTGTATATGCATGTACTGTCCAAAAGCCCGGCATGACCCATGCAGCAAAGCCTAAAGTCTGCAAAAGTTACCCGTGAGTGCACAAAATCAGTAAAATGTGTATACTCTTTTCAGTTTTCTCACCTTAATTCTCGTGTTATGTCATTCGTTTTGATATCATTGTGTTCACAATAGAATTCCTTACATGTGTATATGTATATAATGTCCAAAAGCCCAGCATGGACCCCCCCCCCCCTCCACAGCAAAGCCTAAAGTTACCCGTGAACGAGCACCAATTTGCACATCGAAGCCTAATGTGTATACTTGTTCAGTTTCATAACATAAATTTTCATGTTACGTCTTTCATTTTGGTATCAAATTGTTCGCAATATAAAGGCGCGTATTTTAAAACTAGTCCCATAGTAATAGAGCAATAACTGGAATTTTAACAAATATTTTAATTTTGGAAGCACATCATCACAATTATTTATATCTTTTCAGTGTTCTGACATAAATTTTTGTGTTACATCTTTCATTTTGGTATCAAATTGTGCGCAATTTAAAGTGGTGCACTTTTAAACTAGTTCCATAATAATAGCACAATAAATAGAATTTTAACAAATATTTTGAAATTTTGACCAAAAACATATTGATAATCTTTCAAGTGTTCTGACATCAAGTTTTGTGTTACATCTTTCATTTTGGTATTACATTTTGCGCACTCGAAAGGCGCTGATTTTGAAACTATTCCAAAGTCAATCGGATAAAAAATGAATTTTATACAAATATTTTTGTACTGTAACCACGCGATTATCTGGGATTCGAACATCCGGAAAACGCCCTTATACGGCCAAAATCGTGAACGAATAGTTCTCAATATCCGGCCAAAATGGCCATGGGAGCCGGATAAAAGCTAGTTTAGCCTGATAAAAATTCAGCTGTACCATATTAATCCCGTCTGCCTGTGCCTCAAGACACATGGTGGAGGAGGGGTGGGGTGATGGATGGTCGGGAGGGTGGGAGGGGAGCGTCGGGAGGGACCACCTGGGTACAGGAATTACCATTAATTTTAGAACAATTAATCATAGCCAAAAACAAATGAAATAAGTACTAGTAATTATGTAATAACTAATATTTAAGTTTCCTAAAGCAATGTGCACAGGCTGAAGTTTCCTTAAAAAATATTGAGTTTTTCTGGGGGGAGCCCCGTCGGCTCCCGGAGCTATCCCAGGCTGATATGCTAATGTCAGACTTTGGCATCAGTCATGTGTATGGAGTTCTTAGGCCTACCGGAACCACGGCCAGAACCGGGCCCCCTCAGAGAGGCAAGGGGAGCAATGGCCTATAGAAGCCCCCGTGTGGTTGGAAGCATTCTATGTCTGCCATCGACCGGGACAGGCACCCAGAAAGGTAAGCGCCCCAAAACAAACCCCTATTCTGGTTAAAATTGCTACCAAAAGCCGAACTAGTGGATAGAACTCCCAAAAGAAAAACGAGCAAACTACTGTGACGTCACACGCTGCCGCGCCGCTGTCTGCGCAGCTCCCCCCTCCCGGGAGGGGGAAGGGGAGCCCCAGACCCTCCGGCCCGGCTACCCACCCTCAGTTCTTGAGGCTGATGCTATAGGCGAAGGTCGTGTGCTCTGGCTCCGGTGTTCGCTACACACTGTGCTTGCGTGTGGTGTTTGTTTTCTGGGTGCGAGAGCCAGGAGTATTTTTGGTACTCGGGCTGCATGCGCCTAGGGTTTCCTTCCCTAGGTGCCCTGTAAGTACTACCCTTTGGGCTTGGGGCACCTTCCACAGGCTCCTTGGATCTGCCTCTGCTGGTCCGTTTTACCTTTTTCGTTTTTTTTGGCCGCCTGTTGGGCTCTTGGGTGTTCTGTTCTCCCCTGTNGTTATTTAGTGATAATCTTAGTTAATAACTCTTGTTTGTTGGATCATTAGGAGTTATATTATCCGTATTTAATTATTGTACAGATACTGATAATTAGAGCACCATATTCAATTCTCTAACATTGGTAATAAATGTGTTTAGATAGACAGTATCTGACGCAATCCTGCCTCTCGATGTCGTGAGAATTTCAGCAATAAATGCTCAGATAAAGAAATATTAAATTATGTTAGCACTACAGTAGTAGCGTTAATAGTTACTGTACTTAGCATACAATAGTGATGTATTATGATACAATAGTAATGTATCAGTGTTGGAAATTTTCAACATTATTGGACCTTCTGTTGACTTCCAGTGGTTTCCCTCTGGTTCTTTCTCAGACTCGTTGGTCCCCTTCCTTCCTTCCTCGTCTTCTCTTGATTCTGTTTCCTCTTATTTTGTTTTCAAATCACTCTCCTTCCTGTTTCAACATTCTTTGTATTCGTTACGTACGACTTGCTGGTGTATGTACGATATGTATGTCCGCCAGGTGTACGAGCTGCACCACCCGATAGACGGGTGGTGCAATTCGTACCTCACGCGCTGGGGTTGGGGTGGCCGTTTTGTTTCTGGGCGGTGTACTCGTGTATTCCGTGTCATTTATCGCGTTTTTTTATGGCTTCTCGCCCGTCTTCCCTTTCCAGTCATAGTCCTCTTGATGCTGGGGGTGTTCTGGATTTTATATGTGGGGACGTCATCCTTTCGTTTCTTTTCTCTGCTTCCGGTGTTGGGTGGCTCAGAGTGACACCCCTCCATCCTCTGTACTGCACCTCGTCTTCTGCTGGGCACGCATCTCTGGACATGTTCCAAATTCATTTTCAACTTCAGAATTTTTATTCAGGTAATGGTACATACATACCTGCAGCCTCTGGTACGCATAGCGTTTCAGGCAAACCACTAGCGGTGCTTCTTGTGTGTTCCTCGGCTCGACTGTGTTGTGGCACGGTCGTGTCTCCACTCTGCAGGTGAGATTGTACTGTCTAGCGACTCTGTCGGCCAGGTGCTGGTTCTCGACTTTTGGTGGGGGTTCTCGCCTAGTTATGCTTGGGGGGTTCTCGCCTAGTTATGCTTGGGGGGGTTGAGCTCTGGCTGTTTGGTCCCCCCTCTTGTCGGGACCTGTCGGTCGACGGGTGTGCGGATTCCTGATCCTACTGGGCTCTGTCTTATCTTCATTTGCAACTGTGTATGGGGTCTGCCTCCACCACATCACTTCCTAGTGCATTACATTTCCTACCTCGTGACATTGATCAGGTTCTTTTTCATGTCTCGGTGGCTCCTTTGGGTGCTTCTTCCTGTGTCCCCTAGTGGGTGTACCACCCTTGTTCAGTACTCCATCTTTGTTTACTCTGTCACTTTCCCGCTTGACAGGGTTGCGTTGATGGTTCCTAACATGGTTGTTAGGTGTTGTGTGTTTTGCTTGGACACCTTGCGTGTGCCTTCAGTGACTTTACTTTGTATATCTTGTTCTTCGTTGCACTGTGGGACACTGCCCCGCATTTTGGTGCTTTTTATTTAGTTTTCAGCACCTGGGTCTTTTCCCTATACATATTAGGACACTCCTTCCTTGGCTATCTTCGGTGCCTGGCTGCACCCTGATATCCATGGTGTCCCTCTTGTGTATGTGCGACCTCCCACTACACACTTTGTGGTTGGTCGTGTACATTGCATTCCCGGCTGCTACTTGGTCCGTATTCCGGGTTTTTCCTTGTCTCTTTCCGATTTTCCTTCTCCTATGCTACACATGGCTGTGTATTTGGGTCGGTGCTTATTGGCTATACTGATGTTTGATGCTGGGGTGGGCCTCTATCCATGTTTAGTTCCCTGCTTTTGGACTACCCCGGTGTTCAGTTTTGGTACTGAGTTCCTTCACTTTTCCTTTGTATTTCACTGCGGGCTTCTGTGTTGCACTGTCTGTGAGGGGTTGTGGATTTCTGGTTCACCGCTCCTGCCCTACTAGTTCCTTTTCTTGGGACGGGTAGCTGGGATTCTGGTCCTGGCTCTGGCTTTCCTTCTTCCTTTTCCGGAATGTACATTTTTGTTTTCCTGAGGTTCACGTCCTGCGTAATTCTCCTCTTGTGTACCTCGGAGATGCATGTGTAGTTTTTTCCTGCTGGAGCTGGTTGCGCTGCAACTTTTGGGTTGCGTGGTCGCTGTTTTTCACTTCGCGTCATGCACTTTCATTAGTGGTGCTCGTTTTCCTCGTTAGCTTGGCCTCCTCGGTGTTTGGCCTTGTTGGTCCTTCAGGGGTCTTGGGTAGAGGGGAATTCCTCTCGGTTGGGTCATTTCTGCTTGCCTGGGTTGGTTCCTTTTTGGCTTGATGGGGTTGGGTTCTTGGTTCTCTGGCAGCTGCTGCTCCTGGTTTTTGCCTGCCTTGGCAAGACCTGTTGCTTTCCTTGGTTACAATCCTGTGGGTCTTCCCGCGGCTCTGCCGCTTTTTGCGGATCGGTCCAGCCCTGTGCAGGGCTAGTTCGTTCTTCCCCTCGAGTCTTCGTGTCTCGGGTTTTTCCTCTAGTTTCTCGTCACTTGTGTGGGCACTGGTGGCTTCGTTGTTGGTCTCCCACCTGCGTGCTTCGTCTCGGCAGCGGTGTGTAGTTTTCCTGGCGGTCCTTCCGGTTTTCCTATCACTGCGCAGGGTCCTGTGATCTCTGATACGGTTGTCTTGTGTTTCCCTTCGGGGTTGTTCCAGGACCGTCGTCTGGTACCGTATGCTGTCACCTCGTCTTGGGTGGCACTGGCAAAGCCGCTCCTGCTTCCGTTTGGTGTTGCTGTTCCTTCTGCTCTGTTCCGCTTGCTGTCTTGGCCGTTGTTTCACCTCCGTTCTGCTCTTGCGTTTCCTGTGCCGTCCTGGTCGTTGGCCCGGATGGTCTATTTTTTTTCTTCTCCTCAGTTTAGTCCTTGGGTTACTGCTTGGTTGGTCAGGCCGGAGGTATTTCCTTTGTTGTTCGGTTGAGGTTTTTTGCTGTTCTCTGCGCGTCTTGGCCTCTGGGGTCGTGGACGCGTTTTAGTTTGCCCGGGTCCCTTCCTTCCCTCATTCCTGTTCTGGGGTTCAGGTCTCCCAGGTTGTTTGCAGGGTCTTTTCGTTTCATCTGTGGTCTTGTCTTTTAGGTTAGGAGGTTAGGGCGCGTGGCATCTGCCTTCCGGATCCTTCCCTCCATTCCTTATCTGTGGTGAGATAGCTCCGGGGAGCCGACGGGACTTCCCCCCAGAAAACCAGCGTTGAATGTAATGAAACGCCTTTTCTGGGCGAGTCCCAGAGGCTCCCTGGCATCCCTCTCTCTGGTCGGCGGTTTTTCGTGTTTTTGACATCCAGCCTCAGAACCGAGGTGTGGGTAGCGGCGTGAAAGGTCTGGGGCTCCCCGTTCCCCCTCCTGGGAAGAGGGGAGATGCGCAGACAGCGGTGTGGCGACGTGTGACATCATACTAGTTTGCTCGTTTTCTGTTGGGGAGTTCTATCCATTAGTTCGGCTTTTGGTAGCAATTTTAACCAGAATAGGGGTTTGTTTTGGGGCGCCTACCTTTTTGGGTGCCTGTCCTAGTCGATGGCAGACATAAAATGCTCCTAACCACAGGGGGGTTCCATAGCCATTGCTCCTCGTGTTTCTCTGAGGGGGACCAGGTTCAGGCTCGTGGTCCCCGGTCAGCAAGAACTCCAAGCACTTTGATGCCAGAAAGTTAAACATATCCATTCAGCCTGGATAGCTCCAGGGAGCCTCCGGGACTCGCCCAGAAAATTGCGTTTCATTACATTCAACGCTGTTTTTTTTTTCACATTTTGAGCTTCATAATTTTACTTATACAAGGAATATGGTTAAAGTATTATTTTATAGTTAGATCTTATTTGAATGAATAATATACTTTTGTATCCTCTGGAAACCGTCTGTAGAGATAGCCATTTCATAATAATAGTTCATAATGTGCATTTTCTCAGGTTCGGCACATTGGTCGTGATTTGGGACTGTTGGAAGAATTTGTTCAGCGTCACCCATTCCCAGGCCCTGGCTTAGCTATTAGAGTATTATGTGCCGATGAAGCATTCATGGAGAGGGACTTCTCAGAAACTCAAGTTGTCCTTAAAGTTGTTGTTGATTATGCAGCCAGTGTACAAAAGGTATGACTTACCAGTGTTTTTTAACTAAAACCAAAACTTAAAATATTTGATTAACTTCTTAGTGAAGAAGTCTTTCTTCGCTAAGTCTTCACTGGTCTTTCTTCACTTTCTTCATTTTCTTCTTAGTGAAGAAATTAGTGTATTGGGAGGTACCTCCCTCCCCCCCCCTCAGTATCTGGTGTAGCCCAGGGATTAGAAATTTACACAAAACCAAGGAAGCTTATGAGAAGGGTTAGGCCAAAACAAAAAACAATAAAGCTACTGTTTGAAGACAAATTAAAAGCAAGGCAAACATATCAAATGATTGTTACTGTGGGATTTACTTGTTGGAGAAAATTGTTTTAATTTGGTTTAAATTAAGTGATTAAGAAATTTAAGATAAATATTGATTTTAAATGAATTATGTTTATTTAATTTTAAATGGGTGGACTGTATCTTAGAACTCCATACATATTTCCCACAAACTTGAGAGGGATTCAATTATATTTATTAACCTATTACTAATTAAGTTATAAATTATTTAATTATGTTCATATACTTTAAGAAATAAATTTAATTAGCTATCTTAATATTGGACACTTAAGGTCTTAGCTGCTGTTCCAGCAATTTTTTGGGGGGAACAAAAACTCCAGCAATTTAAGTGTCCACTGAGTTCCAAGACCAGAATCTGCCCCCCCCCCCCCCACCTCAATCAGGCTGAAAGAAGCCTGGGAATCGGGCATCACTCCAAAGCACACAACTGATTGTATGTAGGGCGTCTGACAGCTGGGTGGACAATGCTTCAGATTCGTAGTCCTGAGGTTCCGGGTTCGATCCCCGGTGGAGGCGGAGACAAATGGGCAAAATGTTTTTTTCACCCTGATGTCCCTGTTACCTAGCAGTAAATAGGTACCTGGGAGTTAGACAGCTGCTACGGGCTGCTTCCTGGGGTGTGTGTAACAAACAGGAGGCCTGGTCGAGGACCGGGCCATGGGGACGCTAAGCCCCGAAATCATCTCAAGATAACCTCAAGATTGTAAAATTGATAACCTTTCCAAAATCACAGCTTAGTAACACTTGCATGTCATCAAATGGTAGCAACCTGAGGCCCTCGGACAGCTAGCCAGTTCCTTCAAAAGCCGGGTGTATATCCTAGAGGACAATGCTCAACAGGGCTCCCTTGTATTGGCCTGTGTTGCAAATGTCTTCTGCTGGCACTTGCTTGAGTAGTGCATCTGCTTGGAGGAGGGGACAGGGGTGAGTAATGCAACCGAATGTTTTGTGGTAGTGTTGCCCAACCATTATTCTTTCCGTCTTGCCTGCTGGTTTGCCCAGCTGTCTGATGGCTACTTTGCTCCAAGGTGATTGGCCCAGCACTTTTGTTTGTGGGAGGTTATCTTGAGATGATTTCGGTTTTTTTTTAGTGTCCCCGCGGCCCGGTCCTCGACCAGGCCTCCTCCCTAGGAAGCAGCCCGTGACAGCTGACTAACACCCAGATACCTATTTTACTGCTAGGTAACAGGGGCATAGGGTGAAAGAAACTTTGCCCATTGTTTCTCGCCGGCGCCTGGGATCGAACCCAGGATCACAAGTCCAGCGTGCTGTCCGCTCGGCCGACCGGCTCCCTGGGGGAGAGGTTCATTAGAAGTAATATTTGTCCTTAGTGAAACTGTAAGCTAAAATCTGTTGTAGTACATCAACTCGTGTAAGGCCTTACTCGAGAAATGCATTTATTTATAAACTTATTATTTGTTTCCATTACAAATGTACTTTATTAAGTGCTAAGTTAAAATCATGTTTGCAATAGCATGAAGCTGGAGCCAACTGTGTTCCAGAGCCTTCATATGGTTGGTTGACTGGATTTCAAATGTATCTATCTACATGTTGAGCAAACATGTTCCAAAGGCATAGGAATGAATGTTGGCTCATAATAAGATTTTTGAGAAGGGCACAGCTGACATGCTGTTAATGGCCGAGTATTTTATGTTGCAGTAGCCAAGTTGCGGTTGTGCACATATATGTGCCAGGTGAGAACGGTTGTCCACATATATGTGCCAGGTGGGAACGGTTGTGCACATATATGTGCCAGGTGGGAACGGTTGTGCACATATATGTGCCAGGTGGGAACGGTTGTGCACATATATGTGCCAGGTGGGAACGGTTGTGCACATATATGTGCCAGGTGGGAACGGTTGTGCACATATATGTGCCAGGTGGGAACGGTTGTGCACATATATGTGCCAGGTGGGAACGGTTGTGCACATATATGTGCCAGGTGGGAACGGTTGTGCACATATATGTGCCAGGTGGGAACGGTTGTGCACATATATGTGCCAGGTGGGAACGGTTGTGTTCCCCATCTGGCATCATTGTAAGGTTTCCATCATTTATGGACCTGGACATCTCTTGCTAAATTCCTCATGAATTCCATCTTGTATACCTTGTGGTAGTTCCAGGGATCAATGTCCCCGTGGCCCAGTTTTTGACCAGGCCTCTTGGTTGGTGGTCTGGTCAACCAGGCTGTTAGATGCAGCTACTCACAGCCTGATTTATGTAATGTCCTCTTGAGTTACAAAGCACTACTGCTTAAGAAAGTGATTGTTCTATAACATTAACCTTTCATGCAAACAACCCTGGCATTGATAGACTCTGCATCTAAAACAGTCTACATCAAAAAGACGATTTGTATTTGTGACAGCAAATGCATCATTACTCTCAGGACTGATATTACCATTACTTGTTTACCATTTGTTCCAATATAATTTAGTAATAAAAGGTCTGTGGCTTCTGGAGAGAGCGTGGGCTCAAACACTGCCTTTCAAAATATCAAAATCTGCCAAAAATGTTGGTTATGAAATCAATAGTCAAAAAATATAAACATTGCCAAATTCTTCCCAATAAATGTTTCATGGTTCTAAACATGGTTTTTGTAATGCATCATGTGGTGAGCATTCTTGTCATTACCACACGTGGGCCAGTAATAGCTGTGGTGTATTGCTAGTGTTGATAATGAATGTGTTTTGTAGTCACTTCTTGTAATGTATGTGGAACATGGCCACATTGCTGGTCACGATGAATATGGTGATTACTAATGTGGAATATAACAAGTGTTGATAATGAATCAGTCGTATACAAGAAAATTCAATACTTGTACTGTATTATATTATACAATTTTTATTATAAAATCTTCCCACAGAAACATGCACTTTTAAACCGGATAGAAAACTGTACATCGGAAGAAGAACGGCACGAGCTACACCGAATCTCTCTGAGTCAGACGTTATATGCCACTCTCCTGCCTGTGAAGTCCGTCGGAGTTCAGGTGAGCACTGAAGTAGTATTAAAAAATGCACACTAAGAGATTTTGACTTGTGAAATATTTTAAGGGTGGTTGCCAGCTATTTATTTTCATCTATATTTTGACTAGTCTTCTATTAGATATCACCCAAGAGTATACCTTATATTTTCTCTATGAAATTATTGACTTCCATTGTCTGAATAATGCTTATGTGATTGGCTTGAAACTTACTTAAATTCACATTGAGTGTTATAAGTAAGATGCCCTATTGTTTTTGGTCTATGTAGGTTCCTGGTTTGTTTTTTTATTTGTTTTTTAACCACCGTGCTGCGCCGAGTTTATTGTGAAATTCCCCCGGTGCGCATGAAATAGTGTTCCAAAAAAAATCTTTTTTCTTCGTAAAATGATAAATTCCCTTCCCTGAACATGTCTATGTAGAAATAAATACCAAATTCCACTTACTTTGGCTGTGGGGACATGGACAAGGTGCGCTGTGACGTCATCAGGGCCTGGTCGCCTGTGCGTGAATCACCCAGACACGGTCGCGCGGGCCATTCAAGCACCGGCTGTAGCCACAAATATATTTTCAATTATTTGTTTTATGTATTTCTAATGCAGTTTTATTTTTTTTTTATCGTATATGATGCATATTTGTGACCTTTACAATATGTATACAGTAGAACGTTCATAATGGTCCATGGAACTGTGATACATGTGTCAGTAATGTGTCCACAAAAAAAGTTTATTTTCGCAATATTACCTGTTAAAAATTCACTAAAATTACAATATGTACAGTTTCACACACTACACAGTAACACACTGTATTACACACTCAGTACTGCATAAGTGAGTAATAATCAACAAAGTAGTCCATGGTACACAGCGTGACTTCGCTCTCAGTGCACCAGGTACAGATAAATTTTCGCTTCCTGTTTCTTCATTCTGTGTGCTTGCAAATAACACACTCATGTACACCCTTGACTTTAGTACTTGTAGGTTGTATGTAGCCAAGCTTGTAAAGCATAAGGTAGTATTGAAAAGATCGCTTTGTATGGTCTCATACAGGATGAGATTCAGCTTACCTCAAGAGTGTCCGTCTGTCAGAAAGAGATTCAGCTAGCCTCAAAGAGTGCCCGTCAGGATGAGATTCAGGTATTCTTGAAAATATCTATGGAAAACACCACCAAGGAAGCCGCTAACACTGTTCATCTAACCGCTAACACTGTTCGCACCGCTAACACTGTTCCGGCAATAAGAAATATTGCCGGAACAGCCGTGGACATCTTCAAGAGGAAACTAGATTTATTCCTCCAAGGAGTTCCGGACCAGCCGGGCTGTGGTGGGTATGTGGGCCTGCGGGCCGCTCCAAGCAACAGCCTAGTGGACCAAACTCTCACAAGTCAAGCCTGGCCTCGGGCCGGGCTTGGGGAGTAGAAGAACTCCCAGAACCCCATCAACCAGGTATCAACCAGGTATCTATGCTGTTTGTATCAGATGCATCATCATTGAACGCAGAAAATGGTTTATCTATGTATCATCTAAATAAATTGTAGATTGCATAGGATTGAGAGGGTGATGCTCAGAGCTACAACTGGATACACTCGCTGTATCGTCCTCATTAGGTGCTGTATCACTTGCAGCCGACCTTTGTGTTAGGTCCTTATTGCGCCTAGCTTCATCAATATTATGACCCTTATGTTCTTCAAACAATAAGGTTTGAATTTCACAGACAGAGCGTTATCTTTCAATACCGCGTCAGACAGGTGTTTGGGAGCCAGAGGCACGTGTGCCACCATGGGTACTCATTCAGTACTAACCCAGCCAGCAGCCCTAGGGCATTCTGGGAATTATTTCCAAGATGGCTGCCTCTCACTGGAGGTCCATTTCGTACACAACCAACCTCATACACATTTAGAATTGGTACCGAAAAATCAAAGAGTTTCTCGGTTGGCGCAGTTTCCCACCGACCGAGAATACTCGGTTGGCGCAGTAAGTGGCTAAGTCGTGTGTCGAGTTGATCCTGAGCAATATCATAAATAAATGTGTAAATTTTCCAAGATTTTCTACACCCCTGGCCTCATACCACTGAATAATCAGAGTAATATGGTTGTAAATGATAACATTGGAAATCTTCAAATTATGAAGGTAAATACTTATTTTCTGGGGGGAGCCCCGTCGGCTCCCCGGAGCTATCCAGGCTGAATGGATATGTATAACTTTCTGGCATCAGTCAATGCATGGAGTTCTTGCCTACCGGGGACCACGAGCCAGAACCTGGCTACCTCTAGAGAGGCACGAGGAGCAATGGCCTATAGAGACCTCCCTTATTATTGGGAGCATTCTATGTCTGCCATCGACTGGGAAAGGCACCCAGAAAGGTAGGCGCCCCAAAACAAACCCTATTCTGGTAAACTATTGCGACCGAAGACCGAACAGGCGAACAGAACTCCCCAAACGAAAATTAATCCTCATGACGTCATCATGTCGCCGCGCCTCTGTCTGCGCAACCCCCCCCTCCCCGAGAGGGGGAAGGTTATATCTTGAGATGATTTCGGGGCTTTTTAGTGTCCCCGCGGCCCGGTCCTCGACCAGGCCTCCACCCCAGGAAGCAGCCCGTGACAGATGACTAACACCCAGGTACCTATTTTACTGCTAGGTAACAGGGGCACAGGGTGAAAGAAACTCTGCCCATTGTTTCTCGCCGGCGCCTGGGATCGAACCAGGACCACAGGATCACAAGTCCAGCGTGCTGTCCGCTCGGCCGACCGGCTCCTAGGCGCATGCAGCCCGAGCACCGTAGAATAATACTCCTGGCCCACACACCACCGGAAGGGACAGCTCACACCACCAGGAACAGAACTGCAACCGCAAACTGGGCCAGAGGCACGACCGCACCAGATCGCATCAGCTGAGAAACTGAAGGTGGGTCGCGGCGGTGGGGTCTGGGGGGGGAGCCCAGGGTTCGGTTCCGTGATCCTGAGGGTTCTTCGGTTCCATCTTTCCGGAGGTTTCCCGCTCACCGTGTTTCTGCTTCGGAGGTGCGGGAGGCCTTGGCGGCTTACCTCTTGCGTGACCCGGCTTATGCTTTCCTGATGGATCCTCGTTCCTTNAAGTGTGTGGTAATTACCTAAGTGTAATTACCTAAGTGTAGTTACAGGATGAGAGCTACGCTCGTGGTGTCCCGTCTTCCCAGCACTCTTTGTCATATAACGCTTTGAAACTACTGACGGTCTTGGCCTCCACCACCTTCTCCCCCAACTTGTTCCAACCGTCTACCACTCTGTTTGCGAAAGTGAATTTTCTTATATTTCTTCGGCATCTGTGTTTAGCTAGTTTATATCTATGACCTCTTGTTCTTGAAGTTCCAGGTCTCAGGAAATCTTCCCTATCGATTTTATCAATTCCTGTTACTATTTTGTATGTAGTGATCATATCACCTCTTTTTCTTCTGTCTTCTAGTTTTGGCATATTTAATGCCTCTAACCTTCCTCGTAGCTCTTGCCCTTCAGTTCTGGGAGCCACTTAGTAGCATGTCTTTGCACCTTTTCCAGTTTGTTGATGTGCTTCTTAAGATATGGGCACCACACAACCGCTGCATATTCTAGCTTTGGCCTAACAAAAGTCATGAACAATTTCTTTAGTATATCGCCATCCATGTATTTAAAAGCAATTCTGAAGTTAGAAAGCGTGCATAGGCTCCTCGCACAATATTCTTTATGTGGTCCTCAGGTGATAGTTTTCTATCTAGAACCACCCCTAGATCTCTTTCTTTATCAGAATTCTTTAAAGATTTCTCACATAATATATAGGTTGTGTGGGGTCTATGTTCTCCTATTCCACATTCCATAACATGGCATTTATTAACATTAAATTCCATTTGCCAAGTGGTGCTCCATATACTTATTTTATCCAGGTCTTCTTGAAGGGCATGACAATCATCTAAATTTCTTATCCTTCCTATTATCTTAGCATCATCAGCAAACATGTTCATATAATTCTGTATACCAACTGGTAGATCATTTATGTAGACAATAAACATCACTGGTGCAAGAACTGAACCCTGTGGTACTCCACTTGTGACATTTCTCCAGTCCGATACATTGCCTCTGATCACAGCCCTCATTTTTCTATCAGTCAGAAAGTTTTTCATCCATGTTAGAAGCGTACCTGTCACTCCTCCAATATTTTCCAGTTTCCAGAACAACCTCTTATGTGGAACTCTGTCGAAAGCCTTTTTTAGGTCCAGATAGATGCAGTCAGCCCAACCATCTCTTTCCTGTAATATCTCTGTTGCTCGATCATAAAAACTGAGTAAATTCGATACACAGGATCTACCAGATCGAAAACCATACTGTCTGTCTGATATTATATCATTTCTCTCCAGGTGTGCTACCCATTTAGTTTTAATTATTTTTTCCAATATTTTGACTATTACATTTGTTAATGATACCGGTCTATAATTAAGGGGGTCTTCCCTGCTTCCACTCTTGTAAATTGGAACTATGTTAGCCTTTTTGCACACATCAGCTACAACTCCTGTAAACAGGGATGCCTGAAAGATCAGTTGAAGGGGATGCTGAGCTCAGGTGCACATTCTCTCAGAACCCATGGTGAAACTCCATCTGGACCAACTGCTTTGTTCTTATTTAGCTCTTTGAGCATTTTTTCCACTTCGTCTCTAGACACCTCTATGTGCTCTATGTTGTTCTCTGGAATTCTTATTGTATCTGGTTCCCTGAAGATTTCATTTTGTACAAACACACTTTGGAACTTTTCGTTTAATGTTTCACACATTTCCTTTTCATTTTCCGTGAATCTACTTCCCATTTTCAACCTCTGAATATTATCCTTTACCTGCAATTTGTTGTTTATGAATTTATAGAATAGACCTGGTTCTGTATTACATTTGTCTGCAATCCCTTTTTCAAAATTTCTTTCTGCCTCTCTCCTCACTGCCGTGTAGTTGTTTCTCGCATCTTTGTATCGCTGGTATGTTTGGGGGTTTGGCCTCTTCCTGTATTGATTCCATTTTTGTGACTTTTGGTCTCTGGCCCTCTCGCACTTTCTGTTGAACCAATCCTGTTTCCTAGTTCTGCTTTTCTGTTTTGGTATAAAATTTTTTGTTCCTTTATCATATATTTCACAAAACTTGACATACATCTCATTCACTTCCTTGCCTAGCAACAAGTCTGTCCAATTATACTCACTAAAAAAATTTCTAAGGTTGCCATAATGTCCTCTCCTAAAATCAGGTTTTTCAATTGCATCGACTGTCATATTTTCTTCCAGATTATATCGCATTGCATACTTTATTCCCAAAAAGACATGGTCACTTTTACCCAAGGGAGGAAGGTACTGAATGTCAAATATTTCTTCCTCCTTCCTGGTAAATATCAAATCTAGCATGGAGGGAACGTCTCCTTCCCTCATCCTCGTAGGTGTGTGTGTGTGCACATGTGTATACACACGTGTGTGTGTAACATACCTTGTGTGTGTGTATGTGTACTTTTTCTTTCAGAAGTGGATC
>WNGS01161001.1:0-16826 GCA_020271785.1 Procambarus virginalis | reverse complement strand
GTGTGTGTGTGTGTGTGTGTACTCACCTAATTGTACTCACCTAATTGTGCTTGCGGGGGTTGAGCTTTGGCTCTTTGGTCCCGCCTCTCAACTGTCAATCAACTGGTGTACAGATTCCTGAGCCTATTGGGCTCTATCATATTACACTTGAAGCTGTGTATGGAGTCAGCCTCCACCACATCACTTCCTAATGCATTCCATTTGGCAACCACTCTGACACTAAAAAGTTCTTTCTAATATCACATTCAATAAGTGTGTGTGTGTGTGTGTGTGTGTGTGTGTGTGTGTGTGTGTGTGTGTGTGTGTGTGTGTGTGTGTGTGTGTGTGTGTATCACACACACTATGGTTTTAATTATATCATTCTAATATTCATCAGTGTGTATCACCGCAATGTTCATCAATATCTATCATTTACATTGTAACAAGAGACAATACATAGTTAACAGCAGAATTGAACAGGAGTGCGGCGCCAAACAGAACATTCACTCCTCAGAGAAGGCAACCAGGGACAGGTCAACTCGGGTCAACGGTGATGTGGTCACGAGGTTGTCAGATACGATGCTGTCACGCTAATCTGTCAAAAGTATGCCGAAGACCTCACATGCCTCGTTCAGCTGGTTAGCATAGTTCACGTTCAACGACAAAATAGGAAGAGAAATGGTGTTTGGGGACGTGGTTGTGGCTCCGAGAAGGTCGTCGTCTTAAGGTCACGTGGAACACCCGGTGTAGTAAGTCCTGCTCCCTTGTACCCAGCACATTGGCATTCAATTATATTTGCTTTTATGTTAGGGAATATAGTTAGGAACTGTCTTTTTAATGTTTTAAAAAAGTCATGTTTTACAAAGTGTCGTTCCCGTGTGTATTAAGTGCCTCCTCCCTCTCTCCTTTTATGAAAATCGGTACGACAGTTGCCTCCTTCCAGCAGCTGGGCAATTCTCCCGACATAAGTGACTCATTAAGAGGATTGCCAGAGGCACGCTGAGAGCCTGCGCTGCCTTTTAGTATCCACGGTGATACTTTGTCTGGTCCAACTGCTTTAGTTGTACCCAGTGTTGTCAACAGGTTCATTACCTCCTCTGCTGTCACCTCTATATCTGATAGTCTTTCATCTAGGGTAAGCTCTTCTAAGAATGGGAGCCGCTCAGGCTCAGTTGTGAACACTCCATGGAAACTTGCATTCCGTACCTCGCAGATTTCCTTGTCACTTTCTGTATATGCCCCTTCTGTTTTCCTCAAGTTTGTCACTTGGTCATTTACCGACATCTTCCTTCTTATATGGCTATGTAATAATTTAGGATGTCTTTTCGCTTTATTGCAATATCATTCTCATAATTTCTCTCCGATACTCGTCTTATGTAATGTAATCGTTCCTAGCTCTGTTACATCTAATGATGTAAACCTCTGTCCTTTGTCTTCTGTACTTCCTCCACTCCCTCCTGCTTCTCACTTTTGCTTCCTGACACTGTCTATTAAACAATGGGTTATTATATTCCCTCCTGCTTTTTCCTTTACTGTTGGAATAAATCTCTCTTCAGCCTCCTTGCATTTCCATTTGACTTGGTTCACCGTACCTTGCACTGTTTTTCCACTAATTTCTTCCTCTCACTGCACTTTTCCCAGATAGTCCCTTATCCTTCTGCAGTCCCCTTTTCTGTAATCGAGTCTCCTTTCCAAGACCTCCTGTCCTTTGGTCACAATTTTAAGTTCCATCATGTAGTCAAAGACTAGGACACAATGGCCACTGGCTCCTAGTGGTATTTCATGTTCCAAATGCTCGATGTCTTCTACATTCTGGGTGAAAATGAGGTCTAATATGCTGGGCGTATCCCCTCCTCCTTCCCTAGTGTCTTCCTTCACATGCTGTGTTAGGAAATTCCTGTCATTAACGTCTACCAGCTTCGCTCTCCACGTCTCCTCCCCGCCATGGTGATTCCTTGTTTACCAATTTATCTCTCCGTGATTTAGGTCCCCCATGACCAGCAGCTTCACTCTCATTCTATGCGCTATTGTTGCTGCCCTCTGCAGTTCATCTATACATGCCTCGTTGCTGTCCTCATACTCCTGCCTGGGCCTCCTACTGTTTGGTGGGGGATTGTAGAGTATCAAGATTACAATCTTCTTCCCAATCACTGTCAGAGTTCCATGTATGGAGCTCGTGCTTTCATTGGCAACCGGATTTTCCAGCTCATCAATCTTCCATTTCCGCTTTATTAGGAGTGCCACTCCCCCTCCTTGTCTCTGTGTCCTTTCTTTTCCTATCACCTGGTACCCCTCTGGAAAGATTGCATTCGAGATCATGCCATTTATTTTAGTTTTCACTATTGCCACTATGTCTGGGTCTGCCTCACTAACTCTTTCTTTTATCTCTTCTGCTTTATTGGATACCCCATCAGCATTGGTGTTCCAAACCTTGAGACTCTTCTTGGAAACTCTGGTGCTAGAGTTCCTCCTTTCACCTGGGTCTGGGGGGGGGGGTATCTGGGGGGACGAATGGAGGTTGTGGGGGTGTCTGCGGGGGGAGGGGGTGCTGAGGGGTGCCAGGGAGTGCCTGGTAGGCGAATGGGGGTCTGGGCACCTAGGGGGTAGGAAAGGCATAATGCATCTGAAAGTTAGGGATTGCCTGATTGGCATAGGGGGGTTGAGAAGTAGAGTGAGACTGAGAGTCAGATAGAGGTTGAGAGGTTGGGGAGGAGAGGGATATTGAGGGCTGAGGGGAGAATAGAGCATGGATGCTGGGAGTGGAAGAGAGGATGTATTGGTTAGGGGGGAATCGGGGGAGGGTGGGAGTTTTGGGGTAGAAGAGGGAAAGAGGGAGATGGGGAAGGTGTTAGAGGGTCACAAGGTGAGGGGGTTAAATGTAGGCTGGGGGTGCATAGGAGGGGTGAGGGTTGGGTGGGGGTTTGAGGGTGAGTGGAAGAGGGGTGCAGTGGAAGCTGGGATGGAGCAGATGGAATTAAGGCAATGGGGTAGAAGGGGCAGGGGAATATAGGAGGGGTAGTAGGGGAGGGGGGCGGGAAGGTGGGTTTGGGGAGGGCATGGCTTGACCCACTCGGGTCGTTGACTGTTGTGATGTAGCAGGGGAAGGGGAGTTGTCGAGGAAGTGCAAATGTGGAAGGGGCAGGGAGGTTTTGGGGGGGGCTGAGGCAGGGGGGAGGAATAGGAGGGCTGAGTTGGGCTGACCTGGGAGGTGAGGCTACCTGAGAGGCTAGGAGTATGGTGTCGTGCTTGCCATCTATTCATGTGGGCTATTTGCTCATCTTCCATCATATACCTCTTAATAAACACATTGTAATGGGATTCACTTCCTCTGAGTAAATGCTTGTTCCTCATTATGTACTCCACAGCCTCCTCATTGGAGAATTGCCCAAGAACAGGTCTATTCTTGGTATAATTATAAGGTCCAACCCGGCGGCTGATGTTCACCTCGTTTTCTGCCATTCCTGTTCCAATACATCTCAATATCTCATGCAATTCATATTTTTCCATCTCTATTCTTTCTTGTCTTGTTGGTGTCCCAGATTCGAATAATCTCTGTATTATAATGGTCCTTCTCCTCAGTCAGTCACTGTCATGCTGGTATCCCCTCCCCTGGAGATTCCCCATTCCAACTGCACTCAATAACCCATCCCCTACTAATCCTCTGTCCTTAGCCATGCTGTTAATCCTTCCTAATTCGTTTGTGGTCTCAGCACATTCCCTCTCTTCCCTTCCTAATCTCTTCCAGTATATAGAGCATAGCTCTTGTTTCTGCCTCTCTACTGCATTCTGTATTTGCTTAAATAACTCGCTTTTAATCCCTTGGATTAGATCCTCCATCCAATCGCTCCTTCTCTCTACAAATTTACCTATTAATTTGTCTATAAATCTGTCCTCCTCCTCGTCCCTGCTGGTGACTGACCTTGAAGCCCTTCCTGATCTTGTCATTGCAGTAACAACCTAGCCAAAAAGGCGCTCCACAATTCCTTGCACAATCTGCAGGTACAAAAAGGTGAGAAAGTACTCCACGCGGCTCGTCAGGTGTGAGGTCCTGGCGACACGGCGTCACAGCTGGGTGAGGTCACGCCCACGCTAGTCGGCTCCACAATTCCACAATGCCATGATGTACTCCACGCTTATTTTCAATGGTGCTGTTTCTACTGTTTTTCTTCACTCTGTTGTGGGTTGAGTGAGCTTATTAGTTATTCAATCACTCATATACACTTAAATACACATATACACTGATTATCCCTCCCAATTCACTAGCTTCCCAAGAGCTTCCCAGACCCCACTTCTGCCCACCACACCTGTCTCACCACAACTCAGTGTGTGTGTGTACTCACCTAGTTGTACTCACCTAGTTGTGCTTGCGGGGGTTGAGCTCTGGCTCTTTGGTCCCGCCTCTCAACCGTCAATCAACAGGTGTACAGTTTCCTGAGCCTAATGGGCTCTATCATATCTACACTTGAAACTGTGTATGGAGTCAGCCTCCACCACATCGCTTCCTAATGCATTCCATTTGTCAACCACTCTGACACTAAAAAAGTTCTTTCTAATATCTCTGTGGCTCATTTGGGCACTCAGTTTCCACCTGTGTCCCCTAGTGCATGTGCCCCTTGTGTTAAACAGCCTGTCTTTATCAACCCTGAGAATCTTGAATGTGGTGATCATGTCCCCCCTAACTCTTCTGTCTTCCAACGAAGTGAGGTTTAATTCCTGCAGTCGCTCCTCGTAGCTCATACCTCTCAGCTCGGGTACTAGTCTGGTGGCAAACCTTTGAACCTTTTCCAGTTTAGTCTTATGCTTGACTAGATAGGGACTCCATGCTGGAGCTGCATACTCCAGGATTGGTCTCACATATGTGGTATATAATGTTCTGAAAGATTCCTTACACAAGTTTCTAAAGGCCGTTCTTATGTTAGCCAACCTGGCATATGCTGCTGATGTTATCCTCTTGATATGAGCTTCAGGGGACAGGTCTGGCGTGATATGAACCCCCAGGTCTTTCTCTCTCTCTCTGAGAGTGTGTGTGTGTGTGTGTGTGTGTGCACACACGACCTCACCTTGCTCAGCAACGCGCTTGTGTTGCTGAACCACAGCAACGTGTGGCTGGGTACTGTTAGCCATACAACAATTGTTCGTGAGTTCAATAATATCATGAGTTCTTTTCAACACGCACAAGAATGTAATAAAGCGCACAGGATCGCTCACACATAATTGGAGAAACCCCAGGAAGTGAACAGCATATCAAGGAATTAGTTAATATCATGTGAAGGCCGACCGAGGAGCAACATTAGGTAGAAAGAGACTGCACATTAGAAAGTTGGATGACTGGATAAGTGGTGATGTGGCTGAGGGTGAGTGATAAGGGAGTTTGTGAAAAGCAAAATCTAATTTTTCAAAAGATCTTCATATTAGAGCAAGACTAGCAACCATAACCCAGAGGAAACACATCCCCTAGAGACTGGATTGAGTAATATGTTGGTTAGAAACTATTTCTTGATACTAGACATCACATCACATCAAGTCACTTCAGGTGCCCTACTTCAAATCAGGTGCCCGACCTCACACCAGGTGCCCGACCTCACACCAGGTGCCTGACCTCACACCAGGTGCCCGACCTCACATTAGGTGCTCGACCTCACACCAGGTGCCCGACATCACTTTAGATGCCCGACCTCACATCAGGTGCCCGACCTCACACCAGGTACCCGACCTCACATCAAGTGCCCAACTTCATATTAGGTTCCAGACCTCACATTAGGTGCCAGACCTTACATCAGGTGCCCGACCTCACTTTAGATGCCCGACCTCACATCAGGTGCTCGACCTCGCATCAGGTGTCCGACATCAAATCAGGTTCCCGACCTCACACCAGTTGCCCGACCTCACATCAAGTGCCCACTTCACATCAGGTGCCCGGCCTCACATTACGTTCCCGACTTCACACCAGGTACCCGACCTCACATCAAGTGCCCGACCTCACACCAGGTACCTGACCTTACATCAAGTGCCCGACCTCACACCAGGTAACCAACCTCACATCAGGTGCCCGACCTCACACCAGGTACCCGTGTTATATTCAAATTCCCCGCCAGTTGGAACATAACCAATCACAGGCGAGTAGGCCTCTGACGTCATGCCACATTCACAGTCTCCAGCCATGCTTGCAGCAGTCTCAGTTTTCTCCACAGACCCAGAGTAGTAGGACCTCGGCTGGCCAGATATATATCTGTTTGTCTCGGCCAATAAATCGACAGAAACTAATACGGTGTATAATATTCAACCCCCCACAAGGCAACGAATACTGGTAGCAGCAGTGGGATGTAGAAATTTTTTCTGGAAATTCAAGATAACCCAGCATCGCCTTGTGCTCCGAAGCCACGCCGCCACCGCCACCTCTACCTCCATTTAGCCGCCATCCTGCCACCCACGCATCAAATATTGTGCCAGACCGGGCTTCCTGCCATCATTCACTACTCCAGACCAACGTCTCAGCAGTAAGGGTCAATAATTTCCTGTTTGAACGCTAATTCATCAGTGAGAAGACAAGATTCCCACGCCAGCCATTTTTGAATCGCGCGCCACGTGGAGCCACCTGCCCTCACCACCTCCATCTCCACCACAGCTGACAGCATCAAGCTTTGTGAGTGTTCAAGCTATTGCAATCGTCGTCAGCCATCGTCGCAAGTATCGACTGATTATTGTGGGTGTTCTACAGTTATTCAAGAGGAATTGGTGAAAAAAAAGACTACAATTGTCTGTTTATAGTGTCGTCACCTTGCTCACAGGCCTCGCCACCTCTCACCATCGCCGTCAGTCCTGCTACATAATTTTGTGGGAAACTTTGTCCTATTGGGCTTCTCCACCGCCATCGGCGCAATATCGTCGTCTCAGTATTTCGTACTCTCAACTTCGTGCTACTGTGGGGTCCCTCAGCTTCGCGCAACCGCCGCTAGGAGCGCTGTGGTCGACCCAGATTGTAAACACACCTCACATGTGCCTCTTCACACGTCTCGTCGCCGTTTCTGGTATTGGCTACTGTTATATTGCAAATCCTGCAGCCCTGAGTTAAGTAAAAAGAGCTAAAATATCGTGTGCTATGGTTTAATGAGGTTTAACGTAAATAATATCCATAATATCCTGTGAATTAACCATTCAGTGACTTGTTAAATATTGGAGTACTCCATCGCCCTCAGTTTTCTTGTGTGATTTCAACATTCCTGCTTCTCACAGTAATTGATTTGAATATTAAGTGTTCTACTAGTGTTATTGGTAAATTCAAATTCCAGAGAAGTAAGAAATAATTGTTTCTAGCAGTTTATTTTGCATAATAGAAATTTATTTTTGAGATTTCCATAGACAATTGAACATAGAAAAATTTTGATATTTCTCCAGACCTAACTTTGAAATTTATCCTTTAAGCATTTTATTTTAAACTTTTACCATAGCATGTTACCCATGTGCCTGTGTCAATTTGTTTTTGCTAAACCCATTTTTCATGCATTGCCACTTGTGTTGAATCTTTTTAATGAAATTTTGCAATTGCATTTTCCAGTTTTTATTCTAAATTGCTGTGCTTAGTCTGGTTTAATTAATTTACATACATCTAATTCCAGTCATTTTTTTAATGAAAGATTGCTAAAATTAATTCACAATTTGCTTGTTCTTAATTATTTTCTTGCCTAGCCCAATTTAATAATTTTATTTCTGCCATTTTTTTTACTTTAGCCAAGTTGATATTTTTTGAGTGTTTATTTTTGTGTATACTATTTCTGATGCCAGGTGCACTTAATTATAATCTGCGTTCAAATATTACTTCCACGGCTGTGACAATGCCTACCACTGTTGAAACCCCCTCAGACTCAACAGGAGCAGTTGCTCATCCCAATGGCCAGAGATCAGCTCAGGAAATGGCTATTCCTCTTTTTGCTGGGGAATCGCGTTTACTCGAATCCTGGTTTAGTAAGGTTGAAGCGAAAACAGTTGCACGTTTTTCTAAGCCTACTGATGCCGAATACTTGGCAATTGCACGGTCAGCTGTAGACACAACCAAAGGTGATGCACGTTTCGTTGTTGATGAGAAAGCCATTGTTAGCCTCCAGTCTTGGCCTGAATTTAAAGATTTCTTTCGCCGTCGCTTTGTTAATAAAGGAGACCTTGACCCGTATAGGTTAGTCAAGAAAATTGCCAATGCCACCATGCAGCCTGGTGAATCGTTTAATGCGTTTACTAGCCGTCTCGATCAGTATCTTTATGCCTTAGTGTCTGCTATGAATAATTCGACTTGGTTAGATAAAGACAATAATCTGTCCCCTGAGTCTATGGCCAAAATGATAGCATTTGGTACTTTAATGCATTTTGCCCCCGAGCATACTAAACCAATCGTTGAGCAACAAAATTTTGGTGTTAAACATGAAATTGGTGAAGTGTTTGAGGCCATTAACAATGCTGCCGATAAACTAGCTCCCCGAAGTGCTCAACTGTTGCCACCCTCTGATACTGTAAATGTAGTAACAAGCTCTCAGCATCCTTCCACAAACTCTCAAAACTCTTGGTCGCAGAACCGCACCCATGCTCGTAGCCCCCAGTCAAATTCGCCGCCTCATAAATTGCCGAAACGCCATAGTCCACAACCATCCGCTTCCTCATGTTGGCATTGTGGTAAGAGTAACCACCTCGCAAGGGACTGTTGGTTCGCCCCTAGATCATCACCTCCTAGACAATTCTCTCGGTCCCCTCGTCAATCTAATCATTCTAGGCTACCATATTGCAAGTACCATAAACAAGTTGGTCACCACACTGCGGATTGTAGAGCTAGGCAAAGGGCATCTCCACCTCGTAACTCCCACGGTCAGTCTTGGCGAGGCTCACAGCGTCCAAGACATTATCAGAACCCTCGTAATTACAACTCCCAGCCCAACTATAATGCAACTTCAAATTATAATACTCAGTCACAGAATGCTGGAGTTCAGAATGTTCACTCCATGTCGTCGGGAAACCCCCAAGGCCATCCGCTAACCAATTCAAGCTAGCCAATCCTAGTGCCCTCCCTGTGTATTCAGTAGCTACCCAAAATAGATTTGGACACTTGACAGAGGAGGACACTGACTCTAGACCAGTTGTAGATGTTGACGGAACCACAGTACATTTAACCCAGACAAGACGCAGATATCCCAGACAACATAAGTCAAAAGTAGTAACTTGTCCAGTCTCAAGTGATGGTCCCCTTGTATCAGCCATTGTACATGGTAGAGTTTTAAAAGTTTTTCTTGATTCAGGTGCAAAAATTAATATTGTCAAGCCTTCAGCTCTTAGAGACATTGAAAGTAAGCACCCTACTACTTTAAAACAGTCACACATACCTTTTCTAAGTGGTATTTCAGGAAATAAAGTAAAAGTTCAGGGTGAAATTGACCTCCCACTCAAGTTCAATGATGTCACATTGTCTATAACATGTTTAGTTGTTGACATTATTCATTTTCCTGGAGACATTCTCTTAGGTCTGTACACCATGATTGATGAAAATATTGCATTGTTTCCCCATCGTTGGAACATAAGTATCAAAGACCATATCATACCCTTGTGTAGCATGTATCGACAGGGCCATGAGTTCAATCTTCAATCAGACTACGTTAATTTCGTTGACACCCGCCTTGCTAGCGTAGGTTTGTCAGATCATTGTCGTGTTAGCATACCCGAGAAAATAGGCACTCGATTGAAGCATCGTAGTGGTGCAGTTGTTAAGGAGAGTGAGTATCGGGATCTTCTGGAAGGGGACGCCCTAACGGATTCTCGTTGTCTTGCTCGCCTGGCAGCTTCCATCTCTGAAGTCAGTGGTTCCACGGCTACTGACACTGTGCTGCACTCTCATTCTCTCACCAGAATAAGAGTTAAGGTTCAGGGAGTGCCTGAGTTGTCGGATGTGATTGCGGAAAGTGAAACGTGTAAAGTGAATGGTACGTTTGTTGAACCCTCCTGGCACACAGTGCAGGACGGTACTGTTACATTATTTATTGCAAACACTAGTAATGCCGACATCCATCTCCAGTCTGGTACCCATGTTGTAGATTTTGCCCATTACTCGTTACCGGTGCGAGTTGTGGATGATGTCTCCATGGATCATACTGTTTGTACTCTCACGCCAGGAGAACAAGGATCTCAGCCAGAGGTGCAAGCGCAACACCTCAGTCCTACTGATTTTCCTGACTCTGTGGCTCAGCTTTTGGAAATTTTGAACAGAAATAGAGCCGTTGTCGCCCTACCAGGAGAAAAGTTAGGTCTCACTCCTCTTATTACACATAAAATTCCACTTGAACAAGGAACTACCCCTATTTATGTACCAGCTTACCGTCTTCCCCATTCTCAGAGAGCAGAAGCCGATAGACTTATAGAGGAAATGCTACAGAGTGATGTAATCGAATCGAGTAATTCGCCATGGAACGCTCCATTGATTCTTGTACCAAAGCGAGATGGGACTTGGAGACCTGTAATCGATTATCGAAAGCTTAACAGAGTAACAATACCTGATCGTTTCCCACTTCCAGTTCTAAATGATTTGTTGCAAAGTATTGGTCGAAATAAAGTATTCTCAACGTTAGATTTGTTGCAGGGATTCTGGCAAATCCCCCTTGATGAGGAAAGTAAACAATTGACAGCCTTTAGTACTCCCAATGGTCATTTTCATTTCAAAAGAATGCCATTTGGTTTGCGGAGTAGTCCAATAACTTTTTCACGGCTCATGACAAATCTATTTCGTCGATTGATAGGAAGTACTCTTCTAGTTTACCTTGATGATCTCATAATCATGTCGCAAGATGTTCAGACTCATTTCCAGAACCTTGAAAAAGTACTTGCAAAGCTCGCTGAAGCTAATTTAAAAATAAAGCTTGCAAAATGTTCATTTTTAAAAGAGAAGATTAATTTCCTAGGTCATACAGTTACACCTTCAGGTATTACATTGAATGAATCAAAAATTATTGCTGCCCGTGATTTTCCAACACCTCGTACCGCAGAAGCCGTAAGACAGTTCACAGGTCTTGTAGGATTTTATCGTTCATTTATTGCTGGATTCTCTATTATAGCCGCTCCACTTTACAAGTTGCAAAGAAAAGATGAACCCTTTGTTTGGGGAGAGGCCCAGGATCAGTCATTCAAAAAACTCAAAGCAGCCTTGATTTCGTCACCTGTCCTTAGGTACCCAGATTTTTCTAAACCTTTTACGTTGGTTACAGATGCTAGTGACATAGGTTTAGGTGCTGCATTACTTCAAACAGAAGGTCACAGAGATCACGCAATAGCTTATGCTAGCCGTACATTATCTAAAGAAGAGAAAAATTATAGCGCAACAGAACGAGAAGCCTTAGCAGTTGTCTGGGCACTTAAACATTTCAGAGATACAATTTATAATTACCCAGTTCATGTTCTTACAGATCACCAACCATTAATTCCCTTGTTCAAAAATAAGAATCCAGTTGGAAAGTTTGCTAGATATTTGCTCACAATTCAAGAATTCAATCCCACATTTGGATATATTCCAGGAAAGCAAAATGTTGTAGCCGATGCGTTTTCTCGACACGTAGCTGCGATTCAGTTAAATTACCCAGCATTAGATGCTACAGTAGTAGAAACGGAACAGAGACAAGACCCCATATGGGCACCCGTCATTAAATTTTTGACTAAGCAAGACACTCGCCCGATTCATAAACCGCCAGTACCATTGAAAGAACTAGTTATGTTAGACAATTTACTGTGTAGAGTAGTAAAGCTAGGGACAGCCCCGAGGAAATGTTGTCAGTTAGTTGTTCCAGCTGTCTTGGTACCAACTGTGTTAAAAATTATCCATGATGCTCCTGCAAGTGCACATCCAGGAAAGGATCGTACACTCCAACAAGGTCGATTAAAGTATTTTTGGCCAAAAATGGCTAAGGACATTGCTCATTATGTTGACAGATGTTTAACTTGCCTACAGCACAAGGGACATGTTTCAGGACCTAATCCAATTCAGATGTACCCAGCAACTAAAGCTCCTTGGGAACGAGTATCGATGGATTTATTGACAAATTTTGCGGAAACAGAGAAAGGGAACAAACATTTGCTTGTAATGGTCGATAATTTTTCACGATTTTGCGAACTAGTTCCTATCCCGAACAAAACAGCAGAAACTATAGCCAGTGCATTCCATGACCACATAATTTGTAGATATAGTATGCCTAAAGTAATCCTTTCAGATAATGGTCCAGAATTCAGTAATAGTATTTTAACTAGCTTGTGTGATTTATATAACATTAAAAAATGTAGTATCATGCTTATCATCCAGCTAGCAACGGACTCGCTGAACGTACTAACAGGAAAGTTTTAGATGCCTTGAGAGTCACGTTGAATTTTGATAACAACAATTGGGATGATTTTATACCCTTAATTCAGTGTGCTATAAATTCTTCGATTAATGTTTCTACAGGTGACACACCTCACGCTATTCTTTATGGTACAGATAAGATCCTCCCTAATGAATTGATTAACGTACCTCCTACTCCCTTATATAACGTAGATGATTTTGTTCAAGTAAAGCGTAGACAAATGCAACTAGTATTCAAGAAAATACGAGAACAATTGTCCAAAGCTACAGCCGAGTTCACTCGAGCAAGGAATGAACGAGCTAAACCCAGTAAAATAAATATCGGATCTGTAGTAATGATACTTAACCAACACAGGTCTGGCCCTATGTACAAGTTAACTAAGAAATTTTTGGGTCCATATAAGGTAATCGAGCTTATCAAAGGTAACAAGTATAGACTGAAGAACTTAGTTACAGGAGAGTATATAAATGAGCATTTAGACCATATGAAGTTAGCTAAAATGACTGTTGACGAGACTGATGAGGAAGATGACAATGAACTTACCCAGACAGATACTCCTATTGGGACACCACCTTCTGTGGTTGACAGACCACTTGATGTTCAGCAACCCCATACTAGCACTTATAATCTTAGATCTAGACCTCTCGTTTCAACCGTGCACTCACCACATGTCCATTGGCTAGATGTTAACGAGGTTATCCTCAAGATGATAGTTTGTCACATGCAGTTTCATCTGTTCCTGACCATCAGTCAGAGCCAGAGTTGTATAGTGCTCTGGATGAGCTAGGTGTAGATATCCGCAGAATTTAAAATTGAGTGCACTCTGCAGTTATTCTGTTTGGTTTTGAAAAATTCATTTGCAGTATTTCCACCACATGTGTCTTATTATTACCAATATATATATATAGTATGATCATGTTTTCTCAAATTTATTTTGTTACAAATTAAATGCCATTGTTAAGTCTACTGCCATTTGTAACTTTTTTTACAGTGCTTGTCATAAAATTTCATTAATGTTCTAGCAACCACATTGAGGCCAGTGAATCCTGACTGCTATCACGCAGATGTTAGTCTTCTTGTTCCAGGTCTTGTATATACTTGTAAATATATTGCAAATTAAATATATTGTACATTGGTCTTGTAAATATATATATTGTACATTGAAAAAAAAAAAATAAAATTTAAATGCATATGCCAAGATGTTAGTATTACGCACACCTGATCTATTTTCAATGTTTTATTATGCAATTTTCACATGTAAGCCATTATTGAATGCCACTGAGGTTCTTTCAGTATTATTGTAACTATATAGCTAGCCAGAGCTTGTCGACAAGGGACGTCGACTTGGTAGCGTGTCCGAGCGGTGTTATATTCAAATTCCCCGCCAGTTGGAACATAACCAATCACAGACGAGTAGGCCTCTGACGTCATGCCACATTCACAGTCTCCAGCCATGCTTGCAGCAGGCTCAGTTATCTCCACAGACCCAGAGTAGTAGGACCTCAGCTGGCCAGATATATATCTGTTTGTCTCGGCCGATAAATCGACAGAAACTAATACGGTGTATAATATTCAACCCCCCACAAGGCAACGAATACCCGACCTCACATCAAGTGCCCGACCTCACACCAGGTACCCAACCTCACATCAAGTGCCCGATCTCACACCAGGTACCCAACCTCACATCAGGTGCCCGACCTCACATAAAGGTGCCCGACCTCACATTAGGTGCCCGACCTCACATCAGGTGCCCTACCTCACATCAGGTGTCCGACATCAAATCATGTGCCCGACCTCACACCAGTTGCGCGACCTCACATCAAGTGCCCGACCTCACATTAGGTGCCCAACCTCACATCAAGTGCCCGACCTCACATTAGGTTCCCGACCTCACATTAGGTGCCCGACCTCACGTCAGGTGCCCGACATCACTATAGATGCCCGACCTCACATCAGGTGTCTGACATCAAATCAGGTGCCCGACCTCACACCAGGTGCCCGACCTCACATCAGGTGCCCGACCTCACATTAGGTGCCTGACTTCACATTAGGTGACCAACCTCACACCAGGTGACCAACCTCACATTAGGTGCCCGACCTCACACCAGGTGTCCGACCTCACATTAGGTGCCCGACCTCACACCAGGTGCCCGACCTCACATTAGGTGCCCGACCTCACACCAGGTGCCCGACCTCACACCAGGTGCCCGACCTCACACCAGGTGCCCGACCTCACATTAGGTGCCCGACCTCACACCAGGTGCCCGACCTCACATTAGGTGCCCGACCTCACACCAGGTGCCCGACCTCACATTAGGTGCCCGACCTCACACCAGGTGCCCGACTTCACATTAGGTGCCCGACCTCACACCAGATGCCCGACCTCACATTAGGTGCCCGACCTCACACCAGGTGCCCGACCTCACATTAGGTGCCCGACCACACATTAGGTGCCTGACCTCACATTAGGTTCCCGACCTCACATTAGGTGCCTGACCACACATTAGGTGCCTGACCTCACATTAGGTTCCCGACCTCACATTAGGTGCCCGACCTCACATTAGGTGCCCGACCTCACATTAGGTGCCCGACCATACATTAGGTGCCCGACCACACATTAGGTGCCTGACCTCACATTAGGTGCCCGACCTCACATTAGGTGCCTGACCTCACATTAGGTGCCCGACTTCATGTTAGGCGCCTGATCTCATATGAGGAGCCCGACCTCACATTAGGTGCCCGACCTCACATTAGGTGCCTGACCTCACATTAGGTTCCCGACCTCACATTAGGTGCCCGACCTCACATTAGGTGCCCGACCTCACATTAGGTGCCCGACCATACATTAGGTGCCCAACCACACATTAGGTGCCTGACCTCACATTAGGTGCCCGACCTCACATTAGGTGCCTGACCTCACATTAGGTGCCCGACTTCACGTTAGGCGCCTGATCTCATATGAGGAGCCCGACCTCACATTAGGTGCCCGACCTCACATTAGGTGCCCGACCTCACACCAGGTGCCCGACCTCACATCAGGTGCCCGACCTCACACCAGGTGCCCGACCTCACACCAGGTGCCCGACCTCACATCAGGTGCCCGACCTCACATTAGGTGCCCGACTTCACAGTAGGTGACCAACCTCACACCAGGTGACCAACCTCACATTAGGTGCCCGACCTCACACCAGGTGTCCGACCTCACATTAGGTACCCGACCTCACACCAGGTGCCCGACCTCACATTAGGTGCCCGACCTCACACCAGGTGCCCGACCTCACACCAGGTGCCCGACCTCACACCAGGTGCCCGACCTCACACCAGGTGCCCGACCTCACATTAGGTGCCCGACCTCACACCAGGTGCCCGACCTCACATTAGGTGCCCGACCTCACACCAGGTGCCCGACCTCACATTAGGTGCCCGACCTCACACCAGGTGCCCGACTTCACATTAGGTGCCCGACCTCACACCAGGTGCCCGACCTCACATTAAGTGTCCGACCTCACACCAGGTGCCCGACCTCACATTAGGTGCCCGACCACACATTAGGTGCCTGACCTCACATTAGGTTCCCGACCTCACATTAGGTGCCCGACCACACATTAGGTGCCTGACCTCACATTAGGTGCCCGACCTCACATTAGGTGCCCGACCTCACATTAGGTGCCCGACCTCACATTAGGTGCCCGACCATACATTAGGTGCCCGACCACACATTAGGTGCCTGACCTCACATTAGGTGCCCGACCTCACATTAGGTGCCTGACCTCACATTAGGTGCCCGACTTCACGTTAGGCGCCTGATCTCATATGAGGAGCCCGACCTCACATTAGGTGCCCGACCTCACATTAGGTGCCCGACCTCACACCAGGTGCCCGACCTCACATCAGGTGCCCGACCTCACACCAGGTGCCCGACCTCACACCAGGTGCCTGACCTCACACCAGGTGCCCTACCCCACAAGAGGTGCCCTGGAACATCAGATGCCCGACCCCACAAGAGGTGCCTGGAACATCAGATGCCTGACCCCACAAGAGGTGCTCTGGGACATCAGTGCCCGACCCCACAAGAGGTGCTCTGGAACATCAGGTGCCCGACCCCACAAGAGGTGCTCTGGAACATCAGGTGCCCGACCCCACAAGAGGTGCCTGGAACATCAGGTCCCCAGTATGATGAAACAATCGCCGAGGAAGGTTCTGGGACTGGCTCCAGGGGATCTAATGAGAGTGAGGAGGATCCTACACAGCACAGTGAGCCTCCGCACCATGTGACCAGCCTCTCCTTCATGGGAATCTTGACCTGCGTGAGAACAGTCTACGAGTCACAAGAACGTGACTGAAGATATGTTGACCAAACACACACATAAGTAAGAGGAGAAACGACGACGATTCGGTCCGTCCTGGATCATTATCAACTTGTGTAATGATATGATAATGGTCCAGAACGGACCGAAAAGTCGTCTTTTATCTTTTTTCTGATGTGTGATC
>WNGS01160999.1:0-11370 GCA_020271785.1 Procambarus virginalis | reverse complement strand
GAATGGTGATAAAAAATGAAGGAAATTCAGAATAGAATCAGTAAAGAGCAGAGGTGCCATAGAGACAGTCAGAGAACACTGTATAAACTCAGAGGTCCGCGGTTGTTTCAACACCTCCCAGCGAGCATAAGAACATATTGTCGGAACACCGTGGACAACTTGTGGGATAGGTACGCCTTGGATAAGTACTTGCGGGATAAGTACGCTTTGGATAAGTACTTGCGGGATAAGTACGCGGGCTTGCGGGATAAGAGAGATAAACTTGCGGGATAAGTACGCCGTAGATAAGTACCTTGCGGGATAAGAGCCCTGGTGAGCAAGCAACAGTTTGACTCACAGATTGAGGATATGGGGAGATATTCCGTACCCAGGCTTGTGGCTCCGTAGCCAGGCTTGGTGGCCGCCTTGCCCTAGTGACTCCAGCACGTAGAGACGCTTGGGCTTAAGCTCCTCTTCATTTGAAAGTAAACAAATGGTTGGGAGCTAGTGACCTGTTGTGGGTCGCTTCCTGCCCCCCGACACTGGGTACAAAATATAATATAATAATATATAATAGATTTATCCAGGTAACAGTACATGCATACAAAATGAGTTACAAACTGAAAGTTGGATTTCTAGATATCAGTATATCTAGATCTATATCTAGTATCACTTATATATCAAGATCTAATATGCTATGCCTAAAACACCACTAATACGCACAGTGTTTCTGGCAAGAATTATCTGGGGAATATCTGGAAAATGTCTGGGGAAATATCTGGGGAAATATCTGGGGAATATCTGGGGAATTATCTGGGGAATACATGGGGAAATATCTAGGGGGAAATATCTAAAGAATATAATGGTTACCATTCCTTCCCTATCGAGATATTAATTAATTAACACTCCATCGTGAGGGAGGATTGTCTGGACTAAATCACCCCAATTAGAATGACGGTTGGAGACTAAGACTGTACGAATCCAGGAAATAACGATGGATGGAGGTGATGATTCTAGAGATAAACAAAGGAGAAAAAATGGTTATAAAATGGGAGAAAATTATGCTGCTTGGGATGATGCTAAGGCTGGCGAAGATGGAGGGAAATGTTAGATATATGGATGGGAATTGTGAGGCTGCATCTCGAGGTGATGCTGAAGGTCGATAAATGATAAGGTTGATGGAGATGCTGAGAGATAAAGTTAGTGAAGATGGGGATGGAGAAAATATGTTTAAATATGTAGGCAAAAATGTTGGAGTACTGATGGATCAGCAACATACAATTTTGATATAAGACATTAAATATGCTTTAGTAAATAATATAATTATGATGAAATGGGTAAAGATAAAAAAAGACAATGTAGATGAAGTAAAATCTGATGAATGAGGAAAAAATGAGAACCATCATAGCTCTGAAAATTTGTTTATGTTTCCCCCTGCGAGACGTAAATCACATTATAGAAAACGTTCAAAGCTGAGAGAGAGAGAACTGAGAAGTATTGTAAGGCAGACTAGGGAAAGTTTAATTTGGCTCTTAATTTCCGTAGCAACCTTCGCGTAAGCAGCTGAAGTGATATTTGTATTCTTGAAGGCTGGGCGGCACAAGGAAAATACTGGATACATTGTGATATAAAAATACATTCAAATTTTTATTTGAATTATGTTTAGACCATAATAGACTGAATTTAGCTGATGGTCACGATCTATCTAGTGGCCTCGATGGGGACAGGAAGCCGGCGCCTTGTCAAAGATGCCCTTATTTTTCCGCAGGACTTTGTCCATCTGGCTTTTGAACTGCAGTGCAATATCTAGGCGTTTACGGCTTCGACGGGTAGGCGGTTCCATGGGTTTTATAACCCTGTGGGTGAAAAAAAGCATTTCCTGTTTTCAGTCCTACATTGTGGCTTGTTGAAGCTGTTGTCTCCCCTTGTGTGCATTACATTTGACTTCCAAAGAAGTGATCTGTATTAAAACTACCTCCAACATGTTCAGTATTAACACAAGCAACAGGGCTCCAGCGACTATAAGAAATATTGCCTGGACAACCGTGACATCTTCAAGAGGAAACTGGACTGTTTTCTACGAGAAGTTCCGGATCAGCCGGGCTGTGGTGGGTACGTGGGGCCTGCGGGCCGCTCCAAGCAACAGCCTGGTGGACCAAACTCTCACAAGTCAAGCCTGGCCTCTGGGCCGGGCTTGGGGAGTAGAAGAACTCCCAGAACCCCATCAAGCAGGCTCCACCAAGGAGCATATAATCTCCTCACACAACCAGACCATCACCAGAGAAATCTTAACAAAGCAACACTGAAAAATCGACAGGTATAACGACAACAGAAGACTCGACATCAGCGAGGCACTACACATCAAAAAGTCAAGACCAGCGATCAACAGCCAGTTAACACATAATTACATTCTACCCACTTCAAGACCCCGAACCAACACAGAGACAGTAGAAGCAAAAACATAGGGATTTAATGGCCTATTAATATCCAGTTGCCATTTCATCCACTTGTTCATCTCAATCACCTCCTCTACCACCCTCCACCCCAAACGAATATAAGCTTTGGCAGAGCATGACATATTTGTCTTTGAATATGCAAGGAGTGCCTTGCGAAACGCATCCCTAGGCGTCAGACCATAATATAGTGTGAAAATGAAACTTTGGAGAGTTAATTTTTCAACTTCCTTCGAAGTGAAGAAAAACATAAGAATATTGAGAAGATTATTCTCAATATTTCACACACAGTTTACACACACAGTTGTGTGTGTAACTAAAGTCTTTGAAAATGTAATAAGTTATTACGAAACGCGTTCAGGCGTCGCGTCAGACTTGAGAATAAAATGAATTTGGAGAATTGATTTTTCAATTACCATCGACAGTGAAAAGAAACATAAGAAATATGAGAAAATTCGTGTTAGAATTATTAATCTTACTTTTTCGGTCATATTTAATAATATATGTTTACAAGAAAGACTGGTACCAAAATATATAATATATATATATATATATATATTATATAATATTATATACTATTATTATAGATATATATATATATATATATATATAGTATATATATTATATATATATTATATATATTATATATATAGTATATATAGTATATAATTATCATATATATTATAGTATTATATATATAGGAATATATATATATATCATTAGGGGTACCACCACTGGTTTAATTAAAGGGACCCACATCCTCGAAGAGAAAATAAATAGTGTTCAGAGAAGACCTTGTGGTTCTCATTGAATACTTTAATCTTTCCTCTCCTACCACCCTATTATTTTTTAATATTTTTTTTATTTGATTTTATTGCAATGATACAGTTTACAGAAAACACCACTTATATAACAATATACCAATCAATGTTCGAAGACCTCGTCCAGCTCTTCAGGGGTGGGTGCGTACCAAGATACAGCACGCATTTCCCCTCTGAACAGCGAAACTCAGGCGCTGGAACATGAACTGGCCGTCTTATGGGTCTCTAGATCTTCCCAATGTTTATATATTATATATATATGTTGTATATATATTGTATATATAATATATATATATATATAATTTACTAGTATAGAATTTACTACTATGAAATTTGCTAATATGTAATAACCAAGTTTTTCATGAATAATTGTTTTTGATACTAGATATAACCTAAAACTTTCTATTGTATAAATATTAATATGTAATTAAGTGGTTATTAGTTATATTGGTTATGTAATTATATGAAAAAATTGCTATACAAAGGGTATATTTAATCTTTTCATAAGAAAAAAATTAGAGAAAATATATCATCAGGAAAATTGGGTTTTAAGAAAGCGGGCTGCAATAGGCCAAAAAGGGTCTGGCTACTAGGTAAATATATATATATATATATATATATATATATATATAGATATATATATATATATATATATATATATATAATATATAATTAGGTTAGATCACGAAATTAACGTTAGAAATCAAGGTCAACGAAGGAAGAATTGTAACAGGAATTTCCTTAAGTACTTTCATATTTATATAGGGTGGGAAGACTTACATCCACCTTCTGAAGATGCATATTATAGTCAACCGTAATATAGTGTGAAAATGTAAGGAAAATGTCAATACATCCTTCTGAAGATGTATTATTAAATACGAAAGTACTTAAGGAAATTCCTGTTTCAATTCTTCCTTCGTGGTCTGACACTGTCATATGTATATATATATTTAATATAAAAATATGTAATATATATATATAGTAATGTTAAATATATTAAGGACTCAGTGTTAGGAATCTTATAGATCTTGCGGTTATAGTATTGTAATTTGACTGAGGGTCAAACTAGGCATCAATTTGGCTTTGTTTGATACGTGGGCGTTTTTTAAATGTACTCAGGGAGTATGGGTGGGGGGGGGGTGGTGTGGGCGCGCACTGGGCGGGCTGCTGGTGGGTGGCCATTCACTGAGGTGGGCGTAGGCGTAGTAGTAATGAACCATACATTGATAAGGACCCCAAGCAGAGCTGTTGTGTGTGTGTGTAGTCATCTAGTTGTATTCACCTAGTTGTGCTTGCGGGGGTTGAGCTCTGCTCTTTCGCTTTCGGCCCGCCTCTCAACTGTCAGTCAATCAACTGTTAGTAACTACTTACTTTTTCTCACACACACAATATATATGCGATATTAATATAACTATTGATAAACTATTCAACACTGGTGGGACGCGAACAGGGGAACAGGTGGAAACTGAGTACCCACATGAGCCACAGGGACGATAGAAGGATCTTTTTCAGTGTCAGAGTAGTTAACGGGTGGAATGCATTAGGCAGTGATGTGGTGGAGGCTGACTCCATACGTTTCAAGTGTAATATATAGAGCCCAGTAGGCTGAGGAATCTGTACACCAGTTGATTGACAGTTGAGAGGTGGGACCACAGAGCCAGAGCTCAACCCCCGCAAGCACAAATAGGTGCGTACACCACACACACACACACACACACACACACACAACACACACACGACACACACACACACCACCAGGAAGCAGCCCGTAATGGCTGTCTAACTCCCAGGTATCTATTTACTACTGGGTAACAGTAAATATTCTGTTTGTCTGCTGGCATCAGGATGAAGAAAGTCTGCCCCATTTTTTTCTGCCATTACCGGGATCGAACCCGGATCCTAGGATTACGAGTCCAGAGCGCTAGTCCGCTCAGCTATCATGCCGTCCGCTCATATCGGCTATGAAAGCTTACCTCAACTATTTGTGCTTACAGGATAAAGCTTCAGCTCCTTGGACCCAGCGTGTCTGCTCGTAGGTTGTCTAATATGGTTATTCCCAACCTAAATATCTCCATCATATTTGTTTTTTAAAATTGTGCGTGAGAGTAGCCGCGCCCAACAGCCTGGTTGACCAGGTCCACAACCAGGAGGCCTGGTCGACGACCGGGCCGCGGGGACGCTAAGCCCCGGAAGCACCTCAAGGTAACCTCAAGGAGATTAGCATCTACTGTTTCCTCGTCTTGTTGATTTCATTCCCACATTATTGCAATCGAAGAGTTTTTTTTTGTCATATCTACCTGGCATCCGTGTGTCCACTACCCTACTACCCCTCACCTCTTGTTCTAATACTATAATGAACATTTACATCAGTTTTCCTAAGTATTTGATGTCTCCATCATGTCTCGGCTCTCTATTCTCTGGCATTGTTTTGTCTAAAAAAATTACTCTTTCTTCGTTCCCCTCTCCATTCTACTCGTTGGAAACTGTTGTGACCTTTCCAGGTTACGGAGTTCTACGTCGGGAATGCATACTCTAGGACTGGTCTTACGTACGTGTGTAAATGGTTTTGAAGGCTTCCTTCGCTAGTTAGATATGTTTAGGGGTGTTACCTTGACCTTGAGATGGTTAACCATTGAGGTGCTTCCGGGGCTTAGCGTCCCCGCGGCCCGTCGTCGACCAGGAGGCCTGGTCGACGACCGGGCCGCGGGGACGCTAAGCCCCGGAAGCACCTCAAGGTAACCATCGTCAAGGTCAAGGTAACACCCCTAAACATATCTAACTAGCGAAGAAGCCTTCAAAACCATTTACACCACGTACGTAAGACCAGTCCTAGAGTATGCATTCCCGACGTAGAACTCCGTAACCTGGAACGGTCACAACAGTTTCCAACGAGTAGAATGGAGAGGGAACGAAGAAAGAGTAATTTTTTTAGACAAAACAATGCCAGAGAATAGAGAGCCGAGACATGATGGAGACATCAAATACTTAGGAAAACTGATGTAAATGTTCATTTAGTATTAGAACAAGAGGTGAGGGGTAGTAGGTAGTGGACACACGGATGCCAGGTAGATATGACAAAAAAAAAACTCTTCGATTGCAATGATGGGGAATGAAATCAACAAGACGAGGAAACAGTAGATGCTAATCTCCTTGAGGTTACCCTTGAGGTGCTTCCAGGGAGCTATTAGCGTCCCGCGGCACCGGTCGTCGACCAGGCCTCCTGGTTGTTGGACTGGTCAACCAGGCTGTTGGGCGCGGCTACTCTCACGCACAATTTTAAAAACAAATATGATGGGAGATATTAGGTTGGGAATAACCATATTAGACAACCTACGAGCAGACACGCTGGGTCCAAGAGCTGAAGCTTTATCCTGTAAGCACAAATAGTTGAGGTAAGCTTTCATAGCCGATATGAGCGGACGGCATGATAGCTGAGCGGATAGCGCTCTGACTCGTAATCCTGGGATCCGGGTTCGATCCTCGGTAATGGCAAACAAAATGGGCAGACTTTCTTTCATCCTGATGCCAGCAGACAAACAGATATTTACTGTTACCCAGTAGTGATAGAGATACCTGGGAGTTAGACAGCCATTACGGGCTGCTTCCTGTGTTGTGTGTGTGTGTGTGTGTGTGTGTGTGTGTGGTGTGTGATGTGTGTGTGTGTGTGTGTGTGTGTACTCACCTATTTGTGCTTGCGGGGGTTGAGCTCTGGCTCTTTGGTCCCACCTCTCAACTGTCAATCAACTGGTGTACAGATTCATCAGCCTACTGGGCTCTATCATAGTTACACTTGAAACTGTGTATGGAGTCAGCCTCCACCCATCACTGCCTAATGCATTCCACCCGTTAACTACTCTGACACTGAAAAAGATCCTTCTATCGTCCCTGTGGCTCATGTGGGTACTCAGTTTCCACCTGTTGTCCCTTGTTCGCGTCCCACCAGTGTTGAATAGTTTATCAATTAGTTATATTTAATATCGGCATATATATTGTGTGTGAGAAAAGTAAGTAGTTACTAACAGTTGATTGACTGACAGTTGAGAGGGCGGGCCGAAGAGCAGAGCTCAACCCCCGCAAGCACAACTAGGTGAATACAACTAGATGACTACACACCACACAACAGCTCTGCTTGGGGTCCTTATCAATGTATGGTTCATTACTACTACGCCTACGCCCACCTCAGTGAATGGCCACCCACCAGCAGCCCGCCCAGTGCGCGCCCCACCCACCGCCCCCCCACCCATACTCCCTGAGTACATTTAAAAAACGCCCACGTATCAAACAAAGCCAAATTGATGCCTAGTTTGACCCTCAGTCAAATTACAATACTATTAACCGCAAGATCTATAAGATTCCTAACACTGAGTCCTTAATATATTTAACATTACACATATATATATATAATTACATATTTTTATATTAAATATATATATACATATGACAGTGTCAGACCACGAAGGAAGAATTGAAACAGGAATTTCCTTAAGTACTTTCGTATTTAATAATACATCTTCAGAAGGATGTATTGACATTTTCCTTACATTTTCACACTATATTACGGTCTGACTATAATATGCATCTTCAGAAGGTGATGTAAGGTCTTCCTTACACCATCTTATATTAAATATGAAAGTACTTACGGAAATTCCTGTTACAATTCTTCCTTCGTGGTTTGACACTGTTTGCATATTTATAACGTTAATTTTCGTGATCTACACACTATATTATATATATTATATATAGATATTATAGATATATATATATATATATATAATATATATATTATATATATATATATGTCGTACCTAGTAGCCAGAACTCACTTTTGGCCTACTATGCAAGCCCCGATTTGCCTAATAAGCCAAGTTTTCCTGAATTAATATATTTTCTCTAATTTTTTTCTTATGAAAAGATAAAGCTACCCATTTCATTATGTATGAGGTCAAATTTTTTTCATTGGAGTTAAAATTAACGTAGATATATGACCGGCAGTTAACCTAACCAACCCTACCTAACCTAACCTAACCTATCTTTATAGGTTAGGTTAAGTTAGGTAGCCAAAAAAGTTGGGTTAGGTTAGGTAGGTTAGGTAGTCGAAAAAACAATTAATTCATGAATAACTTGGCCTATTAGGCAAATCGGGCCTTGCATAGTAGGCTGACAAGGGCGTTCTGGCTACTAGGTACGACATATATATATATATATATATATATACAATATATATACAATATATATATAATATATATAACTCATTGGGAAGACTAGAGACCCAAGAGCGGCCAGCTTCATGTTCCAGCGCCTGAGTGTCGCTGTTCATAGGGGAAATGCGTGCTGTATCTTGGATACGCACCCGACCCCTGAAGAGCTGGACGAGGTCTTCGAACACTGATTGGTATATTGTTATATAAGGTTGTGTTTTCTGTAAACTGTATCATTGCAATAAAATCAAATAAAACAAATATTAAAAAAAATAAGAGGGGTGGTAGGAGAGGAAAAGATTAAAGTATTCAATGAGAATCCACAAGGTCTTCTCTGAACACTATTTAATTTTCTTCTTCGAGGATGTGGGTCCCTTTAATTTAACCAGTGGTGGTACCCCTAAATATATATATATATATACTAACTATATATATAATATATATACTATATATTAATATATATACGATATATACTATATATATAATATATATATAATATTATATATAATATATAATCTATATATATACCTATATATATATATATACTATATATATAATATATATAAATTATATAATATATATAACTATATATATAATATATATTAGTATATTTTGCTATCAGTCTTTCCTGTAGACATATTTATTAAATATGACCGAAAAGTAAGAATTAATAATTCTAACACGAATTTTCGTCAAGTATTTCTTATGTTTCTTTTCACTGTCGATGGTAATTGAAAAACCTCAATTCTCCAAAATTCATTTTTATTTCTTCAAGTCTGACGCGACGCCTGAACGCGTTTCGTATAACTTATTACATTTTCACAGACTTTAGTTTACACACACAACTGTGTGTGTAAACTGTGTGTGAAATATTGAGAATAATCTTCTCAATATTTCTTATGTTTTTCTTCACTTTCGAAGGAAGTTGAAAATTAACTCTCCAAAGTTTCATTTTCACACTATATTATGGTCGGACGCTAGGGATGCGTTTCGCAAGGCACTCCTTGCATATTCAAAGACAAATATGTCATGCTCTGCCAAGCTTATATTCGTTTGGGGTGGAGGTGGTAGAGGGAGGTGATTGAGATGAACAAGTGGATAAATGGCACACCTGGATATTAATAGGCCATTAAATCCCTATGTTTTTGCTTCTACTGTCTCTGTGTTGGTTCGGGGTCGTGAAGTGGGTAGAATGTAATTATGTGTTAACTGGCTGTTGATCGCTGGTCTTGACTTTTTGATGTGTAGTGCCTCGCTGATGTCGAGTCTTGTGTTGTCGTTATACCTGTCGATTATTTCAGTGTTGCTTGTTAAGATTTCTCTGGTGATGGTCTGGTTGTGTGAGGAGGTTATATGCTCCTTGGTGGAGCCTGCTTGATGGGGTTCTGGGAGTTCTTCTACTCCCCAAGCCCGGCCCGAGGCCAGGCTTGACTTGTGAGAGTTTTGGTCCACCAGGCTGTTGCTTGGAGCGGCCCGCAGGCCCACGTACCCACCACAGCCCGGCTGATCCGGAACTTCTCGTAGAAAACAGTCCAGTTTCCTCTTGAAGATGTCCACGGTTGTCCAGGCAATATTTCTTATAGTCGCTGGAGCCCTGTTGCTTGTGTTAATACTGAACATGTTGGAGGTAGTTTTAATACAGATCACTTCTTTGGAAGTCAAATGTAATGCACACAAGGGGAGACAACAGCTTCAACAAGCCACAATGTAGGACTGAAAACAGGAAATGCTTTTTTTCACCCACAGGGTTATAAACCCATGGAACCGCCTACCCGTCGAAGCCGTAAACGCCTAGATATTGCACTGCAGTTCAAAAGCCAGATGGACAAAGTCCTGCGGAAAAATAAGGGCATCTTTGACAAGGCGCCGGCTTCCTGTCCCCATCGAGGCCACTAGATAGATCGTGACCATCAGCTAAATTCAGTCTATTATGGTCTAAACATAATTCAAATAAAAATTTGAATGTATTTTTATATCACAATGTATCCAGTATTTTCCTTGTGCCGCCCAGCCTTCAAGAATACAAATATCACTTCAGCTGCTTACGCGAAGGTTGCTACGGAAATTAAGAGCCAAATTAAACTTTCCCTAGTCTGCCTTACAATACTTCTCAGTTCTCTCTCTCTCAGCTTTGAACGTTTTCTATAATGTGATTTACGTCTCGCAGGGGGAAACATAAACAAATTTTCAGAGCTATGATTGGTTCTCATTTTTTCCTCCATTCATCAGATTTTACTTCATCTACATTGTCTTTTTTTATCTTTACCCATTTCATCATAATTATCATTATTTACTAAAGCATATTTAATGTCTTATATCAAAATTGTATGTTACTGATCCATCAGTACTCCAACATTTTTGCCAACATATTTAAACATATTTTCTCCATCCCCATCTTCACTAACTTTATCTCTCAGCATCTCCATCAACCTTATCATTTATCGACCTTCAACATCACCTCGAGATGCAGCCTCACAATTCCCATCCATATATCTAACAATTCCCTCCATCTTCGCCACCCTTAGCATCATCCCAAGCAGAATAATTTTCTCCCATTTTATAACCATTTTTCTCCTTTGTTTATCTCTAGAATCATCACCTCCATCCATCGTTATTTCCTGGATTCGTACAGTCTTAGTCTCCAACCGTCATTCTAATTGGGGTGATTTAGTCCAGACAATTCCTCCCTCACGATGGAGTGTTAATTAATTAATATCTCGATAGGGAAGGAATGGTAACCATTATATTCTTTAGATATTTCCCCCTAGATATTTCCCCATGTATTCCCCAGATAATTCCCCAGATATTCCCCAGATATTTCCCCAGATATTTCCCCAGACATTTTCCAGATATTTCCCCAGATAATTCTTGCCAGAAACACTGTGCGTATTAGTGGTTTTAGGCATAGCATATTAGATC
>WNGS01160994.1:0-15041 GCA_020271785.1 Procambarus virginalis | reverse complement strand
CTGAACCGTCCCTCGCGGTAACTTGTCCCTTGATAGAATTCGTTGGCGACGATCTGATACTTTTGATATCGTTCGCCTTATGCGTTTTTATTCTCGTGTTGGCATCCTTGGTGATATTTAGCGCCACTCTGATCTACTCGTCTACATTTATTTGATGGTGCTACATAGCGCTCCCGGCTGATGCCTGTCTTTGATTAATTACTTACTGTTATTACGCACTCGTCTAAATGTACCACATACTCGGTGTGACCTTTAATATTTCGTCTCTGTATTTCTTTGAAAGTATTGAACGAGTTTCGGAAATTATTTTCCGCTGAAATAGAAATATTTACATGGAAATGTGTTCTGTGCTCTTGAACTGTATCACGACAGGTGCGTAGTTTTTTTTAATTATTTGTTGTTTTCTTGATGTATAAGTTATGCATTATACATCTGGCTGCTCTTTTCTTTTCGTTTTTGCCTAGTAATAGTTTGGTTGATCACGGGATGTGGTTTTGTATTTCAGTGTGATTCTTTTGTGGATTTTTATAGTGACGGAAACACATTAGCATACACCACACAACCACCACACACCACCACACAACCACCACCACACCAACAGAGAGGCGTGAACAGAGAACAACCACAGCATACGTAGACACGATAAAATAACTGAACAATTTGGGTCGTCTCAAAGTTCTCCCCACACCTGCACACAACTACCACACCTGCACACCAACTACACACCTGCACACAACCACCACACCTACACACAACTACCACCACACCTACACACAACCACCACCACACCTACACACAACTACCACACCTGCACACAACCACCACCACCACCACACCTGCACACAACTACCACACCTACAACACAACTACCACCACACCTACACACAACCACCACCACACCTACACACAACTACCACACCTGCACACAACCACCACACCTACACACAACTACCACCACACCTACACACAACCACCACCACACCTACACACAAACCACCACACCTGCACACAACCACCACCACCACACCTGCACACAACCACCACCCTACACACAACACATCACACCTGCACACAACCACCACACTACACACACAACTACCACCACACCTACACACAACCACCACCACACCTACACACAACCACCACACCTGCACACACAACCACCACCACACCTGCACACAACCACCACCACCACACCTGCACACAACCACCACACTGCACACAACCACCACACCTACACACAACCACCACCACACCTACACACAAACCACCACAACCTACACACACACTACCACCCACCACAACCCTGCACACAACCACCACACCTGCACCAACCACCACCACCACACCTGCACACAACCACCACACCTGCACACACACCACACCACCACACCTGCACACACCACCACACCTGCACACAACCACAACCACACCTACACACCACCACCACACCTGCACACAACACTACACCTGCACACACTCCCACCATCCTAAAAAAGCAGTATGAGGACATGTTTAGCACTCCAATAAACAACATGAAAGTAGAAGATCCAGACAATTTCTTTATGCGGGATATCCAAACCCCTGTAAATATAACTGATATCAACACGAGCGCACTAAATTTTGAAAGAGAAATTGAAAACATGCCCATGCACTCGGCCCCAGGTCCAGACTCATGGAATTCAATATTTATAAAGAAATGCAAAGTGCCGGTAGCACAGGCACTCAGTATAGTGTGGAGGAAGAGCTTGGACACGGGGGAGATACCAGATGCACTTAAAGTAGCAGACATAGCCCCTCTACACAAGGAGGGAGCAAAGCATTGGCAAAGAATTATAGACCAGTTGCACTAACATCGCACATAATAAAATTATTTGAGAGAGTGATTAGGAGTCAGGTCACCAATTTCATGGAGACCAATGACCTTCACAACCCAGGCCAACATGGATTTCGAGTGGGAAGATCGTGCCTCTCACAGCTACTTGAGCACTACGATAAAGTCACTGAGGCATTAGAAGAAAAACAGAATGCTGATGTGATATACACGGACTTCGCAAAGGCTTTCGATAAATGTGCCCATGGCGTGATAGCACACAAAATGAAGTCAATGGGAATAACCGGTAAAGTAGGACGCTGGATACTCAGTTTTCTGTCAAACAGGACTCAGCGAGTAACGGTCAACCATATAAAATCTAGTCCAAGTGCAGTTAAAAGCTCTGTACCTCAGGGTACAGTCCTTGCACCGCTGCTTTTCCTTATTCTCATATCAGATATAGACAAAAATACAAGTCACAGCTTCGTATCATCCTTTGCAGACGACCAAAATCAGTAGAAAAATTACCTCGGCTGAAGACATTGAAAAACTTCAAGCTGATATTTATAAAGTTTTCGACTGGGCATCAGAAAATAATATGATGTTTAACAGTGACAAATTCCAGGTACTCAGGTACGGTAAAAAATGAGGACCTTAAACATAATACAGGGTACAAAACACAATCAAATGTGCCCATAGTAGGAAAACAACATGTAAAGGATTTGGGAATAATGATGTCTGACGACCTAACGTTTAGGGAGCATAACCAAGCAAATATGCGACAGCCAGAAAAATGATAGGATGGATTACGAGAACTTTCAAATCCAGGATCCCATCACAATGCTTGTTACTCTTCAGTCACTTGTGCTGTCCCGTCGTGAGTACTGTTCAGTACTCACTCCTCCCCTTTAGAGCAGGAGAGAATGCTGAAATAGAGGGAATACAGAGAACATATACGGAACGCATAGACGCGATAAGCACCTAAATTATTGGGATAGTCTCAAAGCCCGCCAAATGCACTCACTAGAAAAAGATGAGAGAGATTCCAATAATATACACATGGAAGATACTGGAGGGGCCAGGTCCCAAATCTACACAGTAAATAACAACGTACTGGAGTGAACGATATGGAAGAAATGCAAAATGAGAACCAGTGAAGAGCAGGGTGCCATAGGCACAATCAGAGAACACTGTATAAACATCAGAGGTCCGCGGTTGTTCAACGTCCTCCCAGCAAGCATAAGAAATATTGTCCGGAACACCGTGGACATCTTCAAGAGGAACTAGATTTATTCCTCCAAGGAGTTCCGGACCAGCCGGGCTGTGGGGGGTATGTGGGCCTGCGGGCCGCTCCAGCAACAGCCTAGTGGACCAAAACTCTCACAAGTCAAGCCTGGCCTCGGGCCGGCTTGGGGAGTAGAATAAACTCCCAGAACCCCATCAACCAGGTTATCAACCAGGTATCACCACACCTACACACAACCACCACACCTACATACACCACCACACCTACACACAACCACCACCACCTACCACAACACCACCACACACCCTACACACAACCACCACCACACCTACACACAACCACCACCACACCTACACACAACACCACCACACCTACACACCACCACCCCACCACACCATACACACCACCACCACCACACCCTACACACCACCAACCCACCACACCTACACACAACCACCACCACACCTACACACACCACCACCACACCTACACACACCACCCACCACACCTACACACCACCACCACCACACCTACACACACCACCCGCCACACCTACACACCACACCACCACCACACCTACACACAACCACCCCACACCTACAACAACCACCACCACACCCACACCTACACACAACCACCGCCACACCTACACACCACCACCACCACACCTACACCACCACCACCACACAACCTACACACCACCACCACCACACTACACACAACACCACCACCTACACACAACCACCACCACAACCTACACACAACAACCACCACTACACACAACCACCACCACACCTACACACAACCACCACCACACCTACACACCAACACCACACTACACACAACCACCACAACCTACACCACCACCACCACCACCACCACACCTACACACAACCACCACCACACCGACACACAACCCCCACACACCACACCACCACCACACCTACACACACCAACACCCTACACACCACCACCAAACCTACACACAACCACCACACCTACACACCACCACCACCACACCTACACACCAACCACCTAACCACACCTACACTCACCAACCACCACACCTACACACCACCACCACACCTACACACAAACCACCACCACACCTACACCCACACACCACCTACACACACCACCAACACCTACACACCAACCAACACCACCAACCTACACACCACCACCACCACACCTACACACAACCACCACCACACCTACAGACACAACCACCACCACACCTACACCACCACCCCGCACCTACACACAACCACCACCACACCTACACACCAACCACCACACCTACACACAACCACCACACCTACACACCACCACCACCACCACCCTACAACACCATCACCACCACCACACCTACACACCACCACCATCACACCTACACACAACCACACCACACCTACACACAACCCACCACACACCTACATACAACCACACACACCTACACACCACCACCACCACCACACCTACACACCACCACCACCACCACACCTACACACCATCACCACCACCACACCTACACACAACCACCACCACACCTACACACAACCACCACCACACCTACAAACCACCACCACACCTACACACACCACCACACCTACACACCACCACCACCCCTACACACAACCACCACCACACCTACAACACCACCACCACCACCAGCACCTACACACACCACCACCACACCTACACACCACCAACCACACTACACACAACCACCACCACACCTACTCACACCACCACACCTACACACCACCACCACCACCACACCTACACACCACCACCACCACACCTACACCAACCACCACCACACCTCACCACCACCACACCTACACACAACCCACACCCACACCTACACCACAACCACCACCACACCTACCACAACCACCACCACACATACACACCACCACCCACCTACACACACCCCACCACTACACACAACCACCACTACACACAACCACCACCACACCTACACACCACCACCACACCTACACACAACCACCACACACCTACACACCACCACCACACCTACACACAACCACCACCACACCTACACACCCCACCACACCTACATACACCACCACCACACCTACACACAACCACCACACCTACAAAACACCACCACCACACCTACACACCACCACCACACCTACACACCACAACCACACATACACAACCAACCACCACACACCTACACACCACCACCACACCTAACACCACCACCACACCTACACACCACCACCACCACCACACCTACACACAACCACCACACCTACACACAACCACCACACCTACACACAACCACCACCACACCTACACACAACCACCACCACACCTACACACAACCACACCACACCTACACACCACCACCCACCACACTACACACCACCAGACCACCACAACCTACACACAACCCACCACCACACCTACACACACCACCAACACACCTACACACAACCCCACCACACCTACCAAACAACCACCACCACACCTACCACCACCACCACCACACCTACACACCACCACCACCACCGACACACACAACCACCACACCTACACCAACCACCACACCTACACACAACAACCCCACCACACCTACACACAACAACCACCACACCTACACACACCACCACCACACCTACACCAACACCACCACACCTACACACAACCACCACCACACACACACAACAACCACCACACCTACACACAACAAACACCCACACCTACACAAACAACAACCACCACCACACCTACACACAACAACCACCACACCTACACACAACCACCACCACACACACCACAACCACCACACTTACACCCACCACCACCACACACACTACACACAACCACCACCACAACCTACACACAACAACCACCACACCTACACACAACAACCACCACACCTACACACAACCACCACACCTACACAGAATAAAACAAGCGGCATCATTGCAAGCATCTCATTGCAACTGATTTTGCAATCCGACGCAGAAGGACTCTTGCATGAGGCGGAGAGGAATGTCTCGCCCCAGAATCCAGATCTCCCCGGAGAGGGTTAGAAAATACACGCCTTATACCTATGTATACAATGTATGTATGTATGCTCTCACCTTAAATGTATTGTGGTGTTATACACTGGTTGACTTAGACACAACAGTTATACAATTAATACAACATGAGATACACACACACACACCACACACACACACACACACACACACCACACCACACACACACACACACACACACACACACACACACCTGGAGAACGTTAGGTTTGTAACCAAACTCAACATGGGTTCTGGACAGGGAAATCGTGCATAACAAACTTGCTGGAATTCTATGATAAAATAACGAGGATAAGACAGGACAGAGATGGTTGGGCGGACGGCATATTCTGGACTGCCAAAGGCCTTTGATACAGTACCGCACATGAGACTGCTGTTCAAACTCGAGAGGCAGGCGGGGGTAGGGGGAAAGGTCCTAGCATGGATAAGGAACTACCTAACAGGAAGGAGCCAAAGAGTTACGGTAAGGGGCGAGAAGTCGGACTGGCGAACAGTATCAAGTGGAGTACCACAAGGATAGGTACTGGGACCAATCCTATTTCTTGTATATGTTAATGACATGTTTACAGGAATAGAGTCCGTTACTCTTTGGCTCCTTCCTGTTAGGTAGTTCCTCGCCCATGCTAGGTACCTATGCCCCCCCCCACCCCCGCCTGCCTCTCGAATTTGAACAGCAGTTTCATGTGCGGTACTCTATCAAAGGACTGTACTCTGTGTGTGTGTGTACTCACCTATTTGTACTCGCCTATTTGTGCTTGCGGGGGTTGAGCTCTGGCTCTTTGGTCCCCGCCTCTCAACTGTTATTAATCAACAGTTGAGCTCTGCTCTTTGGTCCCGCCTCTCAACTGTTATTAATCAACAGGTGGTACAGATTCCTGAGCCTACTGGGCTCTATCATAGTTACACTTGAAACTGTGTATGAAAACAGCCTCCACCACATCACTTCCTAATGCATTCCATTTGTCAACCACCTCTGACACTAACAAAAGTCTTTCTAATATTGACTGTGGCTCATTTGGGCACTAAGTTTCCACCTGTGTCCCCTAGTGCGTGTGCCCCTTGTGTTAAATAGCCCGTCTTTATCTACCCTGTCGATTCCCTCTGAGAATCTTGTACGTAGTGATCATATCCCCCCTAACGCTTCTGTCTTCTAGCGACGTGAGGTTTAATTCCCGTAGTCTCTCCTCGTAGCTTATATCTTTCAGCTCGGGTTCTAGTCTGCTGGCAAACCTTTGAACTTTTGCCAGTTTGGTCTTATGCTTGACTAGATATGGACTCCATGCTGGGGGCTGCATACTCCAGGATTGGTCTGACATATGTGTTATGCAAAAGTTCTGAATGTTTCCTTGCACAAGTGTCTAAAGGCCATTCTTATGTTAGCCAACCTGAAATATGCCGCTGATGTTATCAAGAGTATGAGCTTCAGGAGACAGGCCTGGCGTGATATCAACCCCCCAGGTCTTCTCTCTCTCTGACTCTTGAAGTATTTCATCTCCCAAATGATACATTTTATCTGGTCTCCTGCTTCCTACCCCTATCTTCATTACATTACCTTTGCCTGGGTTAAACTCTAACAGCCATTTGTTCAACCATTCCTGCAGCTTGTCCAGGTCTTCTTGAAGTCTCAAGCTGTCCTCCTCTGTCTTAATCCTTCGCAAAATTTTGGCGTCGTCAGCAAAATGCAAGGATTAAAGACAGAGGAGGACCAGCTTGATACTTCAAGAAGACCTGGACAAGCTGCAGGAATGGTTGAAACAAATGGCTGTTAGAGTTTAACCCAGGCAAATGTAATGTAATGAAGATAGGGGTAGGAAGCAGGAGACCAGATAAAATGTATCATTTGGGAGATGAAATACTTCAAGAGTCAGAGAGAGAGAAAGACCTGGGGGTTGATATCACGCCAGACCTGTCTCCTGAAGCTCATACTCTTGATAACATCAGCGGCATATGCCAGGTTGGCTAACATAAGAATGGCCTTTAGACACTTGTGCAAGGAAACATTCAGAACTTTGCATACCACATATGTTCAGACCAATCCTGGAGTATGCAGCCCCAGCATGGAGTCCATAACATAGTCAAGCATAAGACCAAACTGGAAAAAGATCTAATGGTTTGCCACCAGACTAGAACCCGAGCTGAAAGATATTAGCTACGAGGAGAGACTACGGGAATTAACCTCACGTCGCTAGAAGACAGAAGAGTTAGGGGGGATATGATCACTACGTACAAGATTCTCAGAGGAATCGACAGGGTAGATAAAGACGGGCCTATTTAACACAAGGGGCACACGCACTAGGGGACACAGGTGGAAACTTAGTGCCCAAATGAGCCACAGTCAATATTAGAAAGAATTTTGTTAGTGTCAGAGTGGTTGACAAATGGAATGCATTCAGAAGTGATGTGTGTGGAGGCTGACTCCATACACAGTTTCAAGTGTAACTATGATAGAGCGCAGTATGCTCAGGAATCTGTACACCTGTTGATTAATACAGTTGAGAGGCGGGACCAAAGAGCCAGAGCTCAACTGTTGATTAATACAGTTTTGAGAGGCGGGACCAAAGAGCCAGAGCTCAACCCCCGCAGCAACCACAATAGGCGAGGTAACAAATAGGTGAGTACACACACACACAGAGTACAGTTTTGATACAGTACCGCACATGAGAGTGCTGTTCAGACTCGAGAGGCAGGCGGGGGTGGGGGGGGCAAGGTCCTAGCATGGGCGAGGAACTACCTAACAGGAAGGAGCCAAAGAGTAACGGACTCTATTCCTGTAAACATGTCATTAACATATACAAGAAATAGAATTGTCCCATACCGATCCTTGTGGTACTCCACTTGATACTGTTCGCCAGTCCGACTTCTCGCCCCTTACCGTAACTCTTTGGCTCCTTCCTGTTAGGAGTTCCTTATCCATGCTAGGACCTTTCCCCTACCCCCGCCTGCCTCTCGAGTTTGAACAGCAGTCTCATGTGCGGTACTGTATCAAAGGCCTTCTGGCAGTCCAGAAATATGCAGTCCGCCCAACCATCTCTGTCCTGTCTATCCTCGTTATTTTATCATAGAATTCCAGAAGGTTTGTTAGGCACGATTTCCCTGTCCAGAACCCATGTTGATGTTTGTTTACAAACTAACGTTCTCCAGTGGTGTGTGGTGTGTGTGTGTGTGTGTGTGTGTGTGGTGTTGTGTGTGTGTGTGTGTGTGTGTGTGTGTGTGTGGTGTATCTCATGTTGTATTAATTGTATAACTGTTGTGTCTAAGTCACCAGTGTATAACACCACAATACATTTAAGGTGAGAGCATACATACAGACATTGTATACATAGGTATAAGGCGTGTATTTTCTAACCCTCTCCGGGGAGATCTGGATTCTGGGGCGAGACATTCCTCTCCGCCTCATGCAAGAGTCCTTCTGCGTCGGATTGCAAAATCAGTTGCAATGAGATGCTTGCAATGATGCCGCTTGTTTATTCTGTGTAGGTGTGGTGGTTGTGTGTAGGTGTGGTGGTTGTTGTGTGTAGGTGTGGGTGGTTGTTGTGTGTAGGTTGGGTGGTGTTGTGTGTAGGTGTGGTGGTGGTGGTGTGTAAGTGTGGGGGTTGTTGTGTGTGTGGTGGTGGTTGTGTGTAGGTGTGGTGGTTGTTGGTGTGTAGGTGGTGGGGGTTGTTGTGTGGAGGTGTGGTGGTTGTTGTGTGTAGGTGTGGTGGTTGTTGTGTGTGTGGTGGTGGTTGTGTGTAGGTGTGTGGTGTGTTGTGGGTAGGTGTGGTGGTGGTGGTGGTGTAGGTGTGGTGGTGGTGTGGTGTGGGTAGGGGTGGTGGTGTTGTGTGTAGGTGTGGTGGTTGTGTGTAGGTGGGGTGGTTGTTGTGTGTAGGTGTGGTGGGTGGGTGGTGTGTAGGTGTGGGGGTGGTGGTGTGTAGGTGGGTGGAGGTTGTGTGTAGGGGGGTGGTGGTTGGGGTAGGGGGGTGGTGGTGTGTGGGGAGGTGGTGGGGGGGGTTGTGGTGTAGGGTGGTGGGGGGTGTGTGTTAGGTGGGTGGTGGTGGGGGTAGGTGTGGGTGGTTGGTGTGTAGGTGTGGGGGTGGTGGTGTGTATGTGGTGGTGGGGTTGTGTGTAGGTGTGGTTGTGGTAGGTGGGTGGTGTGTGTAGGTGGGGGGGGGGTGGGGGTAGGGTGTGGGGGGTGTGTGGGTAGGTGTGTGTGGGGTGTGTAGTGGGGTGGTGGTTGTGTGGATGGGGTGGGGTGTAGTGGGTGGGGGTGTAGGGTGGGGGGGGGGGGGTGTGGAGGGGTGTGGGGTGGTGGTGGAGGGTGGTGGGGTGGGTGTAGGTGGGGTGGGGTGGGTAGGGGTGGGGGGTTGGTGTGTAGGTGTGGGGGGGTGTGTAGTGTGGGGTGGTTGTGTGTAGGTGGTGGTGGGGTGTGTGGTGGGGGTGTGGGGAGGGTGGGGGTGGGGTGGGATGTGTGGTGGTGGTGTGGTAGTGGTGGTGGGGGGGTGTAGTGGGGGGGGGTGGGTGTAGGTGGTGGGGTGGGGGGGGGGGGAGGTGGGGGTAGTGGGGGTGGTTGGGGTAGTGGGGGTGGGGTGTGGTAGGTGGAGGGGGGGGGTGGGGGTTTTTTTTAAGGGGGGGAGGGGGGGTGGTGAGGTGGGGGGTGGGGTGGGGGGTGGAGGGGGGGGGGGGTGGGGTAGGGTGGAGGTGGGGGGGTAGTGGTGTAGGTGTGTGGGGGGTGGTGTCGGGGGGGTGGGGTGGTAGGTGGTGGGTGTGGATGGGGTGGTAGGTGGGTGGTGGGGTGGGGTGGAGGGGGGGGGTGGTGGGGTAGGGGGGGGTGGTGGGAGGGGGGTGGGGGTGGGGGTGGCGGGGGGTGGGGTGGGGAGGGGGGGTGGTGGTGGTGGGTAGGTGTGGGGGGTGGTGGGGTGTAGGTGGGGGGTGGGGTAGGTGTGGGGGGGGGTGGTGGGGGAGGTGGGGTGGGGGTGGGTGGTGTAGGTGGGGTGGTGGTGTAGGTAGGTGGGTGGTGGGGTGGTGGTGTAGGTGTGGGTGTGGTGGTAGGGGGGGGGGGTGGAGGTGTGGGGGGGGGGTTAGTGGGGTGGTGGGTGGTGGGTGTAGGTGGTGGTGGTTGTGTGTAGGTGGGGGTGGTGTGTGAGGTGTGGTGTGGTGGGTGTGAGGTGTGGGGGGGTGGTTGTGTGGTAGGTGTGGGTGTGGGGTGGTGGGTGTAGGTGTGGTGGGGGTGGTGGTGTGAGTGTGGTGGTTGTGTGTAGGTGTGGTGTGGTGTGTAGGTGTGGGGTGGTGTGTGTAGGTGGGGTGGTGGGTGTAGGTGTGGTGGGGGTTGAGTGTAGGTTGGTAGGGGTGGTGTGTGGGGGGGGGGGGGGGGGGGGTAGGTGTGGGGGTTGTGTGGTAGGTGGGGTGGTGGTGTGTGGGTGGTTGGTTGGTGTAGGTGTGGGGGGGTGGGGGTGGTGGGGTTTGTGTGGAGTGTGGTGGGTTGTGTGGAGGGTGGGGGTGGGTGGGGTGGTGGGGGGGGGTGTAGGTCGTGGGGGGTGGTGTGTAGGGTGGGGTGGTGGGGTGTAGGTGTGTGGGGGTTGGGGGTAGTGTGGTTGGTTGTGTGTAGGTGGTGGTGGGTGTGTGTAGGGGGTGGTGGTTGTGTGTAGGTGGTGGTGGTGTGTGTAGGTGGTGGGGGTGGTGGTAGGGGTGTGGTAGGTGTAGGGGGGTGGGTGGTGTGTAGTGGTGGCGGTGGTTGTGTGTAGGGTGGTGGGGTGGTGTGTAGGTGTGGTGTGGTTGTGTGTAGGTGTGGTGTGGTGGTGTGGAGGTGTGGCGGTGGTTGTGGTGAGGGTGGTGTGGGTGGTGTGTAGGTGTGGTGGTGGTTGTGTGTATGTGTGGTGGTGGTGGTGTGTAGGTGTGGTGGTGGTTGTGTAGGTGTGGGGTGGTGGTGTGGAGGTGTGGTGGTGGTGGTGTGTAGGTGTGGTGGTGGTGGGTGTGTAGGTGTGGTGGTTGTTGTGTGTAGGTGTGGTGGTGGTTGTGGTAGGTGTGGTGGTGGGTTGTGTGTAGGTGTGGGGGTTGTGTGTAAGGTGTGGTGGTTGTGTGTAGGTGTGGGTGGTTGTATGTAGTGTGGTGGTTGTGTGTAGGTGGGTGATACCTGGTTGATGCCTGGTTGATGGGTTCTGGGAGTTCTTCTACTCCCCAGCCGGCCCGAGGCCAGGCGTGACTTGTGAGAGTTTGGTCCACTAGGCTGTTGCTTGGAGCGGCCCGCAGGCCCACATACCCACCACAGCCCGGCTGGTCCGGAACTCCTTGGAGGCATAAATCTAGTTTCCTCTTGAAGATTACCACGGTTGTTCCGGCAATATTTCTTATGCTTGCTGGGAGGACGGTTGAACAACCGCGGACCTCTGATGTTTATACAGTGTTCTCTGATTGTGCCTATGGCACCCCTGCTCTTCACTGGTTCTATTCTGCATTTTCTTCCATATCGGTTACTCCAGTACGTTGTTATTTGACTGTGTAGATTTGGGACCTGGCCCTCCAGTATCTTCCATGTGTATATTATTTGATATCTCTCTCATCTTCTTTCTAGTGAATACAATTTGGAGAGCTTTGAGACTAGCCCAATAATTTAGGTGCTTTATCGCGTCTATGCGTTCCGTATATGTTCTCTGTATTCCCTCTATTTCAGCAATGTCTCCTGCTCTAAAGGGGGAAGTGAGTACTGAACAGTACTCAAGACGGGACAGCACAAGTGACTTGAAGAGTACAAGCATTGTATGGGAGTCCTGGATTTGAAAGTTCTCGTAATCCATCCTATCATTTTCTGGCTGTCGCAATATTTGCGTGGTTATGCTCCCTAAACGTTAGGTCGTCAGACATCATTAGTCCCAAATCCTTTACAGGTTTTTTCCTACTATGGGCACATTTGATTGTGTTTTTGTACCCTGTATTATGTTTAAGGTCCTCATTTTTACCGTACCTGAGTACCTGGAATTTGTCACTGTTAAACATCATATTATTTTCTGATGCCCATCGAAAAGCTTTATTAATATCAGCTTGAAGTTTTTCAATGTCTTCAGCCGAGGTAATTTTCTTACTGATTTTGTGTCGTCTGCAAAGGATGATACGAAGCTGTGACTGTATTTTTTTGTCTATATCTGATATGAGAATAAGGAAAAGCAGCGGTGCAAGGACTGTACCCTGAGGTACAGAGCTTTTAACTGCACTTGGACTAGATTTTATATGTTGACCGTTACTCGCTGAGTCCTGTTTGACAGAAAACTGAGTATCCAGCGTCCTACTTTACCGGTATTCCCATTGACTTCATTTTGTGTGCTATCACGCCATGGTCACATTTATCGAAAGCCTTTGCGAAGTCCGTGTAATCACATCAGCATTCTGTTTTCTTCTAATGCCTCAGTGACTTTATCGTAGTGCTCAAGTAGCTGTGAGAGGCACGATCTTCCCACTCGAAATCCATGTTGGCCTGGGTTGTGAAGGTCATTGGTCTCCATGAAATTGGTGACCTGACTCCTAATCACTCTCTCAAATACTTTTATTATGTGCGATGTTAGTGCAACTGGTCTATAATTCTTTGCCAATGCTTTGCTCCCTCCCTTGTGTAGAGGGGCTATGTCTGCTACTTTAAGTGCATCTGGTATCTCCCCGTGTCCAAGCTCTTCCTCCACACTATACTGAGTGCCTGTGCTACCGGCACTTTGCATTTCTTTATAAATATTGAATTCCATGAGTCTGGACCTGGGGCCGAGTGCATGGGCATGTTTTCAATTTCTCTTTCAAAATTTAGTGCGCTCGTGTTGATATCAGTTATATTTACAGGGGTTTGGATATCCCGCATAAAGAAATTGTCTGGATCTTCTACTTTCATGTTGTTTATTGGAGTGCTAAACATGTCCTCATACTGCTTTTTTAGGATGGTTGTGTGGTGGTTGTGTGCAGGTGTAGTGGTTGTGTGCAGGTGTGGTGGTGGTGTGTAGGTGTGGTGGTGGTTGTGTGCAGGTGTGGTGGTTGTGTGCAGGTGTGGTGGTGGTGGTTGTGTGCAGGTGTGGTGGTTGTGTGCAGGTGTGGTGGTGGTGGTTGTGTGCAGGTGTGGTGGTTGTGTGCAGGTGTGGTGGTGGTAGTTGTGTGTAGGTGTGGTGGTTGTGTGTAGGTGTGGTGGTGGTTGTGTGTAGGTGTGGTGGTTGTGTGCAGGTGTGGTGGTTGTGTGCAGGTGTGGTGGTGGTGGTTGTGTGCAGGTGTGGTGGTGGTTGTTGTGTGCAGGTGTGGTGGTTGTGTGTAGGTGTGGTGGTGGTTGTGTGTAGGTGTGGTGGTAGTTGTGTGTAGGTGTGGTGGTTGTGTGCAGGTGTGATAGTTGTGTGTAGGTGTGGTGGTTGTGTGCAGGTGTGGTGGTGGTGGTTGTGTGCAGGTGTGGTGGTTGTGTGTAGGTGTGGTGGTGGTTGTGTGTAGGTGTGGTGGTAGTTGTGTGTAGGTGTGGTGGTTGTGTGCAGGTGTGGTAGTTGTGTGTAGGTGTGGTGGTGGTTGTGTGTAGGTGTGGTGGTAGTTGTGTGTAGGTGTGGTAGTTGTGTGCAGGTGTGGTGGTGGTGGTGGTTGTGTGCAGGTGTGGTAGTTGTGTGTAGGTGTGGTGGTGGTTGTGTGTAGTGTGGTGGTAGTTGTGTGTAGGTGTGGTGGTTGTGTGCAGGTGTGGTAGTTGTGTGCAGGTGTGGTAGTTGTGTGCAGGTGTGGTGGAGAACTTTGAGACGACCCAAATTGTTCAGTTATTTTATCGTGTCTACGTATGCTGTGGTTGTTCTCTGTTCACGCTCTCTGTTGGTGTGGTGTGGTTGGTGGTGGTTGTGTGGTGGTTGTGTGGTGTATGCTAATGTGTTTCCGTCACTATAAAAATCCACAAAGAAATCACCACTGAAATACAAAACCACATCCCGTGATC
>WNGS01160985.1:0-10610 GCA_020271785.1 Procambarus virginalis | reverse complement strand
CAATTCAAAGCCGAATGAGCAGTTCTTCCTCCTGGTAGCAATGTCGCAGCTATTCAGGACGATGCAAGAGCTAAGACTATTGCCATTTTGGGGTCGAGTTGCTGCCAGAATCAATCTAATTAGGAAGGTTTTTACCAGTTCCTCCTGGCACGTCTAAGAAGAAGAAGATTTCTCCAAACCCGTTATTGAAAATTTGAATTATATGATCGTAAATGCCTTTTTGCTCAAACATTAGCTTAGGAATATTTGATTGCACATACCACAACCGATCACCCGTGTTGTAATTTTGTTCACGACGCAATTCTACATCGAACGAAACAGCAGCAGATCGATTCGGTGACGGCATTCACTATTGGTTGAGAACTTTGTTCGCAATTTATAAGCACAAATCCTTAATTGTTATCAATGCTTCGCTGTAGATTTCTGCTGTGAAATCCATGTTCATATTTGAATTTTCCTTGCGTATTCAACGAACAAAATCTTAAGCTAAGTGCGATTTATATTTCTCCCATAACTTTGTTTGAGATGAAGGAAAACAGGTGGTCAATATGATTGCAAACAATGCACGAATTTGATTTGGATGTGACGTGTTCATGCATTATTAATGCACACATCCCAGTGTCTGTCGTTCTCCCAAAATATAGAGCTTGACATGCACTACGGAAAGTGGCATGTGTAACGCCGTTGACAAATCTCAGTTGCTGGAAAGACGTTGAACCATGCACATTTACTAACAGCATGCGAATAAAGAAGCATTCATCATGATTGGGATGCACGGTGTACAGTGTGCCTATCGTAGTTTATTTGAATAAACCAGGTTGTCCATCGACTCCCTCTCCTCTTCTGCGTCGTTCAAATGATTTTCTGCTCGCATTCCATATGTAATATGGAGGCACTTCCGAATACAGCAATGTTTTCGCAAACGGGTCATTTTGACATAACGTTAAGAAAGCAGTTAATGTTGTAGCCGGTGGATTCATAGCTATTTGTTGCACATTCGCAGCTGTGAAATATATGCGTTGTCCATTTTCTTGTTTTTAAAAACAAAACAAAAAAATACTAAAAAAATATTTCAATTAAAATGCAGATCAATTGACACAGCTCAATTCCTCGCCAATAGCACTGAAAAATAAGAACAGTAAAAAAAAAAAACGAAATGAAAAAATAAAAAATAAACTATAGTCACGAAATGAAAAGTATGATAAACAACACAGCTCAATTCCAATGCAATGTCACACAAAATAATTAAATAAAAATGAAAAAATATCGAAATCTATGAAAATTCAATATATCAATGCAATGGAAACACTGAAATGGAATTAAAACATATTTATACAACCTGTGTTGCTATTACGTGAAACAGATGGCGATGTTTTTCAAGCAAATCACGTTTTTACCTGCCACAGGTGTGGCATATATTTCGTAGGTACATCAAAACACACGCGAATTCGAATGGAACGTTGTGTCAAAATTTCAAAGCAATTGGTGAAGAATTTTTGGAGATTACAGCGTGTGTTGCTCTTACGTCCAACAGATGGTGGCATTTTTCACAAAAAGCATGTTTTTTTCCTGTCCCAGGTGAGTCATGTATATAGTAGGTATATAAAAACATGCGCCTATTTCAATGCAACGTTGTGTTAAAATTTCAAAGCAATCGGTAAAGAGGTTTCGAAGATTTCCCTCACATGAAAAACACATGTCATCCACAGTTTTTCAGAAAAAGCATGTCTTTTTCTGTCACAGACGTGATATTTATATAGTATGTATATAAAATCCTGCTCGAATGCGAATGGAACGTTGTGTGAAAATTTAAAGCAATCGGTGAAGAACTTTCGGAAATTAGCGATTTTGAACAAACGAACATTTACATTTTTATTTATATAGATATAGTTGTGGAGCAATAATATAATGCGAGGAGGAGAGCTCTGTCCAGACGACTTAAGAGCCATCAGTGACAGAGGGAGGGAAATGGTTTTAAAATTTAGGAATACTGGAAGTAGGGCTGTGAAGGTGGTGGTGAAGATGCTTTGAAGGTGGTGGTGGAGATATTCGGGATATTTTCGGGATATTTATTTCGGATGGTTGGGGGGATAAATACCCGAAAATTCCCATCTCTTTTAAGGATCTGAGTGGTGTAGTGGGTTAAAGGCATACCTGTTATGCCAGGTGTTATGAAGCATCTGTGTTGGCTAGGGTTCGAGTCCCCTGGTGGGAGGTTGTTGTCTAAGGTTGTATAACTTCAACTTGTGTGTTTAAGCAAGTTAGTGCATAAAGCATAGGCACGGTGTTCTCCTTATTAACAGGAGCTTGATGAAAGAACGTGAGTGACCCCTCAATTGCTCTAGTTGCCCTTAGGAGGTGGGGGATGGTTGGGGGGGGGTGGTTAAATGCCCGAAATTCCCATCTCTTTAAGGGTCTGAGTAGTACTCACCTAATTGTGCTTTCGGGGGGTGAGCTTTGGCTCTTTGGTCCCGCCTCTCAACTGTCAATCAACTGGTGTACAGATTCCTGAGCCTACTGGGCTCTATCATATCTACATTTGAAACTGTGTATGGAGTCAGCCTCCACCACATCACTTCCTATTGCATTCCATTTATTAACTACTCTGACACTGAAAAAATTCTTTGTAACGTCTCTGTGACTCATCTAAGTTTCCACCTGTGTCCCTCTTGGAAGAAAGCAGACATCATACTGTTTCCTAAGCCAAAAGAACCTGGCAACCCAGCAAACAATTTTAGGTTGCCACAACGTATCTGGAAAGTGTTGGAAAGTATTGGCAATGTTTGTTTGCACTCATTACAAGCGTAATTTTGTGTGGATGTAAATAAGTTTCTGAAACGTATTGCACGAAACGTTGGCTAAAAAAAATTTGAAACCTTGTGGCAACCTTAAATGTTTCATAATCGTAGTTTTTTATTGCTGTTATTTATATAAATGTAGAAATATAAAAGTATATTTCTACATTTAGTAAAATGAAACAGGGTTGTAATAAAGGTTAATTCATCATTTTTACTCATATTCTTAGGAAGAGGTCTAGGAGGAAGAATTCCAGGTAAGCGGATGAGGTCGAGTAGGTCGAGGTCGTGGTGTAGTAGCCTGGTGTAGTGGCTGGTGTAGTAGCGTGGTGTAGTGGCCTGGTGTAGTGGCCTGGCGTAGTAGCGTAATGTAGTGGCCTGGTGTAGTGGCCTGGTGTAGTAGCGTAATGTAGTGGCCTGGTGTAGTGGCCTGGTGTAGTAGCCTGGTGTAGTAGCCTGGTGTAGTGGCCTGGTGTAGTGGCCTGGTGTAGTAGCGTGGTGTAGTGGCCTGGTGTAGTGGCCTGGTGTAGTAGCGTGGTGTAGTGGCCTGGTGTAGTAGCCTGGTGTAGTAGCGTGGTGTAGTGGCCTGGTGTAGTAGCCTGGTGTAGTAGCGTGGTGTAGTAGCATGGTGTAGTAGCGTAGTGTAGTAGCGTGGTGTAGTAACGTGGTGTAGTAGCCTGGTGTAGTAGCATAGTGTAGTGGCCTGGTGTAGTAGTGTAGTGGCCTGGTGTAGTAGCCTGGTGTAGTAGCCTGGTGTAGTAGCGTGGTGTAGTAGCGTGGTGTAGTAGCCTGGTGTAGTAGCGTGGTGTAGTAGCGTGGTGTAGTAGCCTGGTGTAGTGGCCTGGTGTAGTAGCCTGGTGTAGTAGCGTGGTGTAGTAGCCTGGTGTAGTGGCGTGGTGTAGTAGCGTAGTGTAGTAGCGTGGTGTAGTAGCGTGGTGTAGTAGCGTGGTGTAGTAGACTGGTGTAGTAGCGTGGTGTAGTAGCCTGGTGTAGTAGCGTGGTGTAGTAGCGTGGTGTAGTAGCCTGGTGTAGTGGCCTGGTGTAGTAGAGTGGTGTAGTAGCGTGGTGTAGTAGCCTGGTGTAGTGGCCCGGAGTAGTAGCCTGGTGTAGTAGCGTGGTGTAGTAGCGTGGTGTAGTAGCTTAGTGTAGTAGCTGGTGTAGTAGCCTGGTGTAGCAGCGTGGTATAGTAGCGTGCTGTAGTAGCGTGGTGTAGTAGCGTGGTGTAGTAGCCTGGTGTAGTAGCCTGGTGTAGTAGCGTGGTGTAGTAGCGTGTTGTAGTGGCCTGGTGTAGTAGCCTGGTGTAGTAGCCCGGTGTAGTGGCGTGGTGTAGAAGCGTAGTGTAGTAGCCTGGTGTAGTAGCGTGGTGTAGTAGCCTGGTGTAGTAGCCTGGTGTAGTAGCGTGGTGTAGTGGCCTGGTGTAGTGGCCTGGTGTAGTAGCGTGGTGTAGTGGCCTGGTGTAGTGGCCTGGTGTAGTAGCGTGGTGTAGTGGCCTGGTGTAGTAGCCTGGTGTAGTAGCGTGGTGTAGTGGCCTGGTGTAGTAACCTGGTGTAGTAGCATGGTGTAGTAGCGTGGTGTAGTAGCGTAGTGTAGTAGCGTGGTGTAGTAGCGTGGTGTAGTAGCCTGGTGTAGTAGCGTGGTGTAGTAGCGTGGTGTAGTGGCCTGATGTAGTAGCCTGGTGTAGTAGCGTGGTGTAGTAGCGTATGTAGTGGCCTGGTGTAGTAGCGTGGTGTAGTAGCGTGGTGTAGTAGCCTGGTGTAGTGGCCTGGTGTAGTAGCCTGGTGTAGTAGCGTAGTGTAGTGGCGTGGTGTAGTAGCGTGGTATAGTGGCCTGATATAGTAGCCTGGTGTAGTAGCGTGGTGTAGTAGCGTAATGTAGTGGCCGGTGTAGTAGCGTGGTGTAGTAGCGTGGTGTAGTAGCCTGGTGTAGTGGCCTGGTGTAGTAGCCTGGTGTAGTAGCGTGGTGTAGTGGCCTGATGTAGTAGCCGGTGTAGTAGCGTGGTGTAGTAGCATGGAGTAGTAGCGTGGTGTAGTAGCGTAGTGTAGTAGCGTGGTGTAGTAGGTGGTGTAGTAGCCTGGTGTAGTAGTGTTCGACTGGTGTGGGGAGGGGAAGCACACGTGAGCACGAGCTCTGTGAAAAACACTATATATCTCGGGATATTTCAGTGATACAGGAACTAAACACAGTCAGATAACTCATAAAGTGCATCTCAACTTATCAAACAATATACCATAGTGATTGACATCCGACTTTTGTGCTTTAAGGAAATAACAAGTGAATTTCGTGTGGAGTCCACCTCGTGGTGCCAGAACCCAGCCCTTAGGCCCACATCCTGTGTGGCCGCCGTGTGTGTGTGTGTGCTTACTAGCAAATTGGTTTCCAACAAGTGTAATAGGGGAATGTGGATCGAGAAATTAGTAATAGAGAAAGTGAATACTATTGCAAGTCGGGAATAAAGCAGAAAATCCCTTATTGTAATACAAGCGAATTAATATATCAGTGTTATAACCCAAGTAACTGGCAACTGAGGGCCTCCAGCCGCGGCCTGGGACAACAAGTGTCAACGGTACAGCCTCTGGGACCCTCCCTCACCCTCGACCGTGTGATAAGTACTGACCATACTGTAGAGAACAAATAACATATATACTTTACAAACATACGGTATACATATAATATTATAAATATATAGATATATACAACAAAACAAGGCAAAATGGGAGTAAATAAACAAATTTGTGGCCACTGTAACATCTCCTTCAAGTCGAAGGCGACGGGAATTGAATGTTATATCTGTAAGAATAGATTTCATTCGGCTTGTACAGGCGTGAGTAACACTGCGGCACTGAGAGCTGGCCACTTGCTCTGGGTGTGTAAACATGACCTGCCAGCTTGGAATATCCTAAAAAACCTTCTAGATAACATGACGCATGAACGGAAAACATCGTTCATTGGAAGCCTACCAGCCATCCAGAAGGAGTGGGAAAGGAACAACAATTGTAATATACCAGGGGCGGAGGCTATAGTCAGGGATGAAACTGAGGCTGAAACTCAGGAAGTTGTAAACTCTGACTCAGTAGGCCCGGATGTGGATGACAGTAAACTAGAAAGTGTAACAGACAGCACTGACAGCTCGGTAGGTACAGACACTACAACGGTTCCCGATAGAGAGAGTCAGAACAGAAGGACAGACTTATGCAAATTTTATGCAAAGGGCATATGCAGACATAGATATGCTGGTAATAAGAAAGGATTAGAATGCAGTTATCAACATCCCAAAAAATGTTTAAATATGCTTAGGAAAGGTGAGTGTCGATTTGGATCAATATGTAGGTTTTTCCATCCTGAGATGTGCCAAACCTCACTGGAGGACAGAAAATGCTATGACCTCAGCTGCCCATACTTTCACGTGAAAGGCACGGAACGCTACATAAAGAGTGGCAAGCAGGATAATGAATTTGGAGGAAATTCGATAAATTTTTTATACCAGACCGAAAGAGAATTCAAAAGGAGGAGCATGGAGAATGTATGGAACTGGATGCCAGACCCACTTGCATACCAGAATTACAGATACAACTACACACCGAAAGGGAACCACAACTACAACAGGCAACTGCCCTACAACAATCAGCACTGGTCAGAACAAACTCAATATGTCCACGCATAATGGGCTTGCCGAAAAAGTCTCCCAGTCAAACTATCACTAATAGAGTAACCTCATTCATCTTTGCCAACATACAAGGACTGAAAACAAGAACAAACAATAAAGTACAGTTCATAAATGGCCTCCTCACGGAGTCAAATGCAGTATTTGGAGCTTTCACAGAAACCCATGCAGGGGAATTCTTGGACAGTGAGATCTGGATTCCAGGATATAACCTATACAGGTGTGATAGGAAAATTAGGTCACATGGAGGAGTGGGTCTGTATATTAGGGAAGACCTTGTGTGCTCGGAGCTCCTAAACGTTACAAATGAGGTGGTAGAGGTACTGGGATTAAAAATAGAGAAAATAAATTTAGTGATTATTCTAATATACAAACCGCCAGATGCAACGGCTGAGGAATTCACAGAACAGATAAACAAAATAGAGAATAGCCTTGATAATTTGGAGAACCCAATACCTGATATTATCTTCTTAGGTGACTTCAACTTGCCTAGTCTCAGGTGGAGAATAGCAAACAATAATATTATACCAGGGAATCTATCAGGACCTAACCAACCACAGATTAGAGAACTACTTAGATTCTGTGACAAATTTTCACTCACTCAGCAGATATCGGAGCCAACGAGAAATGAAAATATTCTCGATCTGGTCTTTACGAACAATGAAGACATTATCAGAGACATTACGATATCAGATACCACATATTCAGATCACAAGCTCATTGAAGTGCAAACTACCATCAATACTCAGAATAGACCTAAAACGTTGATAAAGCGAGAGGGGCTATTCAGTAAATTCAATTTTAATAATAAAAGGATAGACTGGGAGATAATAAACAGGGAACTTAAAAACATTCCATGGGAAACTGTTTTAAGTAATAAAAGTCCTACAGAAGGAATAGAAAAACTGACTTCGGAAGCGTATCAAGTCTGTCTGAAACATGTTCCTTTGAGGAAAGCCAGAAAGAGATCCAACGTAGAAAGAGAACGCAGAAGACACTATAAACGCAGGAAAAGAATAACGGAACTGCTTATGCAGACACGAATTTCCCGTCAAAGAAGGAATAATTTAAATAGGGAGATTGAAGAAATCGAGCGGAAATTGAAACACTCATATGAAACTGAAGAAAGGCAGTTAGAACAGAAAGCAATTCAGGAAATAAAGAAAAATCCAAAATACTTCTTCACATATGCGAAATCAAAAGCAAAAACTACTGCCAGTATTGGACCTATTCGTACAAGTGAAGGTTCATACACGGAGGATGACAAAGAAATTAGTGAAATCCTAAAAAAGCAGTATGAGGACATGTTTAGCACTCCAATAAACAACATGAAAGTAGAAGATCCAGACAATTTCTTTATGCGTGATATCCAAACCCCTGTAAATATAACTGATATCAACACGAGCGCACTAAATTTTGAAAGAGAAATTGAAAACATGCCCATGCACTCGGCCCCAGGTCCAGACTCATGGAATTCAATATTTATAAAGAAATGCAAAGTGCCGGTAGCACAGGCACTCAGTATAGTGTGGAGGAAGAGCTTGGACACGGGAGAGATACCAGATGCACTTAAAGTAGCAGACATAGCCCCTCTACACAAGGGAGGGAGCAAAGCATTGGCAAAGAATTATAGACCAGTTGCACTAACATCGCACATAATAAAAGTATTTGAGAGAGTGATTAGGAGTCAGGTCACCAATTTCATGGAGACCAATGACCTTCACAACCCAGGCCAACATGGATTTCGAGCGGGAAGATCGTGCCTCTCACAGCTACTTGAGCACTACGATAAAGTCACTGAGGCATTAGAAGAAAAACAGAATGCTGATGTGATATACACGGACTTCGCAAAGGCTTTCGATAAATGTGACCATGGCGTGATAGCACACAAAATGAAGTCAATGGGAATAACCGGTAAAGTAGGACGCTGGATACTCAGTTTTCTGTCAAACAGGACTCAGCGAGTAACGGTCAACCATATAAAATCTAGTCCAAGTGCAGTTAAAAGCTCTGTACCTCAGGGTACAGTCCTTGCACCGCTGCTTTTCCTTATTCTCATATCAGATATAGACAAAAATACAAGTCACAGCTTCGTATCATCCTTTGCAGATGACACAAAAATCAGTATGAAAATTACCTCGGCTGAAGACATTGAAAAACTTCAAGCTGATATTAATAAAGTTTTCGACTGGGCATCAGAAAATAACATGATGTTTAACAGTGATAAATTCCAGGTACTCAGGTACGGTAAAAATGAGGACCTTAAACATAATACAGAGTACAAAACACAATCAAATGTGCCCATAGTAGGAAAACAGCATGTAAAGGATTTGGGAATAATGATGTCTGACGACCTAACGTTTAGGGAGCATAACCAAGCAAATATTGCGACAGCCAGAAAAATGATAGGATGGATTACGAGAACTTTCAAATCCAGGGATCACATCACAATGCTTGTACTCTTCAAGTCACTTGTGCTGTCCCGTCTTGAGTACTGTTCAGTACTCACTTCCCCCTTCAGAGCAGGAGAGATTGCTGAAATAGAGGGAATACAGAGAACATATACAGCACGTATAGACGCGATAAAGCACCTAAATTATTGGGATCGTCTCAAAGCTCTCCAAATGTACTCACTAGAAAGAAGACGAGAGAGATATCAAATAATATACACCTGGAAGATACTGGAGGGCCAGGTCCCAAATCTACACAGTAAAATAACAACGTACTGGAGTGAACGATATGGAAGAAAATGCAGAATAGAACCAGTGAAGAGCAGGGGTGCCATAGGCACAATCAGAGAACACTGTATAAACATCAGAGGTCCGCGGTTGTTCAACGTCCTCCCAGCAAGCATAAGAAATATTGCCGGAACAACCGTGGACATCTTCAAGAGGAAACTAGATTTATTCCTCCAAGGAGTTCCGGACCAGCCGGGCTGTGGTGGGTATGTGGGCCTGCGGGCCGCTCCAAGCAACAGCCTAGTGGACCAAACTCTCACAAGTCAAGCCTGGCCTCGGGCCGGGCTTGGGGAGTAGAAGAACTCCCAGAACCCCATCAACCAGGTATCAACCAGGTAAGTAGCGTAGTGTAGTGGCGTGGTGTAGTAGCGTGGTATAGTGGCCTGGTGTAGTAGCCTGGTGTAGTAGCGTGGTGTAGTAGCGTAATGTAGTGGCCTGGTGTAGTAGCGTGGTGTAGTAGCGTGGTGTAGTAGCCTGGTGTAGTGGCCTGGTGTAGTAGCCTGGTGTAGTAGCGTGGTGTAGTAGCGTGGAGTAGTAGCGTGGTGTAGTAGCCTGGTGTAGTAGCGTAGTGTAGTGGCCTGGTGTAGTAGCGTAGTGTAGTGGCCTGGTGTAGTAGCCTGGTGTAGTGGCCTGGTGTAGTAGCGTGGTGTAGTAGCGTGGTGTAGTAGCCTGGTGTAGTGGCCTGGTGTAGTAGCCTGGTGTAGTGGCCTGGTGTAGTAGCGTGGTGTAGTAGCGTGGTGTAGTAGCCTGGTGTAGTGGCCTGGTGTAGTAGCCTGGTGTAGTAGCGTGGTGTAGTAGCGTGGTGTAGTAGCGTGGTGTAGTAGCGTGGTGTAGTAGCGTGGTGTAGTAGCGTGGTGTAGTAGCGTGCTGTAGTAGCGTGGTGTAGTACCGTGGTGTAGTAGCCTGGTGTAGTAGCCTGGTGTAGTAGCGTGGTGTAGTAGCGTGGTGTAGTGGCCTGGTGTAGTAGCCTGGTGTAGTAGCATGGTGTAGTAGCGTGGTGTAGTAGCGTGGTGTAGTAGCCTGGTGTAGTGGCCTGATGTAGTGGCCTGGTGTAGTAGCGTGGTGTAGTGGCCTGGTGTAGTAGCCTGGTGTAGTAGCGTGGTGTAGTGGCCTGGTGTAGTAGCCTGGTGTAGTAGCCTGGTGTAGTGGCGTGGTGTAGTAGCGTAGTGTAGTAGCCTGGTGTAGTAGCGTGGTGTAGTAGCGTGGTGTAGTAGCCTGGTGTAGTAGCGTGGTGTAGTGGCCTGGTGTAGTGGCCTGGTGTAGTAGCGTGGTGTAGTGGCCTGGTGTAGTGGCCTGGTGTAGTAGCGTGGTGTAGTGGCCTCGTGTAGTAGCGTGGTGTAGTAGCGTGGTGTAGTAGCCTGGTGTAGTAGCCTGGTGTAGTAGCGTGGTGTAGTAGCGTGGTGTAGTAGCGTGTTT
>WNGS01160975.1:126552-151626 GCA_020271785.1 Procambarus virginalis | reverse complement strand
AGTGATTGGGCAAGAGAAGTACACAACTGCAGTTATCATCACTTTACTGTTAAGTAGTGCTCCATTGCCTTTAGGGCGGCATTGTTCGCTGTTGCAACTGTCATTGTTGAGCACAGCAGATTTCATTACACCAACGGGAGACACAACAACACAGCACACGGTGCTCAACACAGCACACGGTGTCAATACAGCACACGGCGCTCAACACAGCACACGGAAGTGCCTCAACACAGCACACGGAAGTGCTCAACACAGCACACGGTGCTCAACACAGCACACGGTGCTCAACACAGCACACGGTAGCACTCAACACAGTACACGGTAGCGCTGAGCACAGAAGAACACGATAGGACTGTGCTGAGAAGAACATTTACAACACTTCTCGTGAAGGAATAGAACAAGAACCTCCACAGGAGCCGCCTGTTATGCTGAACTCGTCGTCAACTCACACGAATATGAACCAACACAAACCTGTTTCACGACACCTGCAATACTTAATCCGGGCTCACCATAGCCGTGCTACTTGGAACTTTCTGTTCGGGAAGCGAATCTTATCAACAACACAATACAGGACTTGTAAACATCACCAACAGACGCTCCATGGGCCCCAGGTAACTCCCCGGACCCCAGTAACTCGCAAGTAACTCCCAGGTAACTCACCAGGTAACTCCCAGGTAACTCCCCAGAAAACTCCCAGGTAACCCCCAGGAAACTCCCCAGGTAACTCCCAGGTAACTCCCAGGTAACTCCCCAGGTAATCCCCAGGTAACTCCCAGGTAACTCTCAGGTAACTCCCCAGGTAACTCCCAGGTAACTCTCAGGTAACTCCCCAGGTAACTCCCAGGTAACTCTCAGGTAACTCCCCAGGTAACTCCCAGGTAACTCCCCAGGTAACTCCCAGGTAACTCCCCAGGTAACTCCCAGGTAACTCGCCAGGTAACTCCCCAGGTAACTCGCCAGGTAACTCCCCAGGTAACTCCCCAGGTAGCTCGCCAGGTAACTCCCCAGGTAACTCCCCAGGTAACTCCCAGGTAACTCCCCAGGTAACTCGCCAGGTAACTCGCCAGGTAACTCCCAGGTAACTCCCCAGGTAACTCCCAGGTAACTCGCCAGGTAACTCCCCAGGTAACTCCCAGGTAACTCCCCAGGTAACTCCCAGGTAACTCCCCAGGTAACTCCCAGGTAACTCCCAGGTAACTCGCCAGGTAACTCCCCAGGTAACTCCCAGGTAACTCGCAAGGTAACTCCCCAGGTAACTCCCCAGGTAACTCCCCAGGTAACTCCCAGGTAACTCGCCAGGTAACTCCCCAGGTAACTCCCAGGTAACTCCCAGGTAACTCGCCAGGTAACTCCCAGGTAACTCCCCAGGTAACTCCCAGGTAACTCCCAGGTAACTCGCCAGGTAACTCCCCAGGTAACTCCCAGGCAACTCCCAAGTAACTCCCAGGTAACTCCCCAGGTAACTCCCCAGGTAACTCCCAGGTAACTCCCAGGTAACTCCCCAGGTAACTCCCAGGTAACTCCCAGGTAACTCCCAGGTAACCCCAGGTAACTCCCAGGTAACTCCCAGGTAACTCCCCAGGTAACTCCCAGGTAACTCCCCAGGTAACTCCCCAGGTAACTCCCCAGGTAACTCCCAGGTAACTCCCCAGGTAACCCCCAGGTAACTCCCTAAGTAACTCCCCAGGTAACTCCCAGGTAACTCCCCAGGTAACTCCCAGGCAACTCCCAAGTAACTCCCAGGTAACTCCCCAGGTAACTCCCAGGTAACCCCCAGGTAACTCCCAGGTAACTCCCAGGTAACTCCCCAGGTAACCCCCAGGTAACTCCCCAGGTAACTCCCAGGTAACCCCCAGGTAACTCCCAGGTAACTCCCAGGTAACTCCCCAGGTAACTCCCCAGGTAACTCCCAGGTAACTCCCAGGTAACCCCCAGGTAACTCCCAGGTAACTCATACACTCATCAGGAATGACCAAAAACACAAAAGCTTCGGCTGGACCCGACTTCTCTCGCTGAAGAATAACATTATTCAACACTAACAATTTTATCTGCTCTATCACACCTTTGTGTCTGATGGGTGACTTACCACATCGTGGACTATCTTGAGGTTATCTGGAGATGATTTCGGTGCTTTAGTGTCCCCGCGGCCCGGTCCTCGACCAGGCCTCCACTCCCAGGATACAGCCCGTGACAGCTGACTGACACCCAGGTACCTATTTTACTGCTAGGTATCAGGGGCATAGGGTGAAAGAAACTCTGCCCAATGTTTCTCGACGGCGCCTGGGATCGAACCCAGGACCACAGGATCACAAGTCCAGCGTGCTGTCCGCTCGGCCGACCGGCGGCTATGGTAGAGTCTTATACCAGTGTGGCAGGAAGCTGTCACCGCTACTTGCAGCCCGCTCTCCCGAGCGTTCCCAACGTCCAGAAACCGTCGTAGTAAAGTGCCCTTATCCTCAACAACCAGAGGACCCACCAACAGGAAACAGGATATTGTGTCATTCTCACGACTCGCTGCCAGTTTCTTGCACATCAGTTATATGCCTCAGGTAAAGAATACGTCACAAATGCGACCTGCTATAAAGGGAACAGGTTCGAGTCCAAGCGGAGATCAAGCTGATGATCTCTACATTAACTGCTACATTAACTATCACTGAAATACAAGTTGCTCTATAAATTCACAATAAATTAACTCCACAAATGAGTCTAAGGGGTGACAAAGGCCTAACCTGGATAACTAACATATCTTGATATCAGTATGATAACTGTATCTTAAATTTACATATACTTAGTTATTAATTTATATATACTTAGTTATAAATTTACATATACTTAGTTATAAATTTACATATACTTAGTTATAAATTTACATATACTTAGTTATAAATTTACATATACTTAGTTATAAATTAACATATACTTAGTTATAAATTAACATATACTTTGTTATAAATTTACATATACTTAGTTATAAATTTACATATACTTAGTTATAAATTTACATACCTATTTTCCCTTAGCAACGTCCTAAAGTAAGCAAGGACGATCAATTACGTCTGCTATTACGTAATTGATCAATTAATCAATTACGTCTGCGCCCGAAGGGACTGACCAGCACCCATCCCAAGTACTCAAGACTTTGAGGAAATATATTCTGATTTACACAAAGCGTTGTGTAAATGTGTCCTCAGCTCCACAGGGCGTTGTGTAAATGTGTCCTCAGCTGCACAGGGCGTTGTGTAAATGTGTCCTCAGCTGCACAGGGCGTTGTGTAAATGTGTCCTCAGCTCCACAGGGCGTTGTGTAAATGTGTCCTCAGCTCCACAGGGCGTTGTGTAAATGTGTCCTCAGCTGCACAGGGCGTTGTGTAAATGTGTCCTCAGCTCCACAGGGCGTTGTGTAAATGTGTCCTCAGCTCCACAGGGCGTTGTGTAAATGTGTCCTCAGCTGCACAGGGCGTTGTGTAAATGTGTCCTCAGCTCCACAGGGCGTTGTGTAAATGTGTCCTCAGCTCCACAGGGCGTTGTGTAAATGTGTCCTCAGCTCCACAGGGCGTTGTGTAAATGTGTCCTCAGCTCCACAGGGCGTTGTGTAAATGTGTCCTCAGCTCCACAGGGCGTTGTGTAAATGTGTCCTCAGCTGCACAGGGCGTTGTGTAAATGTGTCCTCAGCTCCACAGGGCGTTGTGTAAATGTGTCCTCAGCTACACAGGGCGTTGTGTAAATGTGTCCTCAGCTGCACAGGGCGTTGTGTAAATGTGTCCTCAGCACCACAGGGCGTTGTGTAAATGTATCCTCAGCTACACAGGGCGTTGTGTAAATGTGTCCTCAGCTACACAGGGCGTTGTGTAAATGTATCCTGAACTACACAAGGCATTAAATACATGTGTCCTGAGTTATAAATTGTGTTCCCAATTTTCGCGGTAATTCCTACAAGCGAAGGTAAATAAACGATAAATAACATGATGACGATTGGAGGTACTTCTCCTTGGAGTCAAAAGGAGACAAAGGATAAGCTGAACTGATGCCCAGATACATGCGCTGCGAGGGGCTCGATCCTGTGGTGAGATTGGCAGCCACTCTCAAGAAGTATCTCACCGCTGTTGATGGCTATTCCCTCCCAGTAGAGAAATACTCGTCTCCTAATCATCAGTTTTCATCATTCTCAAATTCATCAGACGAGGTATACCGTTTTGAGAGTATTCAAGCAAGGGATACTATGCTTAAAATCATAAATCTAGAAGAACCGTTCTGGACGTAACGAGTCGAGGTAAACTGTTCTATAAGTTATCACTCGAGGTTAACTGTTCTGAAGTCATCCGTCGAGGTATACCGGTCCAAACAGTTTACCTCTGGACAACCTTGAGACAATATATTCTGGGCCAGCTTGCCTAAATTATTGCTAAGAGATAACAGTGATAATTTTCTAATGTTTACCCTCTGTTTGTGGGTTGTGTTTCATGGCCAGGGTCAAGGTATACACCTCCCCGTTGACGTGTATGGGGCTGGGTCAACGTATATACCTCCCCGTTGACGTGTTTGGGGCTGGGTCAAGGTATACACCTCTCCGTTGACGTGTATGGGGCTGGGTCACGGTATACACCTCCACGTTGACGTGTATGGTGTTGGGTCACGGTATACACCTCTCCGTTGACGTGTATGGGGCTGGGTCAAGGTATACACCTCCCCGTTGACGTGTATGGGGCTGGGTCACGGTATACACCTCCCTGTTGACGTGTATGGTGCTGGGTCAAGGTATACACCTCCCCGTTGACGTGTATGGGGCCGGGTCAAGGTATACACCTCCCCGTTGACGTGTATGGGCCTGGGACACGGTATACACCTCCCCGTTGACGTGTATGGGGCTGGGTCAAGGTATACACCTCCCCGTTGACGTGTATGGGGCTGGGACACGGTATACACCTCCCCGTCGACGTGTATGGGGCTGGGTCAAGGTATACACCTCTCCGTTGACGTGTATGGGGCTGGGTCAAGGTATACACCTCCCCGTTGACGTGTATGGGGCCGGGTCACAGTATACACCTCCCCGTTGACGTGTATGGGGCTGGGTCAAGATATACACCTCCCCGTTGACGTGTATGGGGCTGGGTCAAGGTATACACCTCTCCGTTGACGTGTATGGGGCTGGGTCAAGGTATACACCTCCCCGTTGACGTGTATGGGGCTGGGTCACGGTATACACCGCCCCGTTGACGTGTATGGGGCTGGGTCAAGGTATACACCTCTCCGTTGACGTGTATGGGGCTGGGTCAAGATATACACCTCTCCGTTGATGTGTATGGTGCTGGGTCACAGTATACACCTCCCCGTTGACGTGTATGGGGCTGGGACGCTCACCAGCCGTATACAACACTGTATGCCTCTCCTGCTCAGTATATAAATCAACATATGCAGGCGAGGAGTCACAATAACGTGGCTGAAATATGTTGACCAAACCATACACTAGAAAGTGAAGGGACGACGACGTTTCGATCCATTAATCTACTTGATAATGCTCCAGGACAGACCGAAACGTCGTCGTCCCTTCACTTTCTAGTGTGTGGTTTGATCAACAAACCAACACATCTGATGTCAGCAACAAAATGCTCAGTTTTCAGAGTAATATGTTGCAAATCATTATTCAAAACCAACCAAAAACAGCAGCAGAAAATCAACATAGAAACTAATTTTATCATGATGGAAAAAATATTAGTAACTCTGTGCAGGAAATATTAATTAAAAGTTGTAGAGACAAATCACTTGTAATATCAGGCACAACTTGCTGGTACTTGGTGGAAAATATGCAAAGTTAACATGTATAAATATTGAGCAACATTCAATATTTCAATCAATCATATCAATCATATCAATCATATCAGTTGAGAACATCAATCATATCAGCTGAGAACATCAATCATATCAGCTGAGAACATCAATCATATCAGCTGAGAACATCAATCATATCAGCTGAGGACATCAATCATATCAGCTGAGGACATCAATCATATCAGCTGAGGACATCAATCATATCAGCTGAGGACATCAATCATATCAGCTGAGAACATCAATCATATCAGCTGAGAACATCAATCATATCAGCTGAGGACATCAATCATATCAGCTGAGGACATCAATCATATCAGCTGAGAACATCAATCATATCAGTTGAGAACATCAATCATATTAGTTGAGAACATCAATCATATCAGCTGAGAACATCAATCATATCAGCTGAGAACATCAATCATATCAGCTGAGGACATCAATCATATCAGCTGAGGACATCAATCATATCAGCTGAGGACATCAATCATATCAGCTGAGAACATCAATCATATCAGCTGAGAACATCAATCATATCAGCTGAGAACATCAATCATATCAGCTGAGAACATCAATCATATCAGCTGAGAACATCAATCATATCAGCTGAGAACATCAATCATATCAGCTGAGAACATCAATCATATCAGCTGAGAACATCAGTCATATCAGCTGAGAACATCAATCATATCAGCTGAGAACATCAATCATATCAGCTGAGAACATCAATCATATCAGCTGAGAACATCAATCATATCAGCTGAGAACATCAATCATATCAGCTGAGAACATCAATCATATCAGCTGAGAACATCAATCATATCAGCTGAGAACATCAATCATATCAGCTGAGAACATCAATCATATCAGCTGAGAACATCAATCATATCAGCTGAGAACATCAATCATATCAGCTGAGAACATCAATCATATCAGCTGAGAACATCAATCATATCAGCTGAGAACACACTGCATACGGACTCTATGCCTGACATCCCGGCCGCCTGCTTCAGAAAAATAGTTATTAATATCATTGTAACTCCGGTACCAAATGATGAGTTGTCTCACGTGGTTAAAACCGAGGCACGAATTCAAACTGCTTGCATTATAGTCAATAAGATTCGAACCCTCGTCACGGCTCTTGTGGATTTGTTCATTTGATGCATCAGGCTATTGTGATTTCTGTGTGTAATGTGTAAGTCAATAAGAATTAACTTAATGTCACCCAATACACGATAACAGTTAGTATTGATCCTTGTGTACATTTTATTGAGAGCATTAAATTATTTTCTCAATAAAAAATTTCCAAAATAATTATTGTGAAGGGAGATAACATATGAGTATAAAACTAAATGTCGTATATGTGCAATATAAAAATTGCACATATACAACAACAACATATATAAGCAACATTGACTCATCTTTGACTCATAACACATTAAACCATTGTTGAGTTAAATCAACGGGAAGGGTAACCATTTCATCAGAGAGTGTAAAGACGCCCTTACATTACCTATGACCTTATTAAATAATTATTAAATGAAAAATTAAACCAAACATTATTAATGTGCCTCACAGTAATTAATATAACAAATCTAGTAGGAATTAGTGGTCAATAAACCCCAGACTGCTGACCGCGAGCGTCGAACCCCGACCTGGAAACTGAAAACTTTCTGTTTTGTACTCACCTATTTCTGCTTGCGGGGGTTGAGCTTTGGCTCTTTGGTCTCGCCTCTCAACCGTCACCTTAACATTTGTGGAAGGTTACAGAAGAACAGGTCTCAGTCTGGGACATTATCATGTAAACTGTCATATCAGCTGAGGATATCAATCATATGAGCTGAGGACATCAATCATATCAGCTGAGAACATCAATCATATCAGCTGAGAACATCAATCATATCAGCTGAGGACATCAATCATATCAGCTGAGGACATCAATCATATCAGCTGAGAACATCAATCATATCAGCTGAGAACATCAATCATATCAGCTGAGAACATCAATCATATGAGCTGAGGACATCAATCATATCAGCTGAGAACATCAATCATATCAGCTGAGGACATCAATCATATCAGCTGAGAACATCAATCATATCAGCTGAGAACATCAATCATATCAGCTGAGAACATCAATCATATCAGCTGAGAACATCAATCATATCAGCTGAGAACATCAATCATATCAGCTGAGAACATCAATCATATCAGCTGAGAACATCAATCATATCAGCTGAGAACATCAATCATATCAGCTGAGAACATCAATCATATCAGCTGAGAACATCAATCATATCAGCTGAGAACATCAATCATATCAGCTGAGAACATCAATCATATCAGCTGAGAACACACTGCATACGGACTCTATGCCTAGCATCCCGGCCGCCTGCTTCAGAAAAATAGTTATTAATATCATTGTAACTCCGGTACCAAATGATGAGTTATAATGAGCATGACACAGCTTGTAAACTCCTCATAAAGCATGATAACACCATATAGTAAGTGGGTGCTATTTTTGACGCAGAATCGTGTCATATTGGAGCAAACTAGAGAATGTGGAGATTACATTAACTAATTACTTCATTGACATCTAGTATTCAGTCCAAACGCTGAAGTGGCCTGGCCAGAAGTAAAATATATGCATGTCCTAGAACTCTTATGATCACCATGTAGCCGGATGTACACAATACACAAGTTTCCAGATTAACATGATAACACAAATCCCTGGTAATAACAGGATAACATAAATGACTGAAGTAACAGGATAACAGAAATAATTGGAGTAAAAGAAGAAAATAAATAATAAGAATAACACACAAACCATTGATAATAAAGAAAAGGAGAACACAATTACAAACTTCAGTTGCAGGAAACAATCAGATTGATCAACATAATAAACACAATATTGGCATAACAAAAATCAATGATGCATAACACCGTTATTGCATCAATGACAATAACATACGAAACACGAGAACATCAACAAATGTTCAAGAAATGTCAGCAAACTTTAAATACAAAGTCAAAATCATGGTAAATAGCGAAAACTTATCAGTGTTGCTGGTCCGGCTACACGGCCTGTAAGCCGTCTAATAAAGGGACTGACAGGAGCCAGATGTATCAGTATTGGTGGACCGGCTACACGGCCTGTAAGCCGTCTAATAAAGGGACTGACAGGAGCCAGATGTATCAGTATTGGTGGACCAGCTACACGGCCTGTAAGCACCCAATAAAGGTCCCGTCAAGGGCCAGATGTATTACATCAATCAAGACCGTCTCTCAGTTCAAGGAGCTCGCCTGGCCAGACATTATACATCTTCAGTCAACAAGGAAGACCTTCACTGAATGTGGAGGCTGCCGTTAAGGGAGGAGAGCCGCGAGGTCTATTTGTTGAAGCTGAATATTGATGGATCTGTCTCTCAGGGGATATACTGTTGAATATATTATTTAGGTCATTTAGGTGCAATAATTTACCACCAACACTTTCACCAACATTGTTCAACAACCATACCACAACCATGGGCGGGTAGTGGGTGTACTGGTCAGCTCCCAGAGCGGTACACAACCATGGGCGGGTAGTGGGTGTACTGGTCAGTTACCAGAGTGGTACACAGTCATGGGCGGGTAGTGGGTGTACTGGTCAGCTCCCAGAGCGGTACACAGTCATGGGCGGGTAGTGGGTGTACTGGTCAGCTCCCAGAGCGGTACACAGTCATGGGCGGGTAGTGGGTGTACTGGTCAGCTCCCAGAGCGGTACACAGTCATGGGCGGGTAGTGGGTGTACTGGTCAGCTCCCAGAGCGGTACACAACCATGGGCGGGTAGTGGGTGTACTGGTCAGCTCCCAGAGCGGTACACAGTCATGGGCGGGTAGTGGGTGTACTGGTCAGCTCCCAGAGCGGTAAACAGTCATGGGCGGGTAGTGGGTGTACTGGTCAGCTCCCTGAGCGGTACACAGGCTGGTAGTGGGTGTACTGGTCAGTAACAACTAACACTGTGAAGCACTCCGTGTCACCACCAGCACATTGTCACCGTTGACAGCAGGTGGCACCGTTGGCAGCAGGTGGCACCGTTGGCAGCAGGTGGCACCGTTGGCAGCAGGTGGCACCGTTGGCAGCAGGTGGCACCGTTGGCAGCAGGTGGCACCGCTGGCAGCAGGTGGCACCGTTGGCAGCAGGTGGCACCGTTGGCAGCAGCTGGCACCGTTGGCAGCAGCTGGCACCGTTGGCAGCAGCTGGCACCGTTGGCAGCAGCTGGCACCGTTGGCAGCAGCTGGCACCGTTGGCAGCAGCTGGCACAGTTGGCAGCAGCTGGCACAGTTGGCAGCAGCTGGCACAGTTGGCAGCAGCTGGCACAGTTGGCTGCAGCTGGCTGCTACTTCCTGGTGAGTATACCCACAGTTACAGTGTTGGGGCCGCTCCCTGGGTGTAACCTGGTGAGTATACCCACAGTTACAGTGTTGGGGCCGCTCCCTGGGTGTAACCTGGTGAGTATACCCACAGTTACAGTGTTGGGGCCGCTCCCTGGGTGTAACCTGGTGAGTATACCCACAGTTACAGTGTTGGGGCCGCTCCCTGGGTGTAACCTGGTGAGTATACCCACAGTTACAGTGTTGGGGCCGCTCCCTGGGTGTAACCTGGTGAGTATACCCACAGTTACAGTGTTGGGGCCGCTCCCTGGGTGTAACCTGGTGAGTATACCCACAGTTACAGTGTTGGGGCCGCTCCCTGGGTGTAACGTACACAGTGTGATTCACAGTAATGTTTTCACATTGTGCACACAGTGTATGATCAACTGTGAGATGAGTTGTTCTTGCGTCACGTGACACAAGCCTGACGCAAGAGATCCCTTGTGGTCACGATGGGAGAGTCAATCTTGCCTCACGTGACGCAAACCTTCACCACATTAGTTTATAAAGCATTCCGGTTGTTAACTACTTTGACGCTGAACAATTCACTGGGGCTCTTCAGGGTGCTGTGAACCTTGTACGTGTCCAGCATCTGCTAACCTGTCTATTCCCCTGAGGAACTTCTATGTTTTAATCAAGTCTCCCCAGGTTTTTTTGTCTTTTAATGGAGTAAACTTCCACGCCTGTGGTCTTTCCTCGTATCTCATACCTTTTACCACTGGGACTAGTCTGGTCGTATACCTGTGATCTTTATACAACATCGTTTTGATTTAATGATATATGGACTCCAGGCTGGGGCCGCATATACCAGAATTGGTCTGATATAAACGATATATACGATGCTGGCGGACTCCTTGCTAAGATTCCTTAAAGCAGTTCATATATTAACAAACATCAATATGTATAATGTGGGCTTCTAATGATAGGTTGAGGACTATATTTTATTGTATTCTATTTATTGATATTTATTCAATTGTATTTATTCCATTGTATTTATCCTTCCCGTAAGTTCTGCGTCGTTAACAAACATTGTGAAGTAGGACTCTATCCCTTCTGATTGGTCTTTCACAAAGATCAGGAATAGGATGGGTTCAGGAAGTAACCCTTGTGGAACACCAGTGCTTCCTGCCACTGTGACGTCTCTCCTCTTACTCACACTTTGTTTCCCGCTCTACAGGTACTCTTAAGCGTACGAAGCCTCCTACTGTCGTGTCTTTCACTATGTCAGATCATTATTAAGTGATGTAGTGTGTCTGAACCCTCCAGGTGGAAGAAGATATTTCTGTAGAATGGAAAATATTTATAAGAAAATTAGCAATAGTCACATTGTGTTGTGTTTAATGTCTGGTGCAGTCTGCTGCTGGAGACGAGGAGTGTGAGGTAATGTCGTCAGTGTTGGACACGTCGTCTCACTATTTGTAAACTATTTTTTTCTTCCTTGATTTTGTTATTGTTCAGATTAATATATTCTTTGTAAGGGAATTACATTAGTGTTTGATTGTAAAAGTTCCATAACCCAGCAATATAAAATAGGTTCTATATATAAACCTTCATGTTTAAGTGTATATGTATATAGTTCCTATATAAACCTTCATGTTTAAGTGATAAACAATGAATAATTGACTTCTTAAAATGGTGATTTTTGTTATATTCTCGACTGGCCTCAGGGTCTCTCAGTACTGGTGGCTTAGTTCTCGACACACAGTCGGGTGTCCCGTGTTCAATTTCCGGACGGGACAGAAATGGTTGCGCACATTTCCTTTCACCTAATGCCTCAGTTATCCTGCCAGTAAATGGGTACCAGTGGGTTAGAAAACTGTCGATGGGGTGTGTCCTTGGGAGGGTCAATAGTTGGAGCTTGGGGAACGGGGACCATGATAACCTGAACAAATTCACAAGGGCCGTGACGAGGATTCGAACCTGCGTCCGAGAGCATCCCAAACGCATCCTTAATCGACTGAGCTGCGACATGGTCAAAAGAAGTTGAAACCGAAGTTCTACTGAACTTACTGGATCCTGCAGCCTCTCCGTGGCACAAACCAGGGTTTTACACAACTCCCCCCTGTACCCGAGCTATGTCAATAGGCCGTTCTACCTCTTCTCCCTCAAATATAAGGGAAGTAACAATTAAGGCAGCGTCTGGGATGCTCTCGGATGCAGGTTCGAATCCTGGTCACGGCCCTTGTGAATTTGTTGATTTAATGCATCACGCAATTGAGATTTCTGTGTGTACAAACCTGAAGAAAATATACATACGCAGGCTTACTGTCCCCGAGAAGACGAGGGCTTGTTATTGCACAATATACAATCATGATCATTACAGTGCTACAGCTGGTGTTGTGGAGACAAGGGCGTCAACTGCATGTGTCTCTGATGCACCTCGCACCCTTGTGTTCAGGCGGAGATTTGTCTGAATCATTGCTAGCTTTGTGTACACTTGTTGCAGCTGTTGCAACGGCAGCTGTAATGGCCTGGTGATCCCAGGCTTCACCTCCACTCTCCTCACCAAATAAATATCAAACTTTTCACTGTCAAATAAACCATTGTAAAATCACCTGTGTTGCAAACTGCAGGTTTTCTTCCTCGGTTTTTATGTTGCTTTTATATGGTAAAGTTTGTATAATATTGGGTTGGTGTTTGAAATGTCAGTTATACGGCTCTGGTTTATCGTGATTCCATCTTGTTGTGGGGTACGCACCGTCATCCTCTGACGACTTGTATTTACGGCTACGTTGAGAAAATATATTTGATGGAAGAGTCATAAGAAAGGTTAGATACAGAAAACAGTAATGTGTTATATATACATTTCAGACTCCCTCAGTACATATTACAGTGATGTGTTGTGCAGTGTCTCTCACTGCTACCACAATACATGTTGTAACTCATTTATTTTCCCAGTTACACATAGGAAATTTCACTGTAATGTATACAGTGTAAATTAACAGTCAATGATGCAACCTAAAACTGTTTTGCCTATATATTGAGATTGTTTGGGGTGGCACCCCCTGAGTGGGCATGTGAGGGTACAGACGACTGGTATGACCACACACATACCCCAGTATGATCATACTGTGGCTGGTGTATGATGTGTTCCCACTGTATAGTGATATCTTGGCTGATTAGCTAAGTATCACGAAATTATATTACACACAGAGATCACACTAACGTGATGCATCAAATGACATATCCACAGGGTCCGTGACGAGGATTCGAACCTGCGTCCGGGAGCATCNACGATTTTCCTTCGTATCAACACTTGTCCAACTTATGGAAACTTTTTGAAGTGTGCGGCGTCTACTTACCTAGGTGCCTAGTTGTACTCACCTAGTTGTGCTTGCGGGGGTTGAGCTCTGGCTCTTTGGTCCCGCCTCTCAACCGTCAATCAACAGGTGTACAGTTTCCTGAGCCTAATGGGCTCTATCATATCTACACTTGAAACTGTGTATGGAGTCAGCCTCCACCACATCGCTTCCTAATGCATTCCATTTGTCAACCACTCTGACACTAAAAAAGTTCTTTCTAATATCTCTGTGGCTCATTTGGGCACTCAGTTTCCACCTGTGTCCCCTAGTGCGTGTGCCCCTTGTGTTAAACAGCCTGTCTTTATCAACCCTGTCGATTCCCCTGAGAATCTTGAATGTGGTGATCATGTCCCCCCTAACTCTTCTGTCTTCCAACGAAGTGAGGTTTAATTCCTGCAGTCGCTCCTCGTAGCTCATACCTCTCAGCTCGGGTACTAGTCTGGTGGCAAACCTTTGAACCTTTTCCAGTTTAGTCTTATGCTTGACTAGATAGGGACTCCATGCTGGAGCCGCATACTCCAGGATTGGTCTGACATATGTGGTATATAATGTTCTGAAAGATTCCTTACACAAGTTTCTAAAGGCCGTTCTTATGTTAGCCAACCTGGCATATGCTGCTGATGTTATCCTCTTGATATGAGCTTCAGGGGACAGGTCTGGCGTGATATCAACCCCCAGGTCTTTCTCTCTCTCTGACTCTTGAAGTATTTCATCTCCCAAATGATACCTTGTATCTGGTCTCCTGCTTCCTACCCCTATCTTCATTACATTACATTTGCTTGGGTTAAACTCTAACAGCCATTTGTTCGACCATTCCTGCAGCTTGTCCAGGTCTTCTTGAAGTCTCAAGCTGTCCTCCTCTGTCTTAATCCTTCTCATAATTTTGGCGTCGTCAGCAAACATTGAGAGGAATGAGTCTATACCCTCTGGGAGATCATTTACGTATATCAGAAACAGGATAGGTCCAAGTACAGAGCCCTGTGGGACTCCACTGGTGACTTCACGCCAGTCTGAGGTCTCACCCCTCACTGTAACTCTCTGCTTCCTATTGCTTAGGTACTCCCTTATCCACTGGAGCGCCCTACCTGTTACTCCTGCCTGTTTCTCCAGCTTATGCATCAACCTTTTATGGGGTACTGTGTCAAAGGCTTTCCGACAGTCCAAAAAAATGCAGTCCGCCCACCCTTCTCTTTCTTGCTTAATTCTTGTCACCTGATCGTAGAATTCTATCAAGCCTGTAAGGCAAGATTTACCCTCCCTGAACCCATGTTGATGGGTTGTCACGAAGTCTCTTCTCTCCAGATGTGTTACTAGGTTTTTTCTCACAATCTTCTCCATCACCTTGCATGGTATACAAGTTAAGGACACTGGCCTGTAGTTCAGTGCCTCTTGTCTGTCACCCTTTTTGTATATTGGTACTACATTAGCAGTCTTCCATATTTCTGGTAGGTCCCCCGTTTCCAGTGACTTACTATACACTATGGAGAGTGGTAAGCAAAGTGCTCCTGCACACTCTTTCAATACCCATGGCGAGATTCCATCCGGCCCAACAGCTTTTCTCACATCCAGCTCCAATAGGTGCTTTTTGACCTCATCTCTTGTAATTTCGAACCTATCCAAGGTCACCTGGTTTGCTGCCACCTCTCCCAGCGCCGTGATATCTCCCTGTTCTATTGTAAAGACCTCCTGGAACCTTTTGTTGAGTTCTTCACACACCTCTTTGTCATTCTCTGTGTACCTGTCCTCGCCCACCCTAAGTTTAATCACCTGTTCCTTCACTGTTGTCTTCCTCCTGATGTGACTGTGTAGTAGCTTTGGTTCAGTCTTGGCTTTGTTAGCTATATCATTTTCATACCTGTGTGTGTGTGGTGTGTGTGTGTGTGTGTGTGTGTGTGTGTGTGTGTGTGTGTGTGTGTGTGTGTGTGTGTGTGTGTGTGTGTGTGTGTGTGTGCGTGTGTGTGCGCGTGTACCTTCCTACTTACAAAGACACATGCACAAACACCTACTTATCTACGCATACAACTGTGTCTCACCCAACATTAGGGTGTACGTATAATAAAGGTCACCAGCACCATTACTGGTGTGTCCCCCCTCGCCGGCCGCCCGCTGCCTTACCAGGATAATTATACCTGTTGACACCAGCTTAATTATCAAGAATTAAGGCAAGACAGTTCACGAAAATTATAGTACTAGTTAGTGTCTCGTATTAAGAAGTTTATTTTCGTAAGACTTTTCTTATAAATGAGTAGAACAGATTATTTTACTTAATTATAGAGTTGTAAGTATTATACATTTCGGCGAGTATAATGGAAGACGAATTTAATGGTGTTCATATTTTTCTGTATTAATTTGATGATGGAATTCATTATTATCTGTACATAGTTGTTTCTCTTGTTTTCATGATCTTCATCAGGAAATTTACTTAATTTCCCTTCATTCATATATTTATTTCCCCGTCTGTTTATTTTTATCCATGCCTCACTGATGGATAACTGGATAACTTGGTCGTTCACTAGGTCCCAATCCTTCCATGGATAACTTGATCGTTCACCAGGTCCCAATCCTTCCATGGATAACTTGGTCGTTCACCAGGTCCCAATCCTTCCATGGATAACTTGATCATTCACCAGGTCCCAATCCTTACATGGATAACTTGATCGTTCACTAGGTCCCAATCCTTACATGGATAACTTGATCGTTCACTAGGTCCCAATCCTTACATCGATAACTCCGTCGTTCACCAGGTCCCAATCCTTCCCTGGATAACTTGATCGTTCACCAGGCCTCAATCCTTACATGGATAACTTGATCGTTCACCAGGCCCCAATCCTTATATGGATAACTTGATCGTTCACCAGGCCCCAATCCTTCCATGGATAACTTCATCGTTCACCAGGCCCCAATCCTTACATGGATAACTTGATCGTTCACCAGGTCCCAATCCTTCCATGGATAACTTCATCGTTCACCAGGCCCCAATCCTTACTGGATAACTTGATCGTTCACCAGGTCCCAATCCTTCCATGGATAACTTGATCGTTCACCAGGCCCCAATCCTTACATGGATAACTTGATCGTTCACCAGGCCCCAATCCTTACATGGATAACTTGATCGTTCACCAGGCCCCAATCCTTCCATGGATAAGTCAGTCGTTCACCAGGTCCCATCCTTCCATGGATAACTTGATCGTTCACCAGGTCCCAATCCTTCCATGGATAACTTGATCGTTCACCAGGTCCCAATCCTTCCATGGATAACTTGATCGTTCACCAGGCCCCAATCCTTACATGGATAACTTGATCGTTCACCAGGCCTCAATCCTTACATGGATAACTTGATCGTTCACCAGGCCCCAATCCTTCCATGGATAACTTGATCGTTCCACCAGGTCCCAATCCTTCCATGGATAAGTCAGTCGTTCACCAGGCCATCGCTCTACTGCCTAGCCAAAGTGATTGGGCAAGAGAAGTACACAACTGCAGTTATCATCACTACTGTTAAGTAGTGCTCCATTGCCTTTATGGGGCGGCATTGTTCGCTGTTGCAACTGTCATTGTTGAGCACAGCAGATTTCATTACACCAACGGGAGACACAACAACACAGCACACGGTGCTCAACACAGCACACGGTGCTCAACACAGCACATGGTGCTCAACACAGCACACGGTGCTCAACACAGCACACGGTGCTCAACACAGCACACGGTGCTCAACACAGCACACGGCGCTCAACACAGCACACGGTGTTCAACACAGCACATGGTGCTCAACACAGCACACGGTGCGCAACACAGCACATGGTGCTCAACACAGCACATGGTGCTCAACACAGCACATGGTGCTCAACACAGCACACGGTGCTCAACACAGCACTGGTGCTCAACACAGCACACGGTGCTCAACACAGCACACGGCGCTCAACACAGCACACGGTGCTCAACACAGCACACGGTGCTCAACACAGCACACGGCGCTCAACACAGCACATGACGCTCAACACAGCACACGGTGCTCAACACAGCACACGGAGCTCAACACAACACATGGTGCTCAACACAGCACACGGCGCTCAACACAGCACACGGCGCTCAACACAGCACACGGTGCTCAACACAGCACACGGTGCTCAACACAGCACACCGCGCTCAACACAGCACACGGCGCTCAACACAGCACACGGCGCTCAACACAGCACACGGTGCTCAACACACACACGGTGCTCAACACAGCACATGGCGCTCAACACAGAACACGGCGCTCAACACAGCACACGGAAGTGCTCAACACAGCACACGGTGCTCAACACAGCACACGGTGCTTAACACAGCACACGGTGCTCAACACAGCACATGGCGCTCAACACACAGCACACGGCGCTCAACACAGCACACGGTGCTCAACACAGCACACGGTGCTCAACACAGCACACGGTGCTCAACACAGCACACGGCGCTCAACACAGCACACGGAAGTGCTCAACACAGCACACGGCGCTCAACACAGCACACGGAAGTGCTCAACACAGCACACGGAAGTGCTCAACACGCACACGGAAGTGCTCAACACAGCACACGGAAGTGCTCAACACAGCACACGAAGTGCTCAACACAGCACACGGTACTCAACACAGCACACGGTGCTCAACACAGCACACGGTGCTCAACACAGCACACGGAAGTGCTCAACACAGCACACGGTGCTCAACACAGCACACGGAAGTGCTCAACACAACACACGGTGCTCAACACAGCACACGGTACTCAACACAGCACACGGCGCTCAACACAGCACACGGTGCTCAACACAGCACACGGTACTCAACACAGCACACGGAAGTGCTCAACACAGCACATGGCGCTCAACACAGCACACGGTGCTCAACACAGCACACGGTGCTCAACACAGCACACGGTGCTCAACACAGCACACGGCGCTCAACACAGCACACGGTGCTCAACACAGCACACGGTGCTCAACACAGCACACGGTGCTCAACACAGCACACGGTGCTCAACACAGCACACGGTAGCACTCAACACAGCACACGGTGCTCAACACAGCACACGGTAGCACTCAACACAGCACACGGTGCTCAACACAGCACACGGTAGCACTCAACACAGCACACGGTGCTCAACACAGCACACGGTGCTCAACACAGCACACGGTGCTCAACACAGCACACGGTGCTCAACACAGCACACGGTAGCACTCAACACAGTACACGGTGCTCAACACAGCACACGGTGCTCAACACAGCACACGGTAGCACTCAACACAGCACACGGTGCTCAACATAGCACACGGTAGCACTCAACACAGTACACGGTGCTCAACACAGCACACGGTGCTCAACACAGCACACGGTAGCACTCAACACAGCACACGGTGCTCAACACAGCACACGGTAGCACTCAACACAGTACACGGTAGCGCTGAGCACAGAAGAACTCGATAGGACTGTGCTGAGAAGAACATTTACAATAGCTCAACCTTACTCGTGAAGGAGTAGAACAAGAACCACCACAGGAGCCGCCTGTTATGCTGAGCTCGTCCTCAACTCGAGGACGAATATGAACCAACACAAACCTGTTCACACACCTGCAATACTTAATACGGGCTCACCATAGCCGGTGCTACTTGGAACTTTTCTTTCGGGAAGCGAATCTTTAACAACAACAATGCAGCACTTGTAAACATCACAACAGACGCTCCAGGGCCCCAGGTAACTCCCAGGTAACTCCCAGGTAACTCCCCAGGTAACTCACCAGGTAACTCCCAGGTAACTCCCCAGAAAACTCCCAGGTAACCCCAGGTAACTCCCCAGGTAACTCCCAGGTAACTCCCAGGTAACTCCAGGTAACTCCCCAGGTAACTCCCCAGGTAACTCCCAGGTAACTCCCCAGGTAACTCCCCAGGTAACTCCCCAGGTAACTCCCCAGGTAATCCCCAGGTAACCCCCAGATAACTCAGGTAACTCCCCAGGTAACTCCCAGGTAACTCGCCAGGTAACCCCCAGGTAACTCCCAGGTAACTCCCAGGTAACTCCCAGGTAACTTCCAGGTAACTCCCCAGGTAACTCCCAGGTAACCCCCAGGTAACTCCCAGGTAACTCCCAGGTAACTCCCAGGTAACTCCCAGGTAACTCCCCAGGTAACTCCCAGGTAACTCCCAGGTAACTCCCCAGGTAACCCCCAGGTAACCCTAGAAAACTCCCCATGAAACTCCCAGGTAACTCCCAGGTAACTCCCCAAGTAACTCCCCAGGTAACTCCCCAGGTAACTCCCCAGGTAACTCCCTAAGTAACTCCCCAGGTAACTCCCAGGTAACTCCCAAGGTAACTCCCAAGTAACTCACCAGGTAACTCCCCAAGTAACTCCCCAGGTAACTCCCCAGGTAACTCCCCAGGTAACTCCCTAAGTAACTCCCCAAGTAACTCCCCAGGTAACTTCCCAGAAAACTCCCTGGTAACCCTCAAGGTAACTCCCAGGTAACTCCCCAGGTAACTCCCCCAGGTAACTCCCCAAGTAACTCCCACGTAACTCCCCAGGTAACTCCCCAGGTAACTCCCCAGGTAACTCCCAGGTAAATCCCCAAGTCGCTTCCAGGTAACTCCCCAGGTAACTCCCTAGGTAACTCCCCAGGTAACACCCAGGTAACTCACAGGTAACTCCCAGGCAACTCCCAGGTAACTCCCAGGCAACTCCCAAGTAACTCCCAGGTAACTCCCCAGGTAACTCCCTAGGTAACTCCCCAGGTAACACCCAGGTAACTCACAGGTAACTCCCAGGTAACTCCCAGGTAACTCCCAGGCAACTCCCAAGTAACTCCCAGGTAACTCCCAGGCAACTCCCAGGTAACCCGCAGGTAACTCCCAGGTAACTCCCAGGTAACTCCCAGGTAACTCCCAGGTAACTCCCCAGGTAACTCCCAGGTAACTCCCCAGGTAACTCCCCAGGTAACTCCCCAGGTAACTCCCCAGGTAACACCCAGGTAACTCACAGGTAACTCCCAGGTAACTCCCAGGTAACTCCCAGGCAACTCCCAGGTAACTCCCAGGTAATTCCCAGGTAACTCCCAGGTAACTCCCAGGTAACTCCCAGGTAACTCCCCAGATAACTCCCCAGGTAACTCCCAGGTATCTCCCAGGTAACTCCCAGGTAACTCCCAGGCAACTCCCCAGGTAACCCCCAGGTAACCCTCAGGTAACTCCCAGGTAACTCCCCAGGTAACTCCCAGGTAACTCCCAGGTAACTCCCAGGTAACTCCCCAGGAAACCCCCAGGTAACCCTCAGGTAACTCCCAGGTAACTCGCACGTAACTCCCTAGAAAACTCCCCATGAAACTCCCAGGTAACTCCCAGGTAACCCCCAGGTAACCCTCAGGTAACTCCCAGGTAACTCGCACGTAACTCCCTAGAAAACTCCCCATGAAACTCCCAGGTAACTCCCAGGTAACTCCCAGGTAACTCCCCAGGTAACTCCCCAGGGTAACTCCCCAGGGTAACTCGCCAGGTAACCCCCAGGTAACTCCCCAAGTAACCCCCAGGTAACTCCCCAGGTAACTCCCCAGGTAACTCCCCAGGTAACTCCCTAAGTAACTCCCCAGGTAACTCCCAGGTAACTCCCAAGGTAACTCCCAAGTAACTCCCCAGGTAACTCCCCAAGTAACTCCCCAGGTAACTCCCAGGTAACTCCCAGGTAACTCCCCAGGTAACTCCCATGTAACTCCCCAGGTAACTCCCCAGGTAACTCCCAGGTAACTCCTCAGATAACTCCTCAGGTAACTCCCAGGTAACTCCCCAGGTAACTCCTCAAGTAACTCCCAGGTAACTCCCCAGGTAACTCCCAGGTAACTCCTCAGGTAACTCCCAGGTAACTCCCCAGGTAACTCCCAGGTAACTCCCCAGGTAACTCCCCAGGTAACTCCCCAGGTAACTCCCAGGTATCTCCCAGTAAACTCCCAGGTAACTCCTCAGGTAACTCCCCAGGTAACTCCTCAAGTAACTCCCAGGTAACTCCCCAGGTAACTCCCCAGGTAACTCCCCAGGTAACTCCTCAAGTAACTCCCAGGTAACTCCCCAGGTAACTCCCAGGTAACTCCCAGGTAACTCCCCAGGTAACTTCCAGGTAACTCCCAGGTAACTCCCAGGTAACTCCCCAGGTAACTTCCAGGTAACTCCCAGGTAACTCCCAGGTATCTCCCCAGGTAACTCCCAGGTAACTCCCAGGTAACTCCCCACGAAACTCCCAGGTAACTCCCAGGTAACTCCCCAGGTAACTTCCAGGTAACTCCCAGGTAACTCCCAGGTAACTCCCCAGGTAACTTCCAGGTAACTCCCAGGTAACTCCCAGGTATCTCCCCAGGTAACTCCCCAGGTAACTCCCAGGTAACTCCCAGGTAACTCCCAGGTAACTCCCCAGGTAACCCGCAGGTAACTCACCAGGTAACTCCCCAGGGTAACTCCCCAGGTAACTTCCCAGGTAATTTTCCAGGTAACTCCCAGGTAACTCCAGATAACTCTCCAGATAACTCCCCAGGTAATTCCCCAGGTAACTCCCCAGGTAACTCCCCAGGTAACTCCCCAGGTAACTTCCAGGTAACTCCCAAGTAACTTCCAGGTAACTCCCAGGTAACTCCTCAGGTAACTCCCAGGTATCTCCCAGGAAACTCCCAGGTAACTCCCAGGTAACTCCCAGGTAACTCTCCAGGTCCTCGACCAGGCCTCCACTCCCAGGAAGCAGCCCGTGACAGCTGACTAACACCCAGGTACCTATTTTACTGCTAGGCATCAGTGGCATAGGGTGAAAGAAACTCTGCCCATTGTTTCTCGACGGCGCCTGGGATCGAACCCAGGACCTCAGGATCACAAGTCCAGCGTGCTGTCCGCTCGGCCGACCGGCTCCCCTGGTAGAGTCTTATACCAGTGTGGCAGGAAGCTGTCACCGCTACTTGCAGCCCGCTCTCCCGAGCGTTCCCAACGTCCAGAAACCGTCGTAGTAAAGTGCCCTTATCCTCAACAACCTGAGGACCCACCAACAGGAAACAGGATATTGTGTCATTCTCACGACTCGCTGCCAGTTTCTTGCACATCAGTTATATGCCTCAGGTAAAGAATACGTCACAAATGCGACCTGCTATAAAGGGAACAGGTTCGAGTCCAAGCTGAGATCATCAGCACAAGCTGATGATCTCTACATTAACTGCTACGTTAACTATCACTGAAATACAAGTTGCTCTATAAATTCACAATAAATTAACTCCACAAATGAGTCTAAGGGGTGACGAAGGCCTAACCTGGATAACTAACATGTCTTGATATCAATATGATAACTCTAAATTTACATATACTTAGTTATAAATTTACATACTCATTTTCCCTTAGCAACGTCCTAAAATAAGCAAGGACGATCAATTACGTCTGCTATTACGTAATTGATTAATTAATCAATTACGTCTGCGCCCGAAGGGACTGACCAGCATCCATCTCAACTACTCAAGACTTGGAGGAAATATGTTCTGATTTACACGAAGCGTTGTGTAAATGTGTCCTCAGCTCCACAGGGCATTGTGTAAATGTATCCTGAACTACACAAGGCATTAAATACATGTGTCATGTGTTACAGATGGTGTTCCTGTTTGTTCCCAATTTTCTCGGTAATTCCTACAAGCGAAGATAAATGAACGATAAATAACATGATGACGATTGGCGATACTTTTCCTTGGACTCAAAAGGAGACAAAGGATAAGCTGAACTGATGTCCAGATACATGGGCTGCGAGGTGGCTCGATCCTGTGGTGAGATTGGCAGCCACTCTCAAGAAGTATCTCACCGCTGTTGATGGCTATTCGCTCCCAGTAGAGAAATACTCGTCTCCTAATCATCAGTTTTCATCATTCTCAAATTCATCAGACGAGGTATACCGTTTTGAGAGTATTCAAGCAAGGGATACTATGCTTAAAATCATAAATCTAGAAGAGCCGTTCTGGACGTAACGAGTCGAGGTAAACTGTTCTATAAGTTATCACTCGACGTTAACTGTTCTGAAGTCATCCGTCGAGGTATACCGGTCCAAACAGTTTACCTCTGGACAACCTTGAGACAATATATTATGGGCCAGCTTGCCTAAATTATTGCTAAGAGATAACAGTGATAATTTTCTAATGTTTACCCTCTGTTTGTTGGTTGTGTTTCATGGCCAGGGTCAGGTATACACCTCCCCGTCGACGTGTATGGGGCTGGGTGAAGGTATACACCTCTCCGTTGACGTGTATGGGGCTGGTGAAGGTATACACCTCTCCGTTGACGTGTATGGGGCTGGGTGAAGGTATACACCTCTCCGTTGACGTGTATGGGGGCTGGGTGAAGGTATACACCGCCCCGTTGACGTGTATGGGGCTGGTGAAGGTATACACCTCTCCGTTGACGTGTTTGGGCTGGGTGAAGGTATACACCGCCCCGTTGACGTGTATGGGGCTGGGACACGGTATACACCTCCCCGTCGACGTGTATGGGCTGGGTCAAGGTATACACCTCTCCGTTGATGTGTATGGGGCTGGGTCAAGGTATACACCTCTCCGTTGACGTGTATGGTGCTGGGACAAGGTATACACCTCCCCGTTGACGTGTATGGGGCTGGGTCAAGGTATACACCGCCCCGTTGACGTGTATGGGGCTGGGACGCTCACCAGCCGTATACAACACTGTATGCCTCTCCTGCTCAGTATATAAATCAACATATGCAGGCGAGGAGTCACAATAACGTGGCTGAAATATGTTGACCAAACCATACACTAGAAGTGAAGGGACGACGACGTTTCGATCCATGAATCTACTTGATAATGCTCCAGGACAGACCGAAACGTCGTCGTCCCTTCACTTTCTAGTGTGTGGTTTGATCAACAAAACAACACATCTGATGTCAGCAACAAATGCTCAGTTTTCAGAGTAATATGTTGCAAATCATTATTCAAAACCAACCAAAAACAGCAGCAGAAAATCAACATAGAAACTAATTTATCATGATGGAAAAATATTAGTAACTCTGTGCAGGAATAATAATTAAAAGTTGTAGAGACAAATCACTTGTAATATCAGGCACAACTTGCTGGTACTTGGTGGAAATATGCAAAGTTAACATGTATAAATATTGAGCAACATTCCCGTCTTGTCTCACGTGGTTAAAACCGAGGCACGAATTCAAACTGCTTGCATTATAGTCAATAAGATTCGAACCCTCGTCACGGCTCTTGTGGATTTGTTTATTTGATGCATCAGGCTATTGTGATTTCTGTGTGTAATGTGTAAGTCAATAAGAATTAACTTAATGTTACCAATACACGATAACAGTTAGTATTGATCCTTGTGTACATTTTATTGAGAGCATTAAATTATTTTCTCAATAAAAAATTTCCAAAATAATTATTGTGAAGGGAGATAACATATGAGTATAAACTAATGTCGTATATGTGCAATATAAAAATTGCACATATACAACAACATATATAAGCACATTGACTCATCTTTGACTCATAA
>WNGS01160975.1:71097-93345 GCA_020271785.1 Procambarus virginalis | reverse complement strand
GTGCAGTCAGGAAAAACAACAGAGTAGCCCACACCGTCCGCAGACTTAGACTCATCGGTGAAGATGAAAACAGAGCGGGAGTGTGAAAAAAGTGCTCAAGGAAAAGGCGTTTCAGAACTGTAGGAGGGGTAAAAGCTTTACTGATGCGGGTCAGGGATTTGCAATATTGAGGAAGGGGGACCATCCACGGGGACTAGGACGGAACAACACGAGGAGAAATATTAGCAATACTAACCGAAAGAGAATGTTGCAGGTGAGACAACTGGACAGAAAGAGGGAGGTGAAGTGGAACAGAAACTACAGGAGGGCGAAAAGGCAAAGCACGACACATGCGAGAGTGAGGGTGTTATAAGGACCACGCAAGGTAGCGAAGACAGTAGCGATCACGGCGCTCCTGGAGAGACAGGAAGATGGTGTCACCGTTCAAGCTGAGGGCGGGAGTCGAACGAAAAGCACCAGAGCTGAGACGCAACCCAGTATGGTGCAAAGGATCAAGACAGCGAAGAGTAGAAGGAGAAGCAGAAGAGTAAGCAGGGCAACCATAATCGGGTTTAGACAGGACGAGAGAGGAGTGCAAAGAGAGGAGCGTGCGCCTATCTGCTCCCCAAGAAATATTTGACAGAACCTTAAGTAGGTTAAGGACCTTAGAGCATTCAACACGGAGGTAAGAGATAAGGGGGGGAGGTGCCAAGACAAACGACTGTCGACAAAGAAGGACGAAGGACGACATGCGTTCGAGTAAAAGTCATACCACAAGTCTTAGTGACAGAGAACTTGAAACCATGATTGGTGGCCCAAGACGACACAGCATCAATCGCAAGTTGAAGCCGCCGTTGAAGGAGAGGCGAATCATCACCTCGACAGCAAAGAGTAAGATCGTCGACATAAAGGGTGGAGAAGATGCCAGAAGGAAGGGATGAAAAAAGACCATTGAGGACAACCAGAAAAAGAGTAGTACTCAGAACACTACCTTGGGGTACACCTTCGTATTGCCGAAAAGAGGCAGAGTGAGTGGCACCAAGCCTGACTCGAAAGGTACGACGAGAGAGGAAGCTTTGGAGGAAGAGAGGTAGATTACCACGAAGGTCAAAAGTACGAAGTTGGGACAGAATATGGTATCTCCAGGTTGTGTCATAAGCCTTTTACAGGTCACAAAGGACAGCAACAACGGAGGTCTTCGCAGCAAAAGCAGTACGAATATAGACCTCCAAGTTCACCAGGACATCAGTTGTGTTACGGTACTTGTGAAAACCAAATTGAGAATGAGAGAGGTGGTGATGATGTTCCAAGAACCACATCAGACGAACATTTACCATACGCTCAAAGAGTTTGCAGACACAACTCGTGAAGGCAATATGGCGAAAGTCCTTAGGGGATGTCTCGAGAGACCCCAGTTTCCGAATAGGAAGGTCACCAGCATCGAACCAGTCCTCAGGGACTGACGACGACTCCTAGACCTGGTTATACAGACTCAGTAAATACTGAGACGTACAAGGAGGGAGATGGCGAAGCATCTCATAATGAAGTCATCGGAGCCCACTGCTGTAGAACCGCAGAGGGCCAGGGCAAACTGAAGTTCAGAGAGAAAGCAGAGATCGTTATAGGAAAGGCGGAGTTGAGTGCGGAAATCTAAGGGATGAGATTCAAGAACAGGCTTACGAAGAAGGAAGGATTGAGGAAGATGAGAACCAGAGCTAACAAAAGAAATTTGGGAACCCAGTTCGGTCGCGACCTGCACTGAGTCCGCCACAAGAGTACCACGGAGGTGAAGAACTGGCGAGACATCTGGAACGAACTTTCCTGCAATCTTGTGGATCTTCTTCCAGATTTGCACCAGAGGAGTATCGGATGTAATGGTGGAAACATAAGATTCCCAACTCTCATGCTTAGCCGTACGGATGGTCCTACGGGCCACCTCACTTGCTTTCCGAAACAAAATAAAAGAATCAGCCGTCTGCCGGCGTCGGTATTTCTTCCAGGCTGCACGCTTACAGCGGACAGCCCGAGCACAGTCCACATGCCACCAGGGAACGCACTTCCGCATGCCTCGGGAGGTAGAGAGAGGAATAGAGCGGAGGGCAGCGTCGAAGACGGTGTCATGAAAAAGGAGGAGGGCGCGAGGACGAGTCAGAGAGGAGAGGTCAGAGAGAGCAGCACGGAGGGTGAATAGATTCCAGTGAGCTTTGGCAAACTGCCACCTAAGGAAGGAGAGGGGAGGGTGGAAAGAGAAAAAGGAAACACTGATGGGAAAATGGTCACTATTATGGAGGTCATCAAGAACCCGCCATGTGAGATCTAAGTAAAGGGACGAGGAGCAGAGAGAAAGATCAAGGCAGGAAAGTGTGCGAGTCTGAGAGTCCACATGGGTGGGCTCACCAGAATTCAGAAGAGACAGGGAAGAAGCGAGGACGAACGGTTCGAGAAGGCGGCCTCGGGTATTTGTCAGGACATCACCCCAGAGGGAATGTCGACAGTTGAAATCACCCAACAGGAGCACTGGCTCTGGTAAGGTGTCCAGGAGGTGCTTAAGATCAGGAAGAAAAAGTGGGACATTTGGGGGGGGGGGAGAGATAAATGGAACAAACTGTATACCATTTACTCACAAAACACGGGCAGGAGAACAATGGACAGGCGATGGAAAGAAGGGAATATCAGTACGAATTAAGAGAGCAGTAGAGTTACTGGCCCCAGCAAGAGCTGAGGGGGAAGAAAATAAGGAATAACCACGAAAGTGACCAGGACGAGCACCAAGCATCGGCTCCTGGAGACAAACACAAAGTGGTGAAAACTGTGTACTCAGAAGTTGGAGTTCATGGAAGTTGGCATAAAATCGACGAATATTCCATTGAAGAATAGACATTATCAAAAAGAGAAAGGGCAGCAACAGAGAACAATGAAGAAACAAAGGTAAAGAAGAACACAGTATATTAAAGAACCTCAGGATCAGGGGCAGGGTCAGCAAAATCAGGGTTAGGGGGCATGGGCAAACTGAGTAAGGATGGAGGGAAGGGAGCAGGAGGACAGACCTTAGGTAGACTGACGGGGTCTGGAGGAGGGGGAGACAACCGAGAGGGCTGTCAAGGACAGCAGGAGTAGAGAGAGGGGGGGGAAGAAACCAGGCAGCGCACCTCAGCAAGGGCAGCAACCGAGAGGAAATCGGGGGCGTAAGAAACCTCCATATCTGGGCCAGGGGACCCGACTACCGAAATGGGATGGGAAGTAGCGATAGAGTCAGAGTTGGGGGTCGAGGAGGAAAGTGATGCCTTCTTACCCGCTGGGGAGGAGGAAGGAGAGGAGCCTGGCTCACGTTTCTGACTCAAAGAGACAGGCGTCCCAGCAACAACGTACTGGGCGACAGACTCAATGGTCTCGGCAGGAGAAGAAGAACGGGAGTGAACAACAACATGATGATGATCGCTTGGAGGCTGATGGACATAAGCCTGGACAGACAGGCGGCGTGGAGGGCCAAGAGACTGGAGGAAGGGATGGGAAGAAGGAAAAGAAGACACAGGAGACATGGTGGACAGGGTAGGAAGGGGGAAAACTCCAAAAGGAGAATCAATGAGACCATCCGGGACAGGACGTAAAGGAACTGGAGAGGGCGTGTCTGGGTCCAAGGCCTGGAAATGGTTGTAGGATTGATGAAGGTCTTGCTTCAGGAAACCTCAAACGATCCCCGTGTTACAAGTAGAAGACTGCTTCCTCAAGCTTGTAGTGGATACACGTGTGTACTTGTAGATGGCTGTGTACTTGTAGATGACTGTGTATTTGTAGATGACTGTGTACTTGTAGATGACTGTGTATTTGTAGATGACTGTGTACTTGTAGATGACTGTGTATTTGTAGATGACTGTGTACTTGTAGATGACTGTGTACTTGTAGATGACTGTGTACTTGTAGATGACTGTGTACTTGTAGATGACTGTGTACTTGTAGATGACTGTGTACTTGTAGATGACTGTGTACTTGTAGATGACTGTGTACTTGTAGATGACTGTGTACTTGTAGATGACTGTGTACTTGTAGATGACTGTGTACTTGTAGATGACTGTGTACTTGTAGATGACTGTGTACTTGTAGATGACTGTGTACTTGTAGATGACTGTGTACTTGTAGATGACTGTGTACTTGTAGATGACTGTGTACTTGTAGATGACTGTGTACTTGTAGATGACTGTGTACTTGTAGATGACTGTGAACTTGTAGATGACTGTGTACTTGTAGATGACTGTGTACTTGTAGATGACTGTGTACTTGTAGATGACTGTGTACTTGAAGGTGACTGTGTACTTGTAGATGACTGTGTACTTGTAGATGACTGTGTACTTGTAGATGACTGTGTATTTGTAGATGACTGTGTACTTGTAGATGACTGTGTACTTGTAGATGACTGTGTACTTGTAGATGACTGTGTACTTGTAGATGACTGTGTACTTGTAGATGACTGTGTACTTGTAGATGACTGTGTACTTGTAGATGACTGTGTACTTGTAGATGACTGTGTACTTGTAGATGACTGTGTACTTGTAGATGACTGTGTACTTGTAGATGACTGTGTACTTGTAGATGACTGTGTACTTGTAGATGACTGTGTACTTGTAGATGACTGTGTACTTGTAGATGACTGTGTACTTGTAGATGACTGTGTATTTGTAGATGACTGTGTACTTGTAGATGACTGTGTATTTGTAGATGACTGTGTACTTGTAGATGACTGTGTACTTGTAGATGACTGTGTACTTGTAGATGTCTGTGTACTTGTAGATGACTGTGTACTTGTAGATGACTGTGTACTTGTAGATGACTGTGTACTTGTAGATGACTGTGTACTTGTAGATGACTGTGTATTTGTAGATGACTGTGTACTTGTAGATGACTGTGTACTTGTAGATGACTGTGTACTTGTAGATGACTGTGTACTTGTAGATGACTGTGTATTTGTAGATGACTGTGTACTTGTAGATGACTGTGTACTTGTAGATGACTGTGTACTTGTAGATGACTGTGTACTTGTAGATGACTGTGTACTTGTAGATGACTGTGTACTTGTAGATGACTGTGTACTTGTAGATGACTGTGTACTTGTAGATGACTGTGTACTTGTAGATGACTGTGTACTTGTAGATGACTGTGTACTTGTAGATGACTGTGTACTTGTAGGTGACTGTGTACTTGTAGATGACTGTGTACTTGAAGTGACTGTGTACTTGTAGATGACTGTGTACTTGAAGGTGACTGTGTACTTGTAGATGACTGTGTACTTGTAGATGACTGTGTACTTGAAGGTGACTGTGTACTTGAAGGTGACTGTGTACTTGTAGATGACTGTGTACTTGCAGATGACTGTGTACTTGTAGATGACTGTGTACTTGTAGATGACTGTGTACTTGAAGGTGACTGTGTACTTGAAGGTGACTGTGTACTTGAAGGTGACTGTGTACTTGTAGATGACTGTGTACTTGTAGATGACTGTGTACTTGTAGATGACTGTGTACTTGTAGATGACTGTGAACTTGAAGGTGACTGTGTACTTGTAGATGACTGTGTACTTGAAGGTGACTGTGTACTTGTAGATGACTGTGTACTTGTAGATGACTGTGTACTTGAAGGTGACTGTGTACTTGTAGATGACTGTGTACTTGTAGATGACTGTGTACTTGAAGGTGACTGTGTACTTGTAGATGACTGTGTACTTGTAGATGACTGTGTACTTGAAGCTGACTGTGTACTTGTAGATGACTGTGTACTTGTAGATGACTGTACTTGTAGATGACTGTGTACTTGTAGATGACTGTGTACTTGAAGGTGACTGTGTACTTGTAGATGACTGTGTACTTGTAATGACTGTGTACTTGTAGATGACTGTGTACTTGTAGATGACTGTGTACTTGTAGATGACTGTGTACTTGTAGATGACTGTGTACTTGAAGGTGACTGTGTACTTGTAGATGACTGTGTACTTGTAGATGACTGTGTACTTGTAGATGACTGTGTACTTGTAGATGACTGTGTACTTGTAGATGACTGTGTACTTGTAGATGACTGTGTACTTGTAGATGACTGTGTACTTGAAGGTGACTGTGTACTTGTAGATGACTGTGTACTTGTAGATGACTGTGTACTTGTAGATGACTGTGTACTTGTAGATGACTGTGTACTTGTAGATGACTGTGTACTTGTAGATGACTGTGTACTTGTAGATGACTGTGTACTTGTAGATGACTGTGTATTTGTAGATGACTGTGTACTTGTAGATGACTGTGTACTTGTAGATGACTGTGTACTTGTAGATGACTGTGTACTTGTAGATGACTGTGTACTTGTAGGTGACTGTGTACTTGTAGATGACTGTGTACTTGAAGGTGACTGTGTACTTGTAGATGACTGTGTACTTGAAGGTGACTGTGTACTTGTAGATGACTGTGTACTTGTAGATGACTGTATACTTGAAGGTGACTGTGTACTTGAAGGTGACTGTGTACTTGTAGATGACTGTGTACTTGCAGATGACTGTGTACTTGTAGATGACTGTGTACTTGTAGATGACTGTGTACTTGAAGGTGACTGTGTACTTGAAGGTGACTGTGTACTTGAAGGTGACTGTGTACTTGTAGATGACTGTGTACTTGTAGATGACTGTGTACTTGTAGATGACTGTGTACTTGTAGATGACTGTGAACTTGAAGGTGACTGTGTACTTGTAGATGACTGTGTACTTGAAGGTGACTGTGTACTTGTAGATGACTGTGTACTTGTAGATGACTGTGTACTTGAAGGTGACTGTGTACTTGTAGATGACTGTGTACTTGTAGATGACTGTGTACTTGAAGGTGACTGTGTACTTGTAGATGACTGTGTACTTGTAGATGACTGTGTACTTGAAGCTGACTGTGTACTTGTAGATGACTGTGTACTTGTAGATGACTGTACTTGTAGATGACTGTGTACTTGTAGATGACTGTGTACTTGAAGGTGACTGTGTACTTGTAGATGACTGTGTACTTGTAATTGACTGTGTACTTGTAGATGACTGTGTACTTGTAGATGACTGTGTAGTTGTAGATGACTGTGTACTTGTAGATGACTGTGTACTTGAAGGTGACTGTGTACTTGTAGATGACTGTGTACTTGTAGATGACTGTGTACTTGTAGATGACTGTGTACTTGTAGATGACTGTGTATTTGTAGATGACTGTGTACTTGTAGATGACTGTGTACTTGTAGATGACTGTGTACTTGTAGATGACTGTGTACTTGAAGGTGACTGTGTACTTGTAGATGACTGTGTACTTGTAGATGACTGTGTACTTGTAGATGACTGTGTACTTGTAGATGACTGTGTACTTGTAGATGACTGTGTACTTGTAGATGACTGTGTACTTGTAGATGACTGTGTACTTGAAGGTGACTGTGTACTTGTAGATGACTGTGTACTTGTAGATGACTGTGTACTTGTAGATGACTGTGTACTTGTAGATGACTGTGTACTTGTAGATGACTGTGTACTTGTAGATGACTGTGTACTTGTAGATGACTGTGTACTTGTAGATGACTGTGTACTTGTAGATGACTGTGTACTTGTAGATGACTGAGTACTTGTAGATGAATGTGTACTTGTAGATGACTGTGTACTTGTAGATGACTGTGTACTTGTAGATGACTGTGTAATTGTAGATGACTGTGTACTTGTAGATGACTGTGTACTTGTAGATGACTGTGAAGGTGTTGATGACTTTTGTGTTGTGTTGCATTACACATACAGATCCCATTAGCATTGTTGCAGAACACTTGATAGGGGGCGTCTCCCCCCTCCTCTCCCTCCTCCTCTCTTCTATCTCTCCCCTCACCCTCCTCTACCTTCCCCTTATCTTTCAACCACTCTTTTCTTTCACCTTTACTTCTCTCCTTCTTGCCTTCTACCTTGAACACGAAAATAGACAAACAGAAAGAAATTCTATATTACAGATCCATATTCATTATAGATTCAAAACAATTTTGTTGTATTTCAGATATAAGTTGGCTTGCCATTTCTCCTATATCAGTATTGTTATATGAACTTGAAAGAGATTTTACCAACCTCCTTCTCTAGTGAAGGAACAAGAGAAATATTGATAATATTCATGAAAGAATGCAAGATCTAATCCTCTTGCAACACGTGAGCAAGAGAGAGAGACGGCTGCCGGAGTGTGCCAACTGACGACCTTGCAGTGATGACACAGTCGTCACTGTTATGGAGCTCCATAATCTCTCTCGACACCCGATTCACAGAGCTGAACTTGACATCTCTGAATACTGAGTACTGTTACAGCGTGGTATGGATCAATGGATGAATACAAAGTGCAGATACAGCATGATATAGACCAATTGATGAATAAATAGTGCAGTTACAGCATGATATGGATCAATATATGAATATAAAGTGCAGATACAGCATTATATAGACCAGTGGATAAATATAAAGTTCAGTTATAGCATAATATAGACCAATTGATGAATACAAAATGAGTTACAGCATGATATGGAAGAATATATGGCACAGGCTCGAGCATGATATGGACCAGCAGATGAACAATATCATAGACTGCGACCTTCGAACTCTCATCGACCTTGACGAATTTCTTGAATGAGATCACATCAACAAGGAGACCAGAATCCTTAACTTCTTGTTTGATACCTGGTTGATACCTGGTTGATGGGTTTTGGGAGTTCTTCTACTCCCCAAGCCCGGCCCGAGGCCAGGCTTGACTTGTGAGAGTTTGGTCCACTAGGCTGTTGCTTGGAGCGGCCCGCAGGCCCACATACCCACCACAGCCCGGCTGGTCCGGAACTCCTTGGAGGAATATATCTAGTTTCCTCTTGAAGATGTCCACGGTTGTTCCGGCAATATTTCTTATGCTTGCTGGGAGGGTGTTGAACAACCGCGGACCTCTGATGTTTATACAGTGTTCTCTGATTGTGCCTATGGCACCCCTGCTCTTCACTGGTTCTATTCTGCATTTTCTTCCATATCGTTCACTCCAGTACGTTGTTATTTTACTGTGTAGATTTGGGACCTGGCCCTCCAGTATCTTCCAGGTGTATATTATTTGATATCTCTCTCGTCTTCTTTCTAGTGAGTACATTTGGAGAGCTTTGAGACGATCCCAATAATTTAGGTGCTTTATCGCGTCTATATGTGCTGTATATGTTCTCTGTATTCCCTCTATTTCAGCAATCTCTCCTGCTCTGAAGGGGGAAGTGAGTACTGAACAGTACTCGTCCCGAACAGTGATGGTCCCGTTCTCCTCCACACGACTGGTGAGTCCTACAGCAGCTCTGCAGTAAGTAATCCTTCAGGAAAGACTATTTTAACTCTTCAGAAAGAGAGCCACTAACTCCTAGAGACAAGGAGTTACAAGCATTTGAAGACGGTTGAGTCATTCCCTCAACGGTAGTTATCAACTGTGTTCACATTTGTGCATCTTAACTAGAACTGAAAGAGCAAAATAGGTGGTGAAAAGGTTGAGTCTCCAGCGATGGTTCCCGCGGTGTTGTTGCTTCACGGGTCGATTATAAATGGTCACGCCAGAATTTCCAACTGCGGTCGGCTGGCGTCATTCGTCAGCCCACAATAGCCCACTAAATCAACCATGTGCGCAAACACTCACTAACGTGAAAATCACAATTTTTTACTGTAAGCAAATACAGTTCTCGATATTAAGTCGCTCGGGATAAATTGATTCATAAAGTTGGGAATCAGTAGATGTCTGCACTAGTTTTGCTAAGTGACGTCACTCACCAGTGACCACACTCACCAGTGACCACACTCACGAGTGACCACACTCACCAGCGACCACACTCACCAGTGACCACACTCACCAGTGACCACACTCACCAGTGACCACACCAGTGACCACACTCACCAGTGACCACACTCACCAGTGACCATACTCACCAGTGACCACACTCACCAGTGACCACACTCACCAGTGACCTCACTCACCAGTGACCACACCAGTGACCACACCAGTGACCACACTCACCAGTGACCACACTCACCAGTGACCACACTCACCAGTGACCACACTCACCAGTGACCACACTCACTAGTGACCACACTCACCAGTGACCACACTCACCAGTGACTACACTCACCAGTGACCACACTCACTTTTTTTTTTTTTATTAATTCCTTAGGTACATCTGCATTAGTGCAGCTACCCTAGACTATATGAAGCGGAGTACAGTGTGTCAAAAAAGCTAACTAGTTGATGCTAGAAAATCCCCATCACACAGGATGGTTAGTCATACAGAGGCATGTGATAAGCAGTCTGCACTGGCAGACTCTGGGAGCATTTTGAGGATATCATCAACACAAGATTGAATAAGGTAGCAGTGGTAATAAAGGTCCCCATCTCGCAGGATGGTTAGTCATACAGGGCCATATGTTTAGTAGCCTGCACTGGCAAATTTGGGTACACTCTGGAGGATATCTTCAAGAATACGAGAGTGAATAAAGTAATTGCAAAGCTCCAGGTACCTCATGCCAACTGGTCTGAAAGGTCTAATAACTGGGCATTCAGTGATGTAGTGCGGGAGATCGTGCCGTAGTTCCTGCTCACAGAGTTTGCAACTGGAGTGCTCAGGATTGGGAGATCCGTCACCTGCAGCCACCTGCCACAGGTAACGGTAACCCAACCTGATCCTTGCAACCACTGTGTCGCACAGTCTAGTGGACGTTTTGTGCTGCCCATAGATGTAGGTTTCAGATCTGAACAAATCATAGCTTTTTATACTAGTACTTTCAGGTCGTTGGGAGTCAGTAAGTTCTTTCCTATCAGATCTGAATGTTTGGATCAATACAGTTTTGACAGCAGAGATGGGGATACCTAGATCTAAGTCAACTTCAAACTTGTTACACGCTAATTTGGCTGCAATGTCGTTTCATTATGATGGGTTATATTTATGTGTGAAGGTATCCATACAAAGGAAATTCGAGACCCTTTACTCTGTGCATCAATTAGGTCTTTTAATTGGAGTATGAGGTTCTTGCTATCGATCTTCAAGAGAAGTTTTCGATTGCTTGAAGAGCAGACTTGAATCACAGAATATTATTCCTCCTCCAATGTTTTTATGTACTGGTAGCTAAGTGTAATGCTGCTAGTTCTGCTTGTGTGGAGGTCAGCCAGTTGTTTAGCCTGACACTGGCAGTCTTTGTGCAAATATTATTTCTATAAAACCTACATGCTGCTGCAGTCCGTCCAGTAGAGGATTGGACTGAGCCGTTGGTGTAGACACAGTGCTCGTGAGATCTTAAACCCTCGATGGAGGAGGCAATTGTTTCAAGAGTGACAGCTTTGAGAAGAGCAAGATTCTCATTATCTTTCTTGGTGACAGGTGTGTACGATACTTGAATGGTGGGGTACAGATAAGAGGAATATCAGAGATAGGTAGATTGCACTTAAAGGGATGTTAAGTATGAGGGGATTGTAAGCATTGTTCCTCAGCCATTTATCATAAAAGGAGTGAGTTGGTATATCGGCACCGGTCAATAGGGTGTTAACAGCACTAAATAATTTGTCTCTGAGCAATGCAGGAGATGTAGGGTCTCTCATGACTTTAAGGCAAAAGGTGGTGTTGACTTGCATTATTCTCTCTTGTATGGTTGGAAGCTTCAGTTCTTCCCGCATGTTGATGATTCTTGTGCATCTTGGGGCACCAAGAATTATCCTCATGGCCACACCAGTGACCACACTCACCAGTGACCACACTCACCAGTGACCACACCAGTGACCACACTCACCAGTGACCACACCAGTGACCACACTCACCAGTGACCACACTCACCAGTGACCACACTCACCAATGACCTCCGTCACAGAATACATCGACAGATCTAACACTTTAAGCGCATCATATAACCTTATACCTTTGAGCGTTGCAAGTCCTAATACTTTGTCTACATTGCACGATTCTCCTTGCAACAATTATAACTTGGTGTTTACTGTGGGATGTTGAGGGATGAACGTGGAAGAGGAATAAACTACACCGGACCATTGTTGTCGGCCCGTGATAATATTGTATGTCTCTGAACGTTATCCTCACCGCATTGTGTGTTGCCCTGGGAGAATAATTCATGTGGCAGTGTGACACCCGTGTTTGTGGTGTGTACTGGGCTCCAGTACCCTGTGTTGTGGCTGTGTACTGGGCTCCAGTACCCTGTGTTGTGGCTGTGTACTGGGCTCCAGTACCCTGTGTTGTGGCTGTGTACTGGGCTCCACTACCCTGTGTTGTGGCTGTGTACTGGGCTCCACTACCTTGTGTTGTGGCTGTGTACTGGGCTCCACTACCCTGTGTTGTGGCAGTGTACTGGGCTCCACTACCCTGTGTTGTGGGTGTGTACTGGGCTCCACTACCCTGTGTTTGGGGTGTGTACTGGGCTCCACTACACGGTGTTGTGGCTGTGTACTGGGCTCCACTACCCGGTGTTGTGGCTGTGTACTGGGCTCCACTACCCTGTGTTGTAGGTGTGTACTGGGCTCCACTACCCGGTGTTGTGGCTGTGTACTGGGCTCCACTACCCGGTGTTGTGGCTGTGTACTGGGCTCCACTACCCTGTGTTGTGGCAGTGTACTGGGCTCCACTACCCTGTGTTGTGGGGTGTGTACTGGGCTCCACTACACGGTGTTGTGGCTGTGTACTGGGCTCCACTACTGGTGTTGCGGCTGTGTACTGGGCTCCACTACTAGTGTTGTGGCTTTGTACTGGGCTCCACTACTGGTGTTGTGGCTGTGTACTGGTCTCCACTACTGGTGTTGCGGCTGTGTACTGGGCTCCACTACTGGTGTTGTGGCTGTGTACTGGGCTCCACTACCCTGTGTTGTGGCTGTGTACTGGGCTCCACTACTGGTGTTGTGGCTGTGTACTGGGCTCCACTACTGGTGTTGTGGCTGTGTACTGGGCTCCACTACTGGTGTTGTGGCTGTGTACTGGGCTCCACTACCCTGTGTTGTGGCTGTGTACTGGGCTCCACTACTGGTGTTGTGGCTGTGTACTGGTCTCCACTACTGGTGTTGCGGCTGTGTACTGGGCTCCACTACTCTGTGTTGTGGCTGTGTACTGGGCTCCACTACCCTGTGTTGTGGCTGTGTACTGGGCTCCACTACCCTGTGTTGTGGCTGTGTACTGGGCTCCACTACAGGTGTTGTGGCTGTGTACTGGGCTCCACTACCCGGTGTTGTGGCTGTGTACTGGGCTCCACTACCCTGTGTTGTGGCAGTGTACTGGGCTCAACTACCCTGTGTTGTGGCAGTGTACTGGGCTCCACTACCCTGTGTTGTGGGTGTGTACTGGGCTCCACTACCCGGTGTTGTGGCTGTGTACTGGGCTCCACTACTGGTGTTGCGGCTGTGTACTGGGCTCCACTACTAGTGTTGTGGCTGTGTACTGGGCTCCACTACTGGTGTTGTGGCTGTGTACTGGTCTCCACTACTGGTGTTGCGGCTGTGTACTGGGCTCCACTACTGGTGTTGCGGCTGTGTACTGGGCTCCACTACTGGTGTTGTGGCTATGTACTGGGCTCCACTACCCTGTGTTGTGGCTGTGTACTGGGCTCCACTACCCTGTGTTGTGGCTGTGTACTGGGCTCCACTACTGGTGTTTGTGGCTGTGTACTGGGCTCCACTACTGGTGTTGTGGCTGTGTACTGGGCTCCACTACCCTGTGTTGTGGCTGTGTACTGGGCTCCACTACTGTTGTTGTGGCTGTGTACTGGGCTCCACTACCCGGTGTTGTGGCTGTGTACTGGGCTCCACTACCCTGTGTTGTGGCAGTGTACTGGGCTCCACTACTGGTGTTGTGGCTGTGTACTGGGCTCCACTACCCGGTGTTGTGGCTGTGTACTGGGCTTCACTACCCGTGTTGTGTGACTGTGTACTGGGCTCCACTCACTGTGTTGTGGCTGTGTACTGGGCTCCACTACTGGTGTTGTGGCTGTGTACTGGGCTCCACTACCCTGTGTTGTGGCTGTGTACTGGGCTCCACTACCCTGTGTTGTAGCTGTGTACTGGGCTCCACTACCCTGTGTTNCTGTTCCCTCACAATGATATATACACTGTTCCCTCACAATGTTATATACACTGTTCCCTCACAATGAATATACACTGTTCCCTCACAATGATATATACACTGTTCCCTCACAATGATATAAACCTTGTTCCTCACAATGATATAGACCTGTTCCCTCACAATGATATATACACTGTTCCCTCACAATGATATAGACCATGTTCCCTCACAATGATATATACCTGTTCCCTCACAATGATATAGATCTTGTTCCCTCACAATGATATATACACTGTTCCCTCACAATGATATATACTGTTCCCTCACAATGATATATACCTGTTCCCTCACAATGATATATACACTGTTCCCTCACAATGATATAGACCACTGTTCCCTCACAATGTTATAGACCCTGTTCCCTCACAATGTTATATACACTGTTCCCTCACAATGATATAGACCCTGTTCCTCACAATGATATATACACTGTTCCCTCACAATGTTATAGACCCTGTTCCCTCACAATGTTATATACACTGTTCCCTCACAATGTTATATACACTGTTCCCTCACAATGTTATAGACCTGTTCCCTCACAATGTTATATACACTGTTCCCTCACAATGATATATACACTGTTCCCTCACAATGTTATAGACCCTGTTCCCTCACAATGATATATACACTGTTCCCTCACAATGATATATACACTGTTCCCTCACAATGTTATATACACTGTTCCCTCACAATGATATAGACACTGTTCCCTCACAATGTTATAGACCCTGTTCCCTCACAATGTTATAGACCCTGTTCCCTCACAATGATATATACACTGTTCCCTCACAATGTTATATACACTGTTCCCTCACAATGTTATAGACCCTGTTCCCTCACAATGATATATACACTGTTCCCTCACAATGATATAGACCTTGTTCCCTCACAATGTTATATACACTGTTCCCTCACAATGTTATATACACTGTTCCCTCACAATGATATATACACTGTTCCCTCACAATGATATATACCTGTTCCCTCACAATGATTATACACTGTTCCCTCACAATGATATATACACTGTTCCCTCACAATGATATAGACACTGTTCCCTCACAATGATATAGACCTTGTTCCCTCACAATGATATAAATCTTGTTCCCTCACAATGATATAGATCTTGTTCCCTCACAATGTTATATACACTGTTCCCTCACAATGATATATACAGTGATCCCTCACAATGATATATACACTGTTCCCTCACAATGTTATAGGCCCTGTTCCCTCACAATGATATAGACACTGTTCCCTCACAATGATATAGACACTGTTCCCTCACAATGATATAGACCTTGTTCCCTCACAATGTTATAGACCCTGTTCCCTCACAATGATATATACACTATTCCCTCACAATGATATATACACTGTTCCCTCACAATGTTATAGACCCCTGTTCCCTCACAATGATATATACACTGTTCCCTCACAATGATATATACACTGTTCCCTCACAATGTTATAGACCCTGTTCCCTCACAATGATATAGACACTGTTCCCTCACAATGATATAGACCTTGTTCCCTCACAATGTTATAGACCCTGTTCCCTCACAATGATATATACACTGTTCCCTCACAATGATATAGACACTGTTCCCTCACAATGATATAGACCTTGTTCCCTCACAATGATAGAGACACTGTTCCCTCACAATGATATAGACACTGTTCCCTCACAATGATATATACACTGTTCCCTCACAATGATATAGACACTGTTCCCTCACAATGATATAGACCCTGTTCCCTCACAATGATATAGACCCTGTTCCCTCACAATGATATATATACACTGTTCCCTCACAATGTTATATACACTGTTCCCTCACAATGATATATACACTGTTCCCTCACAATGATATATACACTGTTCCCTCACAATGATATATACACTGTTCCCTCACAATGTTATATACACTGTTCCCTCACAATGATATATACACTGTTCCCTCACAATGTTATATACACTGTTCCCTCACAATGATATAACCTTGTTCCTCACAATGATATAGACCTTGTTCCCTCACAATGATATATACACTGTTCCCTCACAATGATATAGACCCTGTTCCCTCACAATGATATATACCTTGTTCCCTCACAATGATATAGATCTTGTTCCCTCACAATGATATACACTGTTCCCTCACAATGATATATACACTGTTCCCTCACAATGATATATACACTGTTCCCTCACAATGATATACTGTTACAATGATATTCTGTTCCCTCACAATGATATAGACCACTGTTCCCTCACAATGTTATAGACCCTGTTCCCTCACAATGTTATATACACTGTTCCCTCACAATGTTATAGACCCTGTTCCCTCACAATGATATATACACTGTTCCCTCACAATGTTATAGACCCTGTTCCCTCACAATGTTATATACACTGTTCCCTCACAATGATATATACACTGTTCCCTCACAATGATATAGACCTGTTCCCTCACAATGTTATATACACTGTTCCCTCACAATGATATATACACTGTTCCCTCACAATGTTATAGACCCTGTTCCCTCACAATGATATATACACTGTTCCCTCACAATGATATATACACTGTTCCCTCACAATGATATATACACTGTTCCCTCACAATGATATAGACACTGTTCCCTCACAATGATATAGACCCTGTTCCCTCACAATGATATAGACCCTGTTCCCTCACAATGATATATACACTGTTCCCTCACAATGTTATATACACTGTTCCCTCACAATGTTATAGACCCTGTTCCCTCACAATGATATATACACTGTTCCCTCACAATGATATAGACCCTGTTCCCTCACAATGATATATACACTGTTCCCTCACAATGTTATATACACTGTTCCCTCACAATGATATAGACCTTGTTCCCTCACAATGATATAATCTTGTTCCCTCACAATGATATAGATCTTGTTCCCTCACAATGTATATACACTGTTCCCTCACAATGATATATACAGTGATCCCTCACAATGATATATACACTGTTCCCTCACAATGTTATAGGCCCTGTTCCCTCACAATGATATAGACACTGTTCCCTCACAATGATATAGACACTGTTCCCTCACAATGATATAGACTTGTTCCCTCACAATGTTATAGACCCTGTTCCCTCACAATGATATATACACTATTCCCTCACAATGATATATACACTGTTCCCTCACAATGTTATAGACCCTGTTCCCTCACAATGATATATACACTGTTCCCTCACAATGATATATACACTGTTCCCTCACAATGTTATAGACCCTGTTCCCTCACAATGATATAGACACTGTTCCCTCACAATGATATAGACCTTGTTCCCTCACAATGTTATAGACCCTGTTCCCTCACAATGATATATACACTGTTCCCTCACAATGATATAGACACTGTTCCCTCACAATGATATAGACCTTGTTCCCTCACAATGATAGAGACACTGTTCCCTCACAATGATATAGACACTGTTCCCTCACAATGATATATACACTGTTCCCTCACAATGATATAGACACTGTTCCCTCACAATGATATAGACCCTGTTCCCTCACAATGATATAGACCCTGTTCCCTCACAATGATATATATACACTGTTCCCTCACAATGTTATATACACTGTTCCCTCACAATGATATATACACTGTTCCCTCACAATGATATATACACTGTTCCCTCACAATGATATATACACTGTTCCCTCACAATGATATAGACACTGTTCCCTCACAATGATATATACACTGTTCCCTCACAATGATATATACACTGTTCCCTCACAATGATATATACACTGTTCCCTCACAATGTTATAGACCCTGTTCCCTCACAATGATATAGACACTGTTCCCTCACAATGATATAGACCTTGTTCCCTCACAATGTTATAGACCCTGTTCCCTCACAATGATATATACACTGTTCCCTCACAATGATATAGACACTGTTCCCTCACAATGATATAGACCTTGTTCCCTCACAATGATATAGACACTGTTCCCTCACAATGATATAGACACTGTTCCCTCACAATGATATATACACTGTTCCCTCACAATGATATAGACACTGTTCCCTCACAATGATATAGACCCTGTTCCCTCACAATGATATAGACCCTGTTCCCTCACAATGATATATACACTGTTCCCTCACAATGTTATATACACTGTTCCCTCACAATGATATATACACTGTTCCCTCACAATGATATATACACTGTTCCCTCACAATGATATATACACTGTTCCCTCACAATGATATAGACCTGTTCCCTCACAATGATATATACACTGTTCCCTCACAATGATATATACACTGTTCCCTCACAATGATATAGACCCTGTTCCCTCACAATGATATAGACACTTTTCCCTCACAATGATATAGACCCCTGGTACACCTAGTGGTGTACCGTGTACAGCTGGTGGTGTACCGAGTACAGCTGGTGGGTGTACCGAGTACAGCTGGCGTGTAACGTGATCAATCCCCCGCCATAAACGTGATCAATCCCCCCTGCCATAACGTGATCAATCCCCTGCCATAACGTGATCAATCCGCTGCCATAACGTGATCAATCCCCCCTGCCATAACGTGATCAATCCCCCTTGCCATAACGTGATCAATCCCCCTGCCATAACGTGATCAATCCCCCCTTCCGTAAAGCGATCAATCCCCCTGCCATAACGTGATCAATCCCCCCTTTCGTAAAGCGATCAATCCCCCCAGCCTTAAACGTGATCAGTCCCCCCTACAGAAACATGATCAATATCCCTTTTTTCTGTTGTGTGGGGATATTTCCTTCCCTCACCCTGGAATATTCCCCCCCCCCCTGGAGGGGGCAAGATTGCAGGTTGCAGCCAACTTTGGTGCTAAACAATCAACGGTAAAATAAAGGTATTGTGCACAACCCGGCCGGATTTATTACTCATTAATCCTCGCTCCCAACTTTGTGTGATCAGCTAATGTTAAAGTTTGAGGTCATGAAAGTTTTGGTTCTATAGTGCCAGTGTGGGGGAGGGTAGTGCCAGTGTGGAGGGTAGTGCCAGTGTGGAGGGTAGTGCCAGTGTGGGGGAGGGTAGTGCCAGTGTGGAGGGTAGTGCCAGTGTGGAGAAGGGTAGTGCCAGTGTGGAGAGGGTAGTGCCAGTGTGGGGGGAGGGTAGTGCCGTGTGGGGGAGGGTAGTGCCAGTGGATGGAGGGTAGTGCCAAGGTGTGGGGGAGGGTAGTGCCAGGTGGTTGCCGGGGAGGGTAGTGCCAGTGTGGGGGAGGGTTAGTGCCAGTGTGGGGGAGGGTAGTGCCAGTGTGTGGGAGGGTAGTGCCAGTGTGGGGAGGGTAGTGCCAGTGTGGGAGGGTAGTGCCAGTGTGGGGGAGGGTAGTGCCAAGTGTGGGGGAGGGTAGTGCCAGTGTGGGGGAGGGTAGTGCAAGTGTAGGGGGAGGGGTAGTGCCAGTGTGGAGAGGGTAGTGCCAGTGTGGTGTATGCATGGGAGGGTAGTGCCAGTGTGGAGGGTAGTGCCAGTGTGGGGGAGGGTAGTGCCAGTGTGAGGGAGGGTAGTGCCAGTGTGGGGGAGGGTAGTGCCAGTGTGGGGAGGGTAGTGCCAGTTGGGTGGGGGGAGGGTAGTGCCAGTGTGGGGGAGGGTAGTGCAGTGTGGGGGAGGGTAGTGCCAGTGTGGGGGAGGGTAGTGCCAGTGTGGGGTAGGGGTAGTGGCCAGTGTGAGGGAGGGTAGTGCCAGAAAGTGACAGTGTGGAGGGTAGTGCCAGTGTGGGGGGAGGGTAGTGCCGTGTGGGGGAGGGTAGTGCCAATGTGGGGGAGGGTAGTGCCAGTATGGGGGAGGGTAGTGCCAGTATGGGGGAGGGTAGTGCCAGTATGGGGGAGGGTAGTGCCAGTATGGGGGAGGGTAGTGCCAGTATGGGGGAGGGTAGTGCCAGTATGGGGGAGGGTAGTGCCAGTGGGGGGGAGGGTAGTGCCAGTGTGGGGGAGGGAGTGCCAGTGGTGGAGGGTAGTGCCATGTGGAGGAGGGTAAGTGCCAGTGTGGGAGAGGTAGTGACAGTGTGAGGAGGGTAGTGCCAGTGTGGAGGAGGTTAGTGCCAGTGGGTGGGGGGAGGGTAGTGCCAGTGTGGGGGAGGGTAGTGCCATGTGGGGGGGAGGGTAGTGCCAGTGTGGGGGAGGTAGTGCCGTGGGGGAGGGTAGTGCCAGTGTGGGGAGGGGAGGGTAGTGCCAGTGTTGGAGGAGGGTAAGTGCCAGAGTGGAGGAGGGTAGTGCCAGTGTGAAGGAGGGTAGTGCCAGTGTGGGGGAGGGTAGTGCCAGTGTGGGGGAGGGTAGTGCCATTGGGGAGGGTGTGCCAGTGTGGGGGAGGGTAGTGCAGGTGTGGGGGAGGGTATGCCAGTGTGGTGGAGGGTAGTGCCAGTGTGGGGGGCGTAGTGCCATGTGGAGGAGGGTAGTGCCAGTGTGGGGGAGGGTAGTGCAGGTGGGAGGGTAGTGCCAGTGTGGAGGGTAGTGCCAGTGTGGGGAGGGTAGGCAAGTGTGGGGGAGGTAGTGCCAGTGGGGGGGAGGGTAGTGCCAGTGTGGGGTAGGTAGTGCCAGTGTGGGGGAGGGGTAGTGCCAGTGTGGGGGAGGGTAGTATCAGTGTGGAGGAGGGGAGTGCCAGTGTGGAGGAGAGAGCCAGTGTGGAGGAGAGTGCCAGGTGGAGGGTATGCCAGTGTTGAGGAGGGTAGTGGCCAGTGTGGGGAGGTAGTGCAGTGTGGGGAGGGTAGTGCCAGTGTGGGGGAGTGTAGTGCCAGTGTGGGGAGGGTAGTGCAGTGGGGGGAGGTAGTGGCCAGTGTGGGGGGAGGGTAGTGCCAGTGTGGGGGAGGGTAGTGCCAGTGGGGGGGAGGGTAGTGCCAGTGTGGAGAGGGTAGTGCCAGTGTTGGGGAGGGTAGTGCCAATTGGGAGGGTAGTGAAAGGTGGGGGGGTAGTGCCAGTGTGAAGGAGGGTAGTGCCAGTGTGGAGGCGGGTAGTGCCAGTGTGGAGGGGGTAGTGCAGTGGGGGGAGGGTAGTGTCAGGTGTGGGGGGAGGTGAGTTGCCAGTGTGGGGGAGGGTAGTGCCAGTGTGGAGGGGGTAGTGCCAGTGTGGGGAGGGGTAAGTGCCGTGGGAGAGGGTAGTGCCAGTGTGGGGGAGGGTAGTGCCAGTGTGGCGGAGGGTAGTGCCAGTGTGGGGAGGGTAGTGCCAGTGTGGGGGAGGGTAGTGCCAGTGTGGAGAAGGGTAGTGCCAGTGTGGAGAAGGGTAGTGCCAGTGTGGAGAAGGGTAGTGCCAGTGTGGAGGGTAGTGCCAGTGTGGAGGAGGTTAGTGCCAGTGTGGAGGAGGGTATGCCAGTGTGAAGGAGGGTAGTGCCAGTGTGGGGAGGTAGTGACCAGGTGGGGAGGGTAGTGCCAGTGTGGAGGAGGGTAGTGCCAGTGGGGGAGTGGAGGGTAGTGCCAGTGTGGAGGGTAGGGGCATGTTGGGGAGGGTAGTGCCAGTGTGAAGGAGGGTAGTGCCAGTGTGGAGGAGGGTAGTGCCAGTGGGGAGGAGGGTAGTGCCAGTGTTGGGGAGGGTAGTGCCAGTGTGGAGGAGGTTAGTGCCAGTGTTGGGAGGGTGGTGAGGTGGGGGGGTAGTGCCAGTGTGGAGGAGGTTAGTGCCAGTGTGGGGGAGGGTATTGCAGTGTTGGGGAGGGTAGTGCCAGTGTGGAGGAGGCAGGGCCAGTGGGGGGGAGGGTAGTGCCAGTGTGGGGGAGGGGTAGTGCCAGTGTTGGGGAGGGAGTGCCAGTGTGGAGGAGGGTAGTGCCAGTGTGGGGGAGGTAGGCCAGGTGGGGGGGAGGGTAGGCCAGTGTGAAGGAGGGTAGTGCCAGTGTGGAGGGTAGTGCCAGTGTGGGGAGGGTAGTGCCAGTGGGGGAGGGAGTGCCGTGTGGGGGAGGGTAGTGCCAGTATGGGGGAGGGTAGTGCCAGTGTGGGAGGGTAGTGCCAGTGTGGAGGGTAGTGCCAGTGTGGAGGCGGGTAGTGCCAGTGTGGAGGAGGGTATTGCCAGTGTGGGGGAGGGTAGTGCCAGTGTGGGGGAGTGGTAGTGCCAGTGTGGGGGAGGGTAGTGCCAGTGTGAAGGAGGGTAGTGCCAGTGTG
>WNGS01160975.1:17739-25239 GCA_020271785.1 Procambarus virginalis | reverse complement strand
TGAACTGATTTTTGCTTTCCACAATACTCTCTACATCACTTCTGCGAACAAAGAACATAATTATCAAGACAGAAACTACACAGAGATAAAATGTGAGGACAGCCTTTCACCGGGGAATAGAAAATGTGGCACTCAATAGATGTCGTTGACATCGTCACCTCCTTCAACTGAAGGCATCGTGGCCGACCCAGCTCCTAGACAAATTGTGGTCGATAGTGCTGCACAGATGGCGTGGATATCATCACACCTCACTCAACAGATGGCATCGATATTGTCACAAATACAAATGACCTCTTACAAAGGATAAAGACACACACAAGAACTGAATGAGCAAAGAAACACAAGGACTAGACGTAACAAGTATATAGAGCCAAAATGAACACACCACACAACATACACCCAGCACAGCCAGAAGAAGCAAGAATGGGCACACCTCCAAACCTCACTACGGGACATGCACGCCCAGGTCAACATATGGAACAGTACAAGCACACAACACATACACAACTTTGTCCCAGCGAGCCAGGTGGGGGAGACACCACCGTACCCCACGACAGAAACACACAAGGCCCCATAGACAAAAGGGGCCAGCCAGCACAATGGCAAGGAAAACAAAATATTGCAAGACACATGACAATGTCGGATACCGCCCAGGCACAGGACAAGGGAGGGCGGACTCCAACTCAAGGCCCTCCCGAAAAACAGCTTAACATCATATACTACACACAACCAACGCACACAATCACCCATTCAAAATAACAGGAGAAAGGAAACACACATGAACTTCAAAAAGTGGGGATGCAGCCCAAATCACGGGTCATGGATAGTGCACCTCCCAGAAGGCGCTATATTGTCCTAAGACAACGGTAAATCAGGCCGATAAACTTTCCCAGAAACCCGAGGAGCAGGGAAGTCACGAAGAGGTGGAATCCCCAAGAGGAGAGGCCACAGACGCTTTCTTAAGCATCAACTGCAAATTATGGTCCTTGCAACCACCATCACCAGGCTCAACAACCCCACCACCGAGACCCATCCACACTGGGGGGGGGGGGGGGGCTGCACGCAGTTAGTAACGAGGAAGCAACGTCCCCCAGTCCCTGCTCCGGATCAACCACATCCTCAACCACCACACCAATGTCATCCTCCAACTACAGGCGTATCCCTAACCACACACACCGGTGGAATGTCGACCCTTGGTAGCATAGAGCACTCTACTGGCTCCTTGCAGGCATCCTGGACATGGACACAGACAGGAACATCTTCCAGAAGGCTGGGAGACGGCCGAACTTTACCAGACAGCAAAGTCCGCAGAATCGTCCTGGGAATGGTGGGGCGGAAAATCCCCCTCCCTGAAGATGTTGACACGACCGGCCGCTCCAGTAGAGCAAGCCTCCGCCAGGTGGCCCTGCTGGCCACATCTATAACAAGTACGGGGGCTCACCTCTAGGTAGACAGCGGAGTGTAAACCCCATCAGGGATAACGAAGACGGGACTCTCCGGTCCAGGGACATCGTCACAGTTCGGGAGCCAGCAAGCATCTCCTGACAGTGACCTTATTCCACCGAATGCTTAAGACGTTACCAAACTGCCCAAACAACCAGGTCAGCAGCCCATCAACCATATCAAAAGGATCACCATGCACCCCCACATACATCAATGTCACACTCAGATTGACGACGGGAATGGTGGTCGCGCTTTCAGGCAGAGGGAAAGACTGCCCCTCACACCGACCTGGGAACTCCTGGAACACATCTTGTATAAATTTAACCACCGCACAGTTCCAAGCAATGTGCTGTCCACCTGTGAGGACAGCTCCAAATCAGCCAATGCAACCCTCATCAAGGGAGACGTGGTAGACCCCGTGTTAAAAGACTCCCACTGCACGCTGGCAGGGCGCCAACCCAGCCACACGACCTCCACCACCTCAGCCTGCGCACCAACTAAGGAGCCGAGAGTAAATACGTCCTCTCCCTCTAGCGACCAGCGGACTAATCCACAGTCCACTCAGTAGTGCAGAGTAGTTCCAGGAGCCAAAGAAACATACTACTACTGGAGAATTCCAACAGACAACAGCTAAGGAGCCCTAATACATTTTAGTAGTTTAGTTCTAATAATGTTAAGAATTATATTTTATACTGACGAAGTCAACAAATCGCACACTCAGTGTGTGGTGACAGCACAGTAAGAACCTGTGGTTCTCACTACATCAATAACCTTCCTGCAGTGAGGCAGGATTAACGCCTCGTCAACACTGCACGTCAGTACAACGCCAGATAAGAGAGTGAAGCAGTCATGATCATCATCAGTGAACGAGAGCTACACTATCCCAGCGTGTCCATGCCGACGGCCCACAGCTGGAGCGATACATCTGACGGTCAAGTGCCAGGACTTTTGCGTGTAGCTAAACATATTTGTAATATAGTTAAAAAATTTGTAATATTCCGTCCCTTTTCCCATTGGAGATAGTATTGATCCCAGGACTAATTATGGATTTTGTGTAATATATTTGTGTGACCATCGAGTTTGGTGATTATTTTGCATATGTTTGTTGTTGCATTTCTTCTGAGATGACTACTGATACATTTAGTGGCATTCATTTACTTGTAATGTGATTTAAAAGTACTTCCCAAGTTAAAGTAGGTGCTTCTGGGATCATCCTGTGCGTAGGTTCGAACTCTCACCACGGCCCTTGTGGATTTGTTCAAGCTTAAGTTATGTCTCATTTTCTTAACTCACGTTCAGCTCTAATAAAGAGGCAAGCTGAGCTGGGACCCGTAGAGCAGGGACCCGTAGAGCAGGGATGGTAGAGCTGGGACCCGTAGAGCAGGGACGGTAGAGCAGGGACCCGTAGAGCAGGGATGGTAGAGCAGGGACGGTAGAGCAGGGACGGTAGAGCAGGGACGGTAGAGCAGGGACCCGTAGAGCAGGGACGGTAGAGCAGGGACGGTAGAGCAGGGACGGTAGAGCAGGGACGGTAGAGCAGGGACAGTAGAGCACGTACGATAGAGCAAGGACCCGTAGAGCAGGGACCCGTAGAGCAGGGACGGTAGAGCTGAGACCCGTAGAGCAGGGATGGTAGAGCTGGGACCCGTAGAGCAGGGATGGTAGAGCTGGGACCCGTAGAGCAGGGATGGTAGAGCTGGGACCCGTAGAGCAGGGATGGTAGAGCTGAGACCCGTAGAGCAGGGATGGTAGAGCTGGGACCCGTAGAGCAGGGATGGTAGAGCTGGGTCCCGTAGAGCAGGGATGGTAGAGCTGGGACCCGTAGAGCAGGGATGGTAGAGCTGAGACCCGTAGAGCAGGGATGGTAGAGCTGGGACCCGTAGAGCAGGGATGGTAGAGCTGGGTCCCGTAGAGCAGGGATGGTAGAGCTGGGACCCGTAGAGCAGGGATGGTAGAGCTGGGACCCGTAGAGCAGGGACCCGTAGAGCAGGGACCCGTAGAGCAGGGACGGTAGAGCAGGGACCCGTAGAGCAGGGACGGTAGAGCAGGGACCCGAAGAGCAGGGACGGTAGAGCAGGGACGGTAGAGCAGGGACAGTAGAGCACGGACGATAGAGCAAGGACCCGTAGAGCAGGGACCCGTAGAGCAGGGACTGTAGAGCAGGGACGGTAGAGCTGGGACCCGTAGAGCAGGGACGGTAGAGCAGGGACGGTACAGCAGGGACTCGTAGAGCAGGGACGGTAAAGCAGGGACGGTACAGCAGGGACGGTAGAGCAGGGACAGTAGAGCAGGGACGGTAGAGCAGGGACGGTAGAGCAGGGACGGTAGAGCAGGGACGGTAGAGCAGGGACAGTAGAGCAGGGATGGTAGAGCAGGGACAGTAGAGCAGGGACGGTAGAGCAGGGACTCGTAGAGCAGGGACGGTAGAGCAGGGACTCGTAGAGCAGGGACGGTAGAGCAGGGACCCGTACAGCAGGGACGGTAGAGCAGGGACGGTAGAGCAGGGACCCGTACAGCAGGGACGGTAGAGCAGAGGGCATTATACCATGAGAATATTGGTAGGCAAGAAAGTGCTGACTTGACTGAGTGAGGGAATTTTCTGAAGGCATTAGATGAAGGCCGAGCGACGGCTTGTAATGCAGGTGAGTATCCAGGGGTCCTGGATGCTCCACACTAGGCTCCAGGGGTCCTGGATGCTCCACACTAGGCTCCAGGGGTCCTGGATGCTCGACACTAGGCTCCAGGGGTCCTGGATGCTCGACACTAGGCTCCAGGGGTCCTGGATGCTCGACACTAGGCTCCAGGGGTCCTGGATGCTCCACACTAGGCTCCAGGGGTCCTGGATGCTCCACACTATGCTCCAGGGGTCCTGGATGCTCCACACTAGGCTCCAGGGGTCCTGGATGCTCCACACTAGGCTCCAGGGATCCCTAATGCTCCACACTAGGCTCCAGGGGTCCTGGATGCTCCACACTAGGCTCCAGGGATCCTGGATGCTCCACACTAGGCTCCAGGGATCCTGGATGCTCCACACTAGGCTCCAGGGCTCCTGGATGCTCCACACTAGGCTCCAGGGCTCCTGGATGCTCCACACTAGGCTCCAGGGATCCCTAATGCTCCACACTAGGCTCCAGGGGTCCTGGATGCTCCACACTAGGCTCCAGGGATCCCTAATGCTCCACACTAGGCTCCAGGGGTCCTGGATGCTCCACACTAGGCTCCAGGGATCCCTAATGCTCCACACTAGGCTCCAGGGGTCCTGGATGCTCCACACTAGGCTCCAGGGATCCCTAATGCTCCACACTAGGTTCCAGGGGTCCTGGATGCTCCACACTAGGCTCCAGGGGTCCTGGATGCTCCACACTAGGCTCCAGGGATCCCTAATGCTCCACACTAGGCTCCAGGGGTCCTGGATGCTCCACACTAGGCTCCAGGGGTCCTGGATGCTCCACACTAGGCTCCAGGGATCCCTAATGCTCCACACTAGGCTCCAGGGATCCCTAATGCTCCACACTAGGCTCCAGGGGTCCTGGATGCTCCACACTAGGCTCCAGGGATCCTGGATGCTCCACACTAGGCTCCAGGGATCCTGGATGCTCCACACTAGGCTCCAGGGATCCTGGATGCTCCACACTAGGCTCCAGGGATCCCTAATGCTCCACACTAGGCTCCAGGGGTCCTGGATGCTCCACACTAGGCTCCAGGGATCCTGGATGCTCCACACTAGGCTCCAGGGATCCTGGATGCTCCACACTAGGCTCCAGGGGTTCTGGATGCTCCACACTAGGCTCCAGGGATCCTGGATGCTCCACACTAGGCTCCAGGGATCCTGGATGCTCCACACTAGGCTCCAAGGGATCCTGGATGCTCCACACTAGGCTCCAGGGATCCCTAATGCTCCACACTAGGCTCCAGGGGTCCTGGATGCTCCACACTAGGCTCCAGGGGTCCTGGATGCTCCTCACTATGCTCCAGGGATCCCTAATGCTCCACACTAGGCTCCAGGGCTCCTGGATGCTCCACACTAGGCTCCAGGGCTCCTGGATGCTCCTCACTATGCTCCAGGGATCCCTAATGCTCCACACTAGGCTCCAGGGCTCCTGGATGCTCCACACTAGGCTCCAGGGCTCCTGGATGCTCCTCACTATGCTCCAGGGATCCCTAATGCTCTACACTAGGCTCCAGGGCTCCTGTATGCTCCACACTAGGCTCCAGGGCTCCTGGATGCTCCTCACTATGCTCCAGGGATCCCTAATGCTCCACACTAGGCTCCAGGGATCCTGGATGCTCCACACTAGGCTCCAGGGATCCTGGATGCTCCACACTAGGCTCCAGGGATCCTGGATGCTCCACACTAGGCTCCAGGGGTTCTGGATGCTCCACACCACGCTCCAGGATCCTGGATTGCGATGTCTATTGTATTATTATATATTTTTTCGGGAAATAATGCTTCGCTGCTAGGATATCAGTTCAAGTTATGGAAATAAACAATTTAGAAAGCTTGCTAGCATGTGAGCTGATACATAGACAGGACCACGTGTCCTGAGATGGTCAGACGCAAGGCTTTGTCTTTTATTTTTATTTACTTTCTATAACAAAATCTGAACGTGTATTGACGATGGTGTGAGCCATGTGCAGGGTCGTAGCTGGCCACAGACAATATCCCGACACATCCAGTCTTTGTAAATCTGATGACTTTTATGTTGACTTGTCTCTCTTGCTCCCCAGCAATATAATAACATCACTGTTATTATTAACATCACTGTAACATCATTAACAACACTTTTTCCTAACATTATCTTCCAACCCTATCACTTGCTCTAGAAATTTATCGTTGTTGTCAAAATATTCTGAGCAATTTTGAATATCTACAATTGTTTTCCTTTCCAATCTGGAAATATAATAGGAAACAAAACTCAGGTCTTTTCTTCATCAACGTGAACTGGGGAGCTGCCTGATTGCTCTATAACTTTTTCAACAAAAATATATGCAGGAAAATTTTATTACTGGATGAAGGCGGATACACACACTGTCGGTCCTGGTAATTCCGCTGGAGTTGGGATTCTTCCATAAAGACTCCCAACGATGGGGATAATGTGCACTCCACGAGTCCATTTTCCACCACTAAGACTGAGACGCAGAAAGGAGTCAAATGTCATGACATGTCATTAATTGTAGTATTAGACTGTGTTTATACTACAGCTCATCGTTATGGCCACTACAACAACCTCCAGCAGTACCTTAAAATACTACACTTTATCTAGTTGCAACTTCCATTATTAATTTGTCCATAACTTTTTTAAGGTATGACAGTCTATGAGCATAAGTACCATTCATCACACAAGAGATCTTCATTAGACAGGACTTTGTAGGTTGAGACAAACTTCTCTCGTTCAGAGGACCAGTTACATATCGCACGATACAATCATAATTGTGAGATTGGTTAAGTTTCTTTTGTTCTGGCGTCTGTGTACATTGTTGACAGATCTTGAGTTGGTCGATCATGAATAATTCAGCTCCGGCCAACTCCCAAACTCTCTCGCTAGCATCAATTCTTCCGCTGAGCCGTAGGTTCAAAAACACAATTTATATATCTGGAAAACAATAGAGCAGCGGTTGCTGTGCAAAACGTTGTTGATAATTGACGATTTTTCAGAGTTGAGCTATTTATTGCACCGAGGCAATGTTAGTAATATTACTTAAGGCGGTGCTAGAGCTTGACGATTTTACACAATATTTTTATAAGAGAAAAATCAAGACCGTTAGATTTTTATATTTTTATTTAACGCGAAAATAATGAGGGAGAAGTGGTGGCAGTGAAAGCTTCCAACATCCCTGTCAACCCGACAGAAAGAGGATTTATAAAAAAAAAACTATTATTTATAATTTGAACAGCTCATGTGCATATTGAGCCCAGTCTCCTGTTTTGGTAGTACTTCAGGAAGAGTGAGAACCATAGTACATATACCGACGTGCAACATAATTAGAGAGTAGAATCAGTACTATTCAATTTTGACGACCCGAAAAATGATTTTCTAGATATGTTGCAAAGACAAA
>WNGS01160969.1:46665-56873 GCA_020271785.1 Procambarus virginalis | reverse complement strand
CCTGTCTGTTTCTGTCTGCCTCTAAAATACTTCACGGGTTATTATATTGGGCTGCCTCTCTCCTATAGCAGTGTGTACCTCTTGCCTGGAAATCACGGCATTGAAGATCATACTGTATCATTTTCTCTCGTTAATTATGAATTTGCATATTTTAGGGTAGAAATATCCGCACATGTGTTCCAAAAACTATATTTACCCATCCCTAACATGTTTCGGCATTTCGGGGATGCATCAATACGTAGCATTCTATACCTATGGACCCATATCTCCAAATTCCTTTTGCACAATATTTGCAAATATTTTTATTTGTGATTTTATTCTGGTGGTTTATATCTGTGCATGCCTGGGCCACCTCTGTTTTGGGGCGGTCTGTGATATTTGTCCTAACCTTTCCTTTCCGCATTCTTTCTCACTACAATATTACTCTCCTATTTTGTCATTTTTGCTCGTTATTCATATTGCCGGTTCAATATTGCTGTCGTTTTATGTACCTTGACACAATGTCCTTCCACACTGCTACTGTGGCTCTCTAAACTATAGTTTAGAGTCATATCAGTGAAGTGAAACAATTCACTATCAATAGTGAATCACTATCACGGCTGTACTCACCTAGTACTCACCTAATGCTGTGTTCCGTGTTCGTTGTTGTTTTTTATAGTCTTCATATATTTCTGGTAGCTTTTGTGTGAATGGAACTATCAGGGGAAAGCGCCAAGCCATTACGGCTATACTGGGAGGGTCAGATATAAGGATTTGGATGGACGAGGGGAAGCAATGGTGCCCAACACTTGACGGTCGGGGATTGAACGCGACCTGCATGAAGCAAGCCTCACTCCGTCCAGCCCAAGTGGTAGGGTAGCTTTTGTGTCAATGGTAACCTATGTGGTTCAGGAATATTCATTAGTTTGGTGATGTTTTCCCAGAACCAGATTATCATGTGACAGATCCAGTAGGTACCTTTGTTTGCATAGTGTGTAGGTAATGCTGTACAACTGGGGTGAAATCTTGTGTTACAAATGTTACCTTTGTAATGGGACCAAACCATTCTGCCTTCCCCAGACACCTTCAGGCTTCAAGGCTTTATGACCACATCCCTGGAATCTTATTTTCCAGACTTCATTTGACCCAAAACAAAATTGTTGTTGTTCTTTTCCAGGGGTAAGTTGGAGAGCTTTATATGGGGAAGGCGACCCCGAGGGAGGTGGTTCCCACAGGGGGGAAGGAACCCTTCATGATTGAGATGCTTGACACAGGGGGGGGGGGGGAGGGGGGAGGGGTTGTGGTTCAGGGTGTGGCGCCTACTGCGTGTCCACACCAGGTGCTGACCCCTAATATGACTGGCTTGAGTCACATCGGCCGCCCTCCCTCGAAGAAGAATTCCGCAAGATTTACTCATTCAAATACGCATTACAGCCTTGAGGACTGCCCATTGACGTGACCTCAGGTGTGACCTAACACAACCGGTGCTTAGCAAAGGTCACGGTGCTTATGGCATCATAAGACACGTGTTCTCCTCCAGTGATATCAACAAATATTGCTAATGATCAAATATACTATTATTAGACGTCTTAATGTTTACCTAAGATTGTAACGGGAGGTCGGAGTTATGGTGTTATAACATTACCACAAATGTTCTTGGTCAGTGTTATAAGAAATGTGATCAACTTAGCACTTACACTTCACAGAAACTGAAACCACAGTAGAGGTGTGAATGGTAGTTGGCGCTGGATCCCACTACGGGCTCACCATAGCCCGTGCTACAGCCACATTTCGTTCCCAGTAGCTAAATCTAAAACAACAAATAACGGCACTGGATCAAATGGTGGTGGTAGTGAATTAATACCTGGTTGATGGGGTTCTGGGAGTTCTTTCTACTCCCCAAGCCCGGCCCGAGGCCAGGCTCGACTTGTCAGAGTTGGTCCACCAGGCTGTTGCTTGGAGCGGCCCGCAGACCCACATACCCACCACAGCCCGGTTGGTCCGGCACTTCTCTTAGAAAACAGTCCAGTTTTCTCTTGAAGATGTCCACGCGTGTTCCGGCAATATTTCTTATAGTCGCTGGGAAGATGTTGAACAACCGCGGACCTCGGATGTTTATACAGTGCTCTCTTATTGTTCCTATGGCACCTCTGCCCTTCACTGGATCAATCTTACATTTTCCAATTTGCATTTTCCCTTCACTGCATCAATCTTGCATCTTGCAATCTTGCATTTTTAAATGATGGGTGGTGGTGGTTGACTGGAACCAGTTGGGTCGAACACTGGCTGACTGGGTTCGAATCCTTCAGGGGTGAGGAGTTTTCAGTTGCATATTGGCTTGGGAACCATTCAAGCTTATTTGCATATTATATAATATATTATAAAATATGCCCCAGGCGTCGAGGGGTCAGGTTACCTTACCTTGCGGTGATTTCGGGGCTCAAGGGTCCCCGCGGCCCGGTCCTCGACCAGGCCTCCTAAAGAACCTATTGGCACGCACCTGTAACAACGTTCTAGGTCCCTGTACTTATTAAGTGTCTGGGTCTCCCTCAGCTGTGCTGTAAGGTAGACAGGTGTCAGTCAATGTAGACACGTGTGTAATCCCATACGGACCTGTTACCTTCCCTCCATGGCGTCAGACTGAGAGCAGCCGCGTCCAACAGCCTGGTTGACCAGTCTAGCAACCAGGAGGCCTGGTCGACGACCGGGCCGCGGGGACGCTAAGCCCCGAAAGCACCTCAAGGTAAGGGTGACTCCATCTGGGCGTTTTTGGCTGTTGTCAGGTCTGCACAACTGAGGTTCCCTTTATGCTGGACACCCGCTGTAGCCAAACTTCTCTTGATGCTGTCATTGACTGCTTCATATCTGGCAATCTTTCCCTGTGTCTTACGACAGATGAGACCATGGCTGCCGTGTATTATATATGCATATACATACATACACATTCATTCATTTAACGAGGGGAGAACACACCCTGTCTGTTCTCCGCTCCATCTGCTAGAGTGCCCTCTGAAGCCAGTAGGTCAAGGCGGCACTGTGAGGAAGGAGTTCTGGAGGCACTGCTGCTGCCCCCCCACTCCTCCTCCTCCTCCTCCCTCCTCTCCTCTTAAACTTCTCTGTCCTTCTCCCTCTCTGTCGTAAACGGTGCCACACGGATAGTCATGCATACACACTACCCCCATCCTCCTTCCATGTCTGTCTGTGTCTGTGTTCTCTCTCTCTCTCTCTCTCTCTCGGGGTTAGTCTCACCCAAATATGCAGAGCGAATGGCCTATCATTCCGGACCAACCAGGTTGTAGTAGATGTGGGTCTGCAGGCTGCTCCTCACAGTGTACCCAAAATTTGCCAGTGCAGGCTACTAAACATATATGGCCCTGTATGACTAACCATCCTGCGAGATGGGGACCTTTATTACCACTGCTACCTTATTCAATCTCGTGTTGATGATATCCTCAAAATGCATCTGGAATCTGCCAGTGCAGAATGGCAGATGGTTAGTCATACATCACATGCCTGTATGACTAACCATCCTGTGTGATGGGGATTTTTCTAGCATCAACTAGTTAGCTTTTTTGACACACTGTACTCCACTTCATATAGTCTTGGGTAGCTGCACTAATGCAGATGTACCTAAGGAATTAATAAAAAAAAAAAATCCAACCAACAGCCTGTTGGACCAAGTTATCACAAGGCCGGGCGAGTAGAACAACTCTTGAAACCCTCTCCAGGTAAGCTCCAGGTATGTGGGGGGGGGGCGGACATGGGCTGCTCGGAGAAGGCCAACGTTAAATGCTTTAAAAAAAATGATACTAAATATTCACAGCTCTCTGCCATTTTCGTGGAGTCAAGTGTGAAATATGGGATGTGATTTACGTAGAGTTTCATAAATAGTAACACGCTCAACGTATGCATAGGAAAGAACTTACTGACTCCCAACGACCTGAAAGTACTAGTATAAAAGCTATGATTTGTTCAGATTTGAAACCTACATCTATGGGCAGCACAAAACGTCCACTAGACTGTGCGACACAGTGGTTGCAAGGATCAGGTTGGGTTACCGTTACCTGTGGCAGGTGGCTGCAGGTGACGGATCTCCCAATCCTGAGCACTCCAGTTGCAAACTCTGTGAGCATGAACTACGGCACGATCTCCCGCACTACATCACTGAATGCCCAGTTATTAGACCTTTCAGACCAGTTGGCATGAGGTACCTGGAGCTTTGCAATTACTTTATTCGCTCTCGTATTCTTGAAGATATCCTCACAATGTACCCAAAATTTGCCAGTGCAGGCTACTAAACTTATGGCCCTGTATGACTAACCATCCTGCGAGATGGTGACCTTTATTACCACTGCTGCCTTATTCAATCTTGTGTTGATGATACCCTCAAAATGCATCCGGAATCTGCCAGTGCAGACTGCTTATCACATGCCTCTATGACTAACCATCCTGTGTGATGGGGATTTTCTAGCATCAACTAGTTAGCTTTTTGACACACTGTACTCCACTTCATATAGTCTAGGGCAGCTGCACTAATGCAGATGTACCTAAGGAATTAAAAAAAAAAATCAACGTATGCATAAAGAGGTTTCAGGTCTTCTTGAGTGGGGGGGGGGGGCAGGAAGGAACCTAGGAGTCAGGTGAGAGACAGGACGAAGAGTAGGAAAGAGGGGAGGAGAGAGACCTGGGCACAGCCGGGTACCTCCCCCCCCCCTTTTATATATAAATGGATATGTCTGACTGTTAGAGGTGACAGGACGGAGGGGGGGGGGTGAAGGGTGAGTGAAGTTTTCTTTGGTGTCGGACCTGCCACAGTCACCCCCCTCCCCCCCCCCTGGTGAGAATATTGTATACTACCTACCTTGTGTAGCTGCCGGGGATCAACAGCCCTGCGGCCCGGTCTCCAACCAGGCCTCCCGGTTGGTTGTCTGGTCAACCAATTAAAACAATGATTGATGTTGCCTTTAATTTGTATTGCAGCCTCGTTGCAGAAGCAATATGTCGAGGCAAATTAAGGATAACAATGGAGAATGAGGCGGAGCATAATAACCAAACAAAGGGTTATCTTCAGGTTATCTTGAGATGATTTCGGGGCTTAGTGTCCCCGCGGCTCGGTCCTCGACCAGGCCTCCACCCCCAGGAAGCAGCCCGTGACAGCTGACTAACACCCAGGTACCTATTTACTGCTAGGTAACAGGGGCATCAGGGTGAAAGAAACCCTGCTCATTGTTTCTCGCCGACGCCCGGGATTGAACCCGCGACCACAGGATCACGCGTCCAGTGTTCTGTCCGCTCAGCCACCGACTCCCTTACCCTTAGTCAGGGTAACTAATAGGCAGGACAAGGAGGCAATATTCACAATAAGAAACTGCAAGACGAGCTGCAAGGAGGGACCCTCATCTTCACAACCAAGTACGACAGGATACACACAGCTATTTTGTTTGGGTCTGAGCCCTGGTCAGGGAGGGAGTGACTGGGCACCAATCCTAGCCCCTGTTCCCTCGGCAGAAGTCGGAGGCCTGGTTATAAGCCGATAGGCAAGTAGTGTTAAGACTATTGCTTAACGTGTGCCTTGGGAATGATAAGTTCTAAGCTTGGAATAGTGGACATCTTCAAGAGGAAACTAGATAGTTTCCTCCATGGTTTCCTCCACTTTTCCTCCATGGAGTGCCGGACCAACCGGGCTGTGGTGGGTATGTGGGCCTGCGGGCCGCTCCAAGCAACAGCCTAGTGGACCAAACTCTCACAAGTCAAGCCTGGCCTCGGGCCGGGCTTGGGAAGTAGAAGAACTCCCAGAACTCCATCAACCAGGTACCAACCAGGTAACAGCAGTCAGTCGTCTGCTCCTTCTCCCACCTGTGTAAAATAAATCCAGAGATGGAAGAGGCAGGGCTCGGGAGCTATAGCTCGACCCTGTAAACACGTGTAAGCAACTACACAGGAATCAATACCTTGTGAAACAAAATTAAAAGTGAAAAAGTGGATAGGTTTGCAACTAGAGCTTAGAGGGTAAAGTTTGAAGATAGACTGAAGGAACTGGATCTGTCAACCTTGAAGGGCAGAAAAATATAGACAGAAGAAACTCAGGGGAATACACAAGGTGGACAAGGACAGCCTCTAAGTTGTGACACACCAACACAAGACGACACACCTGCAAACTGGTATCGTAAATGAGTCGAACAAATGTAAGGAAATACTCGTGCCCTATACGAGTACCCTGTACGGGTGGGTACGGGTACAGGTGGGCACGGGTACAGGTGGGTACGGGTATAGGTGGGTACGGGTACCCAGTACGGGTGGTGGTCAACAAGTGGAACGCAGTAAGTTAAGGAAGCCACCTCCATTCACAACTTTAAGGAAAGGTTCGAGAAAGATATTGATTGTGAGAATGGTGAAGCTTTAGCGCAACGGGTACAACGGGGCTAAACACACGGGGCATAGAGAGCCACACCTCAATGGTCCGTAACCAGTGATAGGTGGGTCCATGTAGGAGAGATGAACACACGAGCAGCGACCTTCACTCACGGCACGTGTCCACTACTACACACCCAACAGTTACAGCCCCGCTCCTGTGCCAGATAAGTTCATTACGGGCTCACCATAGCCCGTGCTACTTGGAGCTTTTTGTTCCCAGTAGCTGAATGTTAAAACAGGTGGTCCATGCAACCTGGTGGTAGGGACCACCATGCAGATGGTCCCTAAGTGGGCTGCCGCTATCCTTCACCCCCCACCACACCCCACCACACACCCTCCACCAAGGGCCCGACAACTCACCATCCCTCCCACCATTCCCCCCCCCCCTCCCTTACATTCACAACTGCCCATCCCTGCCTAACACCTTTGCCACGAGGTAACCTTGACAAAGTTCCAGGGATCAGTGTGTCCACGACCACGGCTCCTGGTTGGACCTCATCAACCAAATTGTATGCGGTCGTCGCCGCGCCACTACTGCACTACGACTTAGGGACGACTTAGGGACTGAGGGCCCTCAGCCCAGATGAGCACGAGGTCAGTTGAGGAGGTTACAGGTCCAAGGAGGGCAGCAGACGGGGCAGGAAGAAGCAGACTAGTCGTGCAGATCCAATGATCAGGTTCTTGGTGTTGCCCGTGGCCACCAGCGGACATTACCTGGCGGCGAGTACCGTTCTCCGTGGCGGCCAGCCTCACCTCTCTCCATATTACAGTTATGTCTGCCAATATACACCCGACATTGGGTCCACCCGGACAGTGGCCCACTCTCCACTAACACGGCATGGCGGGCCCTCTAATTACTCAAAGCTACCAAAAGCGTCCTGGCATTACGTTAAGTAATCAAGAAATAATATTTATTCACTATAATCTTGGTGCTAAACGTACATGAAAAAACATGTATTTACTCTGAAATAATCATATTTTATAAGGAAATAAGGCGAAACTAAGAGGGAGGTGAGGCCATAGGAAGTAGACGATCCAAACGACAATGTTGTGCGGATGATTACGATTAATCCATCCATAAGGGAGCCGGTCGGCCGAGCGGACAGCACGCTGGACTTGTGATCCTGTGGTCCGGGTTCGATCCCGGGCGCCGGAGAGAAACAATGGGCAGTTTCTTTCACCCTATGCCCCTGTTACCTAACAGTAAAATAGGTGCCTGGGTGTTAGCTGTCACGGGCTGCTTCCTAGGGGCGGAGGCCTGGTCGAGGACCGGGCCGCGGGGACACTAAAAAAAAAAAAAGCCCCGAAATCATCTCAAGATAACATGAAGATAACCCAAGAGGAGGCACGGGCATGAATGGTTGTGTGGGAGCGACTTATCCAAGATATATTGTTGTCAACAGGAGGATGGGTTGGTGACACCCACGTGGCCCTCAGTCACATGCCTCACCAACCCCCTACAAGATGCACTTGAATACCAGTTTGCATTGTTTCACAGCATGTCGTGGCTGAGTGGGTTAGGACGTCTACTTGGGAGTACGTGGTGTGCAGGTTGGAATCCTCATCGTGGGCTTATACTGATTTTCTCACTGAATAACCTTTCTCCCTTGTTAACTCTTCGACAAGAGGTATCGCTGCAAGTTTTAACTTCAACCTCCCTTGTGTGAGAGTCCTTGCCAGAACAACCGTGGACATCTTCAAGATAAGACTAGATCATTTCCTCCAAGGAGTACCGGACCAACCGGGCTGTAGTGGGTATGTGGGCCTGCGGGCCGCTCCAAGCAACAGCCTGGTGAACCAAACTCTCACAAGTCAAGCCTGGCCTCGGGCCGGGCTTGGGGAGTAGAACTCCCCTAACCCATCAACCAGGTATCAACCAGGTATAACAACCCATCCTGTGCTATTACAACAGTCTGCTTGGCCAGAGGGTCGGAGACCGGGTCACGGAGGTACTGATCCTGGGAACCACCCCATTGTAACCTCAAGGTATGGCAACCACCAGTTTACACACCTTTGCTGGCGGTATCCCTGATGGCCTGGGGGGGGGAGTGAGAGGTGGGGGTGGCTGTAGGTTACAAAGGTGCGTCCCACTTGCCCCACACATGTTACAGCCCCGCTCCTGTGCCAGGGATGTCCTCTACGGGGTCACCATAGCCCGTGCTACTTTGGAACTGTTGTCCCCAGTAGCTGAATCTAAAAAAACAACAACAACATGCCCCACACTACCTGTCTTGACTTCACAGAGGGAAGACCTTTAACAGTTAAGTATAATTACCAGCGAGGAAACTCTCCTCCGGTTGAGTCAGCAGGAAACAAGTGAGCGCGCTCAGCCACGCCACGAGGTCACACACCTTTCATAAACAGAGAGAGAACCGTGTACAATAGATCAGTGAATCATTACCGAGCTCATTGATCTCGTCCTTGCCTCACCAGAACAAGAGGGCGTGCAAGGAGCGCCCCTGCCGACTATGGCAGTAAGGAAGCACTTGATACCTGGTTGATGGGGTTCTGGGAGTTCTTCTACTCCCCAAGCCCGGCCGAGGCCAGGCTCGACTTGTGAGAGCTTGGTCCACCAGGCTGTTGCTGGTGGCACAATTCCTTGGCACACAATTAGTACAAACATTACACACACAAATCACAATTGCGTGATGCATCAAATGAACAAATCCACAAGTTTCAACTCCTTTTGACCATGTCGTAGCTCAGTCGATTAAGGCAGCGTCTGGGATGCTCTCGAACGCAGGTTCGAATCCTCGTCACGGCCCTTGAGGATTTGTTCCTTTAGTACAAACATTTGTGCAACAACACACCAACGTAATAATGAGCCACATGAAGCGAGACATTACGGGTGAAAGTTACCTGCGTATCACACCGTAGTCTCGTGCAGAAAGGACATGAGCCACAGTCACCCTGACGTAATCAGGGAACAGCAGTTACAATGGGTAAGTGTTCAGTAAATCATACTGTTGCCCCGAACCCCCCCGCCGCGGGGAATACCGCCCCCCCCTCCTCCCACCACGTGCTGGGGGGGGGGGCGGTGCCACGGCAAGAGGGGGCAGCCTGGCCCTTGTGGCACCCCTCTACGAGAACCTGTTGTAGTGCCAACTTGTCTTTCTAGGTTGGGAAATACACACAATCATCACAGACGTTAATAATGTCTGGCCGTGACTGTTGCCTTCACACGGAGGAGGTCTCGGCGGTGTCTGAGAACCTCTTGCCCCCCCGAAATATTATAGGGACTTTTCAACACACTCCCGCTACATGTAAGGAGCATCACTGGCCGGCCTCTCGCAGTGTTCAGGAGAGAACTGGACAGACACCTCTAAGGGATACCTGATCAACCAGCGCTGTGGTGTGTGTAGCCGCGTCCAGGGCCTGGTTGACCAGACCACCACCCAGGAGACCTGGTCGGAGACCGGGCCTCGAGGAGGCCCTTGATCCCCGCAAGGTATAGACGGGGGGGGGGGGGAGGGAGGAGGAGGGGAGCAAGGGAGACGGGAGACGTAATGTGGGGGGTGGGGGGGTGTAGGGCAGGGACACCTGACTCTTCACCCTTGTCACCCTTCCTCTTTCCCCTTCCCACCCCTGTCACCCCGCTGTCACCCCACTGTCACCCCGCTGTCACCCTTCCCCCCGGCCACAATGAGTGCGTCGAGGTTTACAGTCACCAGGTGAACAATTCGGTGCAACAAGCCATGAGAACGGTTGTTGAGTGTGTGTGTGTGTGTGTGTGTGTGTGTGTGTGTGTGTGTGTGTGGTGTGTGTGTGTGTGTGTGTGTGTGTGTGTGTGTGTGGGGTGGGGTGGGGTGGGGGGG
>WNGS01160969.1:34504-45665 GCA_020271785.1 Procambarus virginalis | reverse complement strand
GGGAGGTGAGGCCATAGGAAGTAGACGATCCAAGCGACAATGTTGTGCGGATGATTACGATTAATCCATCCATAAGGGAGCCGGTCGGCCGAGCGGACAGCACGCTGGACTTGTGATCCTGTGGTCCCGGGTTCGATCCCGGGCGCCGGCGAGAAACAATGGGCAGAGTTTCTTTCACCCTATGCCCCTGTTACCTAACAGTAAAATAGGTACCTGGGTGTTAGCTAGCTGTCACGGGCTGCTTCCTAGGGGCGGAGGCCTGGTCGAGGACCGGGCCGCGGGGACACTAAAAAAAAAAAAGCCCCGAAATCATCTCAAGATAACATGAAGATAACCCAAGAGGAGGCACGGGCATGAATGGTTGTGTGGGAGCGACTTATCCAAGATATACTGTTGTCAACAGGAGGATGGGTTGGTGACACCCACGTGGCCCTCAGTCACATGCCTCACCAACCCCCTACAAGATGCACTTGAATACCAGTTTGCATTGTTTCACAGCATGTCGTGGCTGAGTGGGTTAGGACGTCTACTTGGGAGTACGTGGTGTGCAGGTTGGAATCCTCATCGTGGGCTTCTACTGATTTTCTCACTGAATAACCTTTCTCCCTTGTTAACTCTTCGACAAGAGGTATCGCTGCAAGTTTTAACTTCAACCTCCCTTGTGTGAGAGTCCTTGCCGGAACAACCGTGGACATCTTCAAGATAAGACTAGATCATTTCCTCCAAGGAGTACCGAACCAACCGGGCTGTAGTGGGTATGTGGGCCTGCGGGCCGCTCCAAGCAACAGCCTGGTGAACCAAACTCTCACAAGTCAAGCCTGGCCTCGGGCCGGGCTTGGGGAGTAGAACTCCCCTAACCCCATCAACCAGGTATCAACCAGGTATAACAACCCATCCTGTGCTATTACAACAGTCTGCTTGGCCAGAGGGTCGGAGACCGGGTCACGGAGGTACTGATCCTGGGAACCACCCCATTGTAACCTCAAGGTATGGCAACCACCAGTTTACACACCTTTGCTGGCGGTATCCCTGATGGCCTGGGGGGGGGAGTGAGAGGTGGTTGGTGGCTGTAGGTTACAAAGGTGCGTCCCACTTGCCCCACACATGTTACAGCCCCGCTCCTGTGCCAGGGATGTCCTCTACGGGGTCACCATAGCCCGTGCTACTTTGGAACTGTTGTCCCCAGTAGCTGAATCTAAAAAAACAACAACAACATGCCCCACACTACCTGTCTTGACTTCACAGAGGGAAGACCTTTTAACAGTTAAGTATAATTACCAGCGAGGAAACTCTCCTCCGGTTGAGTCAGCGGGAAACAAGTGAGCGCGCTCAGCCACGCCACGAGGTCACACACCTTTCATAAACAGAGAGAGAACCGTGTACAATAGATCAGTGAATCATTACCGAGCTCATTGATCTCGTCCTTGCCTCACCAGAACAAGAGGGCGTGCAAGGAGCGCCCCTGCAGACTATGGCAGTAAGGAAGCACTTGATACCTGGTTGATGGGGTTCTGGGAGTTCTTCTACTCCCCAAGCCCGGCCCGAGGCCAGGCTCGACTTGTGAGAGCTTGGTCCACCAGGCTGTTGCTGGTGGCACAATTCCTTGGCACACAATTAGTACAAACATTACACACACAAATCACAATTGCGTGATGCATCAAATGAACAAATCCAAAAGTTTCAACTCCTTTTGACCATGTCGTAGCTCAGTCGATTAAGGCAGCGTCTGGGATGCTCTCGAACGCAGGTTCGAATCCTCGTCACGGCCCTTGAGGATTTGTTCCTTTAGTACAAACATTTGTGCAACAACACACCAACGTAATAATGAGCCACATGAAGCGAGACATTACGGGTGAAAGTTACCTGCGTATCACACCGTAGTCTCGTGCAGAAAGGACATGAGCCACAGTCACCCTGACGTAATCAGGGAACAGCAGTTACAATGGTAAGTGTTCAGTAAATCATACTGTTGCCCCGAACCCCCCCGCCGCGGGGAATACCGCCCCCCCCCCTCCTCCCACCACGTGCTGAGGGGAGGGGGGGGCGGTGCCACGGCAAGAGGGGGCAGCCTGGCCCTTGTGGCACCCCTCTACGAGAACCTGTAGTAGTGCCAACTTGTCTTTCTAGGTTGGGAAATACACACCAATCATCACAGACGTTAATAATGTCTGGCCGTGACTGTTGCCTTCACACGGAGGAGGTCTCGGCGGTGTCTGAGAACCTCTTGCCACACACACACACACACACACACACCAACACGTTCTCATGGCTTGTTGCACCGAATTGTTCACCTGGTGACTGTAAACCTCGACGGACTCATTGTGGCCGAGGGGAAGGGTGACACGGGGGTGACACAGGGGTGACACAGGGGTGACAGCGGGGTGACAGGGGTGGGAAGGGGAAAGAGGAAGGGTGACAAGGGTGAAGAGTCAGGTGTCCCTGCCCTACACCCCCCCCCCCACATTACGTCCTCCCGTCTCCCTTGCTCCCCTCCTCCTCCCTCTCCCCCCCCCCCCCCCCGTCTATACCTTGCGGGAATCAAGGGCCTCCTCGAGGCCCGGTCTCCGACCAGGTCTCCTGGGTGGTGGTCTGGTCAACCAGGCCGCTGGACGCGGCAACACACACCACAGCCTGGTTGATCAGGTATCCCTTGGAGGGTGTCTGTCCAGTTCTCTCCTGAACACTGCGAGAGGCCGGCCAGTTATGCTCCTTACGTGTAGCGGGAGTGTGTTGAAAAGCCCCTATAATATTTTCCACATGTAGATTATTATATATATCTCATGTAGGTGTACACACACATCAACACACCCTTCTTGACGCGCACACATCCACGCACCCTTCTGGACGCGCACACATCCACACACCTTTCTGGACGCACACACATCCACACACCCTTCTGGACGCGCACACATCCACGCACCCTTCTGGACGCACACACATCCACGCACCCTTCTGGACGCACACACATCCACGCACCCTTCTGGACGCACACACATCAACGCACCCTTCTGGACGCACACACATCAACGCACCCTTCTGGACGCACACACATCCACGCACCCTTCTTGACGCGCACACATCCACGCACCCTTCTGGACGCGCACACATCCACGCACCCTTCTGGACGCGCGCACATCCACGCACCCTTCTGGACGCACACACATCCACGCACCCTTCTGGACGCACACACATCCACGCACCCTTCTGGACGCGCACACATCCACGCACCCTTCTGGACGCGCACACATCCACGCACCCTTCTGGACGCGCACACATCCACGCACCCTTCTGGACGCACACACATCCACGCACCCTTCTGGACGCACACACATCCACGCACCCTTCTGGACGCGCACACATCCACGCACCCTTCTGGACGCGCACACATCCACGCACCCTTCTGGACGCACACACATCCACGCACCCTTCTGGACGCGCACACATCCACGCACCCTTCTAGACACACACACATCCACGCACCCTTCTAGACACACACACATCCACGCATCCTTCTGGACGCACACACATCCACGCACCCTTCTGGACGCGCACACATCCACGCACCCTTCTGGACACACACACATCAACACACCCTTCTGGACGCGCACACATCCACGCACCCTTCTAGACACACACACATCCACGCACCCTTCTAGACACACACACATCCACGCATCCTTCTGGACGCACACACATCCACGCACCCTTCTGGACGCACACACATCCACGCACCCTTCTGGACGCGCACACATCCACGCACCCTTCTGGACGCGCACACATCCACGCACCCTTCTGGACGCGCACACATCCACGCACCCTTCTGGACGCACACACATCCACGCACCCTTCTGGACGCGCACACATCCACGCACCCTTCTAGACACACACACATCCACGCACCCTTCTAGACACACACACATCCACGCATCCTTCTGGACGCACACACATCCACGCACCCTTCTGGACGCGCACACATCCACGCACCCTTCTGGACACACACACATCAACACACCCTTCTGGACGCACACACATCAACACACTTTCTTCAGACTCCGGGAATGGGCTGGGCCCCCACACACACCATTCACCTCTCCCCCGCGCAATGTTTTCATTCTTTGTGTAATATTGTAAATTCAGACTGGGCGCGCACGCCAGCTCAGTTTCTGTCACCACAACCAGAAAAATGGAGTTTTTAGAGCCCGCATAAAAGAGCTCTGATAATAAACTTCTTCCAAAGTTCGCCAGAATATGCAGAAACACTTCCTAGAGAAAAAGCCAAACAGTATTTTCAGTGACTGCTATTTCAACGAGCGCCACTGGAGAGGATTAATCAAAGAGGCTTCTGGTTCATCGATGAAAAACATTGTATTAATGGACAAGTGTTAGGCAATCTCTCTCTCTCTCACAATGGGGGTCCGGTAGCTGAGTGGACAGCGCGCGGGACTCGTATTCCTGTGGCCCGGGTTAGATTCCTGGCGCCGGCAGAGACAAATGGGCAGTTTCTTTTGCCATGATGCCCCTTACTTAGCACTAAATAGGTACCTGGGAGTTAGTCAGCTGTTACGGGCTTCTTCCTCCCCCCCCTGGGGGACTGTACTGGAGCAAGCACAGTACCCTGGGGGGGACTGTACTGGAGCAAGCACAGTACCCTGGGGGGACTGTACTGGAGCAAGCACAGTACCCTGGGGGGACTGTACTGGAGCAAGCACAGTACCCTGGGGGGGACTGTACTGGAGCAAGCACAGTACCCTGGGGGACTGTGCTGGAGCAAGCACAGTACCCTGGGGGGACTGTGCTGGAGCAAGCACAGTACCCTGGGGGGACTGTACTGGAGCAAGCACAGTACCCTGGGGGGACTGTACTGGAGCAAGCACAGTACCCTGGGGGGACTGTACTGGAGCAAGCACAGTACCCTGGGGGGACTGTACTGGAGCAAGCACAGTACCCTGGGGGGACTGTACTGGAGCAAGCACAGTACCCTGGGGGGACTGTACTGGAGCAAGCACAGTACCCTGGGGGACTGTACTGGAGCAGGCACAGTACCCTGGGGGACTGTACTGGAGCAAGCACAGTACCCTGGGGGGACTGTACTGGAGCAAGCACAGTACCCTGGGGGGACTGTACTGGAGCAAGCACAGTACCCTGGGGGAACTGTACTGGAGCAAGCACAGTACCCTGGGGGGACTGTACTGGAGCAAGCACAGTACCCTGGGGGGACTGTACTGGAGCAAGCACAGTACCCTGGGGGGACTGTACTGGAGCAAGCACAGTACCCTGGGGGTACTGTACTGGAGCAAGCACAGTACCCTGGGGGGACTGTACTGGAGCAAGCACAGTACCCTGGGGGTACTGTACTGGAGCAAGCACAGTACCCTGGGGGACTGTACTGGAGCAAGCACAGTACCCTGGGGGGACTGTACTGGAGCAAGCACAGTACCCTGGGGGGACTGCACTGGAGCAAGCACAGTACCCTGGGGGGACTGCACTGGAGCAAGCACAGTACCCTGGGGGGGACTGTACTGGAGCAAGCACAGTACCCTGGGGGGACTGTACTGGAGCAAGCACAGTACCCTGGGGGGACTGTACTGGAGCAAGCACAGTACCCTGGGGGGACTGTACTGGAGCAAGCACAGTACCCTGGGGGACTGTACTGGAGCAAGCACAGTACCCTGGGGGGACTGTACTGGAGCAAGCACAGTACCCTGGGGGGACTGTACTGGAGCAAGCACAGTACCCTGGGGGGACTGTACTGGAGCAAGCACAGTACCCTGGGGGACTGTACTGGAGCAAGCACAGTACCCTGGGGGGACTGTACTGGAGCAAGCACAGTACCCTGGGGGGACTGTACTGGAGCAAGCACAGTACCCTGGGGGGACTGTACTGGAGCAAGCACAGTACCCTGGGGGGACTGTACTGGAGCAAGCACAGTACCTGGGGGGACTGTACTGGAGCAAGCACAGTACCCTGGGGGGACTGTACTGGAGCAAGCACAGTACCCTGGGGGACTGTACTGGAGCAAGCACAGTACCCTGGGGGGACTGTACTGGAGCAAGCACAGTACCCTGGGGGGACTGTACTGGAGCAAGCACAGTACCCTGGGGGGACTGTACTGGAGCAAGCACAGTACCCTGGGGGGACTGTACTGGAGCAAGCACAGTACCCTGGGGGGACTGTACTGGAGCAAGCACAGTACCCTGGGGGGACTGTACTGGAGCAAGCACAGTACCCTGGGGGGACTGTACTGGAGCAAGCACAGTACCCTGGGGGGACTGTACTGGAGCAAGCACAGTACCCTGGGGGGACTGTACTGGAGCAAGCACAGTACCCTGGGGGGACTGTACTGGAGCAAGCACAGTACCCTGGGGGGACTGTACTGGAGCAAGCACAGTACCCTGGGGGGACTGTACTGGAGCAAGCACAGTACCCTGGGGGGACTGTACTGGAGCAAGCACAGTACCCTGGGGGGACTGTACTGGAGCAAGCACAGTACCCTGGGGGGACTGTACTGGAGCAAGCACAGTACCCTGGGGGGACTGTACTGGAGCAAGCACAGTACCCTGGGGGGACTGTACTGGAGCAAGCACAGTACCCTGGGGGGACTGTACTGGAGCAAGCACAGTACCCTGGGGGGACTGTACTGGAGCAAGCACAGTACCCTGGGGGGACTGTACTGGAGCAAGCACAGTACCCTGGGGGGACTGTACTGGAGCAAGCACAGTACCCTGGGGGGACTGTACTGGAGCAAGCACAGTACCCTGGGGGGACTGTACTGGAGCAAGCACAGTACCCTGGGGGGACTGTACTGGAGCAAGCACAGTACCCTGGGGGACTGTACTGGAGCAAGCACAGTACCCTGGGGGACTGTACTGGAGCAAGCACAGTACCCTGGGGGGACTGTACTGGAGCAAGCACAGTACCCTGGGGGGACTGTACTGGAGCAAGCACAGTACCCTGGGGGGACTGTACTGGAGCAAGCACAGTACCCTGGGGGGACTGTACTGGAGCAAGCACAGTACCCTGGGGGACTGTACTGGAGCAAGCACAGTACCCTGGGGGATTGTTGGTCCGTACTTTATGATGTCGACTATTAAACACTAGGTTCCATCAGCTAGGAAATTGTTGATCAATCTTTGCTATTTTCCCAGGAATATCTTTTGTGGACAATAACACCATCTTGAGGTTATCTTGAGATGATTTCGGGGCTTTTTAGTGTCCCCGCGGCCGGTCCTCGACCAGGCCTCCACCCCCAAGAAGCAGCCCGTGACAGCTGACTAACACCCAGGTACCTATTTTACTGCTAGGTAACAGGGGCATAGGGTGAAAGAAACTTTGACCATTGTTTCTCGCCGGCGCCTAGGATCGAACCCAGGATCACAAGTCCAGCGTTTGTCAAATTCGTTTGCAAAATCTGTGTATATAACGTCAACGTTTTGCTTGTCTTCCATGGCAGCTAAGGCCAAGTCATAGTGGTCTGGTAATTGTGAGAGGCCAGGTCTGGACCCCATGTTGTCCAGGGTTATGTAGCTGCTGTATTCACCTAGTTGTGCTTGCGGGGGTTGAGCTCTGCTCTTTCGACCCGCCTCTCAACTGTCAATCAACTCTTTCTAACTACTTCTACTACTATTTTTTTGTGTGTGATTCCATGTGTGTGTGTTGTGATCTTAGTTGTTAGATCACTTCAAAGATCACTTCTTACATTGCAGACGAGGAGTCACAATAACGTGGCTGAAATATGTTGACCAAACTACACGCTAGAAAGTGAAGGGACGACGACGTTTCGGTCCGTCCTGGACCATTCTCAAGTCGATTGAGTCCATTCACTATCGACTTGAGAATGGTCCAGGACGGACCGAAACGTCGTCCCTTCACTTTCTAGTGTGTGGTTTGGTCAAGACTAATTAGATTATTTCAAAGATTTTATGATGTGATGTTCGAGGTGTCCTGTGGAGACTCGTCTTCCCTCCTGCTACTTGTTGATACTTGTTTGATGGGGTTCTGGGAGGAGTTCTACTCCCCAAGCCCCGCCAGAGGCCAGGCTTGACTTGGGCCTGCTGCCTCCCTTATGGGCGACGACGGCCCGCCACCTACCCATCCCTGCCTCCTGGACCAGTCTTGCTTGTTCAGCACTTGATTGAAGATTGATGAAGATTAAGCCACCCAAAAGGTGGCACGGGCATGAATAGCCCGTAAGTGGTGGCCCTTTGGAGCCATTACCAGTATCGAGAGATGATACTGGAGATGTGTGGAGGTGCGACTGCACCCTGCGTGACGGGAGATGTCTCCCGTCTGTTCAGCACTTGCCGTCTGCCTGCCCATATATCGTACCTTAATGTTGAAGGTAGGCAGCGTGGCTTGCCGCCAGGGAACAGTAGCGCCCAAGGTGTGCAGGAAGTAGGGGAGGAAGGTGAGGAGTGTGGCGGAGGGGAGTCACCTCTCACACACCCCAAGAAGGCCTGGGGCGATACTTTGATACTTCCTCCTCCTCCACACACAGTCCTTGTCTGTCGCCACACACACACACACACACACACACACACACACACACACACACACACACACACACACACACACACACACACACACTCACAAGCAGAAATAAGCAGTGGTGGTGGGGGGTAGGGAAGGAGGGGGCCATGTGGTGGTGGGGTGAGGCAGGTGGTGGTAACAGTGCTAGAGACCAGAATAAATCTAGCATCTACGAGAAAATAGCAGTGTTGCAGCTCTAACTACAAAAAAAACACACACACACACACACACACAGGGAAGTTAAGTTGGAAGCCCCCTTGGGATGAGTGATCATAGTGTATTGAGCTTTGAGTACCTGGTTGAGCTAGGAATTATCACCCCCAAAAAAGAACTGGGAACCAAAGGGCTGGCGTACAGAAAGGGAAACTATGAGGAGATGAATAAATTCCTATGGGATATACATTGGGACACAGAACTCGGAACCAAGTCCGTACAAGACATGATGGACTATGTCACCCAAAAATGTCAGGAGGCTGTAAGCAGGTTTGTCCCAGCCCAACAGGAAAAAACAGAGAAGCAAAGGAAGAATCCGTGGTTAATAGGGAATGTATGAAAGCAAAGGAGCTGAACAAAAGGGCATGGAGGAACTTCCGTAATAACAGAACACCAGAAAGTAGAGAGAGATACCAGAGAACCAGGAACGAGTATGTCAGTGTGAGAAGAGCAGCTGAGAAAAGGTATGAAAATGATATAGCTAATAAAGCCAAGACTGAACCAAAGCTACTACACAGTCACATCAGGAGGAAGACAACAGTGAAGGAACAGGTGATTAAACTTAGGGTGGGCGAGGACAGGTACACAGAGAATGACAAAGAGGTGTGTGAAGAACTCAACAAAAGGTTCCAGGAGGTCTTTACAATAGAACAGGGAGATATCACGGCGCTGGGAGAGGTGGCAGCAAACCAGGTGACCTTGGATAGGTTCGAAATTACAAGAGATGAGGTCAAAAAGCACCTATTGGAGCTGGATGTGAGAAAAGCTGTTGGGCCGGATGGAATCTCGCCATGGGTATTGAAAGAGTGTGCAGGAGCACTTTGCTTACCACTCTCCATAGTGTATAGTAAGTCACTGGAAACGGGGGACCTACCAGAAATATGGAAGACTGCTAATGTAGTACCAATATACAAAAAGGGTGACAGACAAGAGGCACTGAACTACAGGCCAGTGTCCTTAACTTGTATACCATGCAAGGTGATGGAGAAGATTGTGAGAAAAAACCTAGTAACACATCTGGAGAGAAGAGACTTCGTGACAACCCATCAACATGGGTTCAGGGAGGGTAAATCTTGCCTTACAGGCTTGATAGAATTCTACGATCAGGTGACAAGAATTAAGCAAGAAAGAGAAGGGTGGGCGGACTGCATTTTTTTGGACTGTCGGAAAGCCTTTGACACAGTACCCCATAAAAGGTTGATGCATAAGCTGGAGAAACAGGCAGGAGTAACAGGTAGGGCGCTCCAGTGGATAAGGGAGTACCTAAGCAATAGGAAGCAGAGAGTTACAGTGAGGGGTGAGACCTCAGACTGGCGTGAAGTCACCAGTGGAGTCCCACAGGGCTCTGTACTTGGACCTATCCTGTTTCTGATATACGTAAATGATCTCCCAGAGGGTATAGACTCATTCCTCTCAATGTTTGCTGACGACGCCAAAATTATGAGAAGGATTAAGACAGAGGAGGACAGCTTGAGACTTCAAGAAGACCTGGACAAGCTGCAGGAATGGTCGAACAAATGGCTGTTAGAGTTTAACCCAAGCAAATGTAATGTAATGAAGATAGGGGTAGGAAGCAGGAGACCAGATACAAGGTATCATTTGGGAGATGAAATACTTCAAGAGTCAGAGAGAGAAAGACCTGGGGGTTGATATCACGCCAGACCTGTCCCCTGAAGCTCATATCAAGAGGATAACATCAGCAGCATATGCCAGGTTGGCTAACATAAGAACGGCCTTTAGAAACTTGTGTAAGGAATCTTTCAGAACATTATATACCACATATGTCAGACCAATCCTGGAGTATGCGGCTCCAGCATGGAGTCCCTATCTAGTCAAGCATAAGACTAAACTGGAAAAGGTTCAAAGGTTTGCCACCAGACTAGTACCCGAGCTGAGAGGTATGAGCTACGAGGAGCGACTGCAGGAATTAAACCTCACTTCGTTGGAAGACAGAAGAGTTAGGGGGGACATGATCACCACATTCAAGATTCTCAGGGGAATCGACAGGGTTGATAAAGACAGGCTGTTTAACACAAGGGGCACACGCACTAGGGGACACAGGTGGAAACTGAGTGCCCAAATGAGCCACAGAGATATTAGAAAGAACTTTTTTAGTGTCAGAGTGGTTGACAATGGAATGCATTAGGAAGCGATGTGGTGGAGGCTGACTCCATACACAGTTTCAAGTGTAGATATGATAGAGCCCATTAGGCTCAGGAAACTGTACACCTGTTGATTGACGGTTGAGAGGCGGGACCAAAGAGCCAGAGCTCAACCCCCGCAAGCACAACTAGGTGAGTACAACTAGGTGAGTACACAACAGATTACCATCATAGTGAAATATGGTAAGAGGATGTGACAGGAAACACAGCCTCAGGGTGGGGTCAGTCTGTACATTCAATGACACACACATCTGCGCTGA
>WNGS01160969.1:16193-33504 GCA_020271785.1 Procambarus virginalis | reverse complement strand
TGTGCGGATGATTACGATTAATCCATCCATAAGGGAGCGGTCGGCGAGCGGACAGCACGCTGGACTTGTGATCCTGTGGTCCCGGGTTCGATCCCGGGCGCCGGAGAAACAATGGGCAGTTTCTTTCACCCTATGCCCCTGACCTAACAGTAAAATAGGTACCTGGGTGTTAGCTAGCTGTCACGGGCTGCTTCCTAGGGGCGGAGGCTGGTCGAGGACCGGGCCGCGGGGACACTAAAAAAAAAAAGCCCCGAAATCATCTCAAGATAACATGAAGATAACCCAAGAGGAGGCACGGGCATGAATGGTTGTGTGGGAGCGACTTATCCAAGATATACTGTTGTCAAAAGAGGATGGTGGTGACACCCACGTGGCCCTCAGTCACATGCCTCACCAACCCCCTACAAGATGCACTTGAATACCAGTTTGCATTGTTTCACAGCATGTCGTGGCTGAGTGGGTTAGGACGTCTACTTGGGAGTACGTGGTGTGCAGGTTGGAATCCTCATCGTGGGCTTCTACTGATTTTCTCACTGAATAACCTTTCTCCCTTGTAACTCTTCGACAAGAGGTATCGCTGCAAGTTTTAACTTCAACCTCCCTTGTGTGAGAGTCCTTGCCGAACAACCGTGGAATCTTCAAGAAGACTAGATCATTTCCTCCAAGGAGTACCGAACCAACCGGGCTGTAGTGGGATGTGGGCCTGCGGGCCGCTCCAAGCAACAGCCTGGTGAACCAAACTCTCACAAGTCAAGCCTGGCCTCGGGCCGGGCTTGGGGAGTAGAACTCCCCTAACCCATCAACCAGGTATAACAACCCATCCTGTGCTATTACAACAGTCTGCTTGGCCAGAGGGTCGGAGACCGGGTCACGGAGGTACTGATCCTGGGAACCACCCCATTGTAACCTCAAGGTATGGCAACCACCAGTTTACACACCTTGCTGGCGGTATCCCTGATGGCCTGGGGGGGGGAGTGAGAGGTGGTGGTGGCTGTAGGTTACAAAGGTGCGTCCACTTGCCCCACACATTTACAGCCCCGCTCCTGTGCCAGGGATGTCCTCTAGGGTCACCATAGCCCGTGCTACTTTGGAACTGTTGTCCCCAGTAGCTGAATCTAAAACAACAACAACATGCCCCACACTACCTGTCTTGACTTCACAGAGGGAAGACCTTTTAACAGTTAAGTATAATTACCAGCGAGGAAACTCTCCTCGGTGAGTCAGCGGGAAAAGGTGAGCGCGCTCAGCCACGCCACGAGGTCACACACCTTTCATAAACAGAGAGAGAACCGTGTACAATAGATCAGTGAATCATTACCGAGCTCATTGATCTCGTCCTTGCCTCCAGAACAAGAGGGCGTGCAAGGAGCGCCCCTGCAGACTATGGCAGTAAGGAAGCACTTGATACCTGGTTGATGGGGTTCTGGAGTTCTTCTACTCCCCAAGCCCGGCCCGAGGCCAGGCTCGACTTGTGAGAGCTTGGTCCACCAGGCTGTTGCTGGTGGCACAATCCTTGGCACACAATTAGTACAAACATACACACACAATCACAATTGCGTGATGCATCAAATGAACAAATCCAAAAGTTTCAACTCATGTCGACCATAGCTCAGTCTCGATTAAGGCAGCGTCTGGGATGCTCTCGAACGCAGGTTCGAATCCTCGTCACGGCCCTTGAGGATTTGTTCCTTTAGTACAAACATTGTGCAACAACACACCAACGTAATAATGAGCCACATGAAGCGAGACATTACGGGTGAAAGTTACCTGCGTATCACACCGTAGTCTCGTGCAGAAAGGACATGAGCCACAGTCACCCTGACGTAATCAGGGAACAGCAGTTACAATGGTAAGTGTTCAGTAAATCATACTGTTGCCCCGAACCCCCCCGCCGCGGGGAATACCGCCCCCCCCTCCTCCCACCACGTGCTGAGGGGAGGGGGGGGCGGTGCCACGGCAAGAGGGGGCAGCCTGGCCTTGTGGCCCCCTCTACGAGAACCTGTAGTAGTGCAACTTGTCTTTCTAGGTTGGGAAATACACACCAATCATCACAGACGTTAATAATGTCTGGCCGTGACTGTTGCCTTCACACGGAGGAGGTCTCGGCGGTGTCTGAGAACCTCTTGCACACACCCACACACACACACACACACACACACACCAACACGTTCTCATGGCTTGTTGCACCGAATTGTTCACCTGGTGACTGTAAACCTCGACGGACTCATTGTGGCCGAGGGGAGGGTGACACGGGGGTGACACAGGGGTGACACAGGGGTGACAGCGGGGTGACAGGGGTGGGAAGGGAAAGAGGAAGGTGACAAGGGTGAAGAGTCAGGTGTCCCTGCCCTACACCCCCCCCCCACATTACGTCCTCCCGTCTCCCTTGCTCCCCTCCTCCTCCCTCCCCCCCCCCCCGTCTATACCTTGCGGGAATCAAGGGCTCCTCGAGGCCCGGTCTCCGACCAGGTCTCCTGGGTGGTGTCTGGTCAACCAGGCCGCTGGACGCGGCAACACACACCACAGCCTGGTTGATCAGGTATCCCTTGGAGGGTGTCTGTCCAGTTCTCTCCTGAACACTGCGAGAGGCCGGCCAGTTATGCCTTACGTGTAGCGGGAGTGTGTTGAAAAGCCCCTATAATATTTTCCACATGTAGATTATTATATATATCTCATGTAGGTGTACACACACATCAACACACCCTTCTTGACGCGCACACATCCACGCACCCTTCTGGACGCGCACACATCCACACCCTTTCTGGACGCACACACATCCACACACCCTTCTGGACGCGCACACATCCACGCACCCTTCTGGGCCGCAACACACATCCACGCACCCTTCTGGACGCACACACATCCACGCACCCTTCTGGACGCACACACATCAACGCACCCTTCTGGACGCAACACATCAACGCACCCTTCTGGACGCACACACATCCACGCACCCTTCTGGACACGCAACATCCACGCACCCTTCTGGACGCGCACACATCAACGCACCCTTCTGGACGCACACATCAACGCACCCTTCTGGACGCACACACATCCACGCACCCTTCTGGACGCACACACATCAACGCACCCTTCTGGACGCACACACATCAACGCACCCTTCTGGACGCACACACATCAACGCACCCTCTGGACGCACACACATCCACGCACCCTTCTGGACGCGCGCACACATCCACGCACCCTTCTGGACACACACACTCCACGCACCCTTCTGGACGCGCACACATCCCACGCACCCTTCTGGACGCGCACACATCACGCACCCTTCTGGACGCGCACACATCCACGCACCCTCTGGACACCACAATCCACGCCACCCTTCTGGACGCGCACACATCCACGCACCCTTCTGGACGCGCACACATCCACGCACCCTTCTGGACGCGCACACATCCACGCACCCTTCTGGACACACATCCACGCACCCTTCTGGACGCGCACACATCCACGCACCCTTCTGGACGCACACACATCAACGCACCCTTCTGGACGCACACACATCAACGCACCCTTCTGGACGCACACACATCAACGCACCCTTCTGGACGCGCACACATCAACACACCTTTCTGGACACACACATCAACACACCCTTCTTCAGACTCGGGAATGGGGGGCACAGCCCACACACACCATTCACCTCTCCCCCGCGCAATGTTTTCATTCTTTGTGTAATATTGTAAATCAGACTCGGCGCGCACGCCAGCTCAGTTTCTGTCACCACAACCAGAAAAAATGGAGTTTTTAGAGCCCGCATAAAAAACTCTGATAATAAATTTCTTCCAAAGTTCGCCAGAATATGCAGAAGCACTGCCTAGAGAAAAGCCAAACAGTATTTCAGTGACTGCTATTTCAACGAGCGCCACTGGAGAGGATAATCAAAGAGGCTTCTGGGTCATCGATGAAAAACATTGTATTAATGGAAAGTGTTAGGCAATCTCTCTCTCCTCTCACAATGGGGGTCCGGTAGCTGAGTGGACAGCGCGCGGGACTCGTATTCTGTGGCCCGGGTTAGATTCCTGGCGCCGGCAGAGACAAATGGGTAGTTTCTTTTGCCATGATGCCCCTTACTTAGCACTAAATAGGTACCTGGGAGTTAGTCAGCTGTTACGGGCTGCTCCCCCCCCCCTGGGGGACTGTACTGGAGCAAGCACAGTACCTGGGGGGACTGTACTGGAGCAAGCACAGTACCTGGGGGGACTGTACTGGAGCAAGCACAGTACCCTGGGGGGACTGTACTGGAGCAGCGCAGTACCCTGGGGGGACGTACTGGAGCAAGCGCAGTACCTGGGGGGGACTGTACTGGAGCAAGCGCAGTACCCTGGGGGACTGTACTGGAGCAAGCGCAGTACCCTGGGGGGACTGTACTGGAGCAAGCGCAGTACCCTGGGGGGACTGTACTGAGCAAGCGCAGTACCCTGGGAGGACTGTACTGGAGCAAGCGCAGTACCCTGGGGAGGGACTGTACTGGAGCAAGCGCAGTACCCTGGGAGGACTGTACTGGAGCAAGCGCGTACCCTGGGGAGGACTGTACTGGAGCAAGCGCAGTACCCTGGGGGGACTGTACTGGAGCAAGCGCAGTACCCTGGGGGGACTGTACTGGAGCAAGCGCAGTACCCTGGGGGGACTGTACTGGAGCAAGGCAGTACCCTGGGGAGGGACTACTGGAGCAAGCGCAGTACCCTGGGGGACTGTACTGGAGCAAGCGCAGTACCCTGGGGGACTGTACTGGAGCAAGCGCAGTACCCTGGGGGGGACTGTACTGGAGCAAGCGCAGTACCCTGGGGGGACTGTACTGGAGCAAGCGCAGTACCCTGGGGGGACTGTACTGGAGCAAGCGCAGTACCCTGGGGGGACTGTACTGGAGCAAGCGCAGTACCCTGGGGGACTGTACTGGAGCAAGCACAGTACCCTGGGGGGACTGTACTGGAGCAAGCACAGTACCCTGGGGGGACTGTACTGGAGCAAGCGCAGTACCCTGGGGGGACTGTACTGGAGCAAGCGCAGTACCCTGGGGGGACTGTACTGGAGCAAGCGCAGTACCCTGGGGGGACTGTACTGGAGCAAGCACAGTACCCTGGGGAGGAATGTACTGGAGCAAGCACAGTACCCTGGGGGACTGTACTGGAGCAAGCACAGTACCCTGGGGGGACTGTACTGGAGCAAGCACAGTACCCTGGGGAGGAATGTACTGGAGCAAGCACAGTACCCTGGGGGGACTGTACTGGAGCAAGCACAGTACCCTGGGGAGGAATGTACTGGAGCAAGCACAGTACCCTGGGGGGACTGTACTGGAGCAAGCACAGTACCCTGGGGGGACTGTACTGGAGCAAGCACAGTACCCTGGGGGGACTGTACTGGAGCAAGCACAGTACCCTGGGGGGACTGTACTGGAGCAAGCGCAGTACCCTGGGGGGACTGTACTGGAGCAAGCGCAGTACCCTGGGGGGACTGTACTGGAGCAAGCACAGTACCCTGGGAGGACTGTACTGGAGCAAGCGCAGTACCCTGGGGAGGACTGTACTGGAGCAAGCGCAGTACCCTGGGGGGACTGTACTGGAGCAAGCGCAGTACCCTGGGGGGACTGTACTGGAGCAAGCGCAGTACCCTGGGGGGACTGTACTGGAGCAAGCACAGTACCCTGGGGGGACTGTACTGGAGGAAGCACAGTACCCTGGGGGGACTGTACTGGAGCAAGCACAGTACCCTGGGGGGACTGTACTGGAGCAAGCACAGTACCCTGGGGGGACTGTACTGGAGCAAGCACAGTACCCTGGGGGGACTGTACTGGAGGAAGCACAGTACCCTGGGGGGACTGTACTGGAGGAAGCACAGTACCCTGGGGGGACTGTACTGGAGGAAGCACAGTACCCTGGGGGGACTGTACTGGAGGAAGCACAGTACCCTGGGGGGACTGTACTGGAGGAAGCACAGTACCCTGGGGGGACTGTACTGGAGCAAGCACAGTACCCTGGGGGACTGTACTGGAGGAAGCACAGTACCCTGGGGGGACTGTACTGGAGCAAGCACAGTACCCTGGGGGGACTGTACTGGAGCAAGCACAGTACCCTGGGGGGACTGTACTGGAGCAAGCACAGTACCCTGGGGGGACTGTACTGGAGCAAGCACAGTACCCTGGGGGGACTGTACTGGAGCAAGCACAGTACCCTGGGGGGACTGTACTGGAGCAAGCACAGTACCCTGGGGGACTGTACTGGAGCAAGCACAGTACCCTGGGGGGACTGTACTGGAGCAAGCACAGTACCCTGGGGGGACTGTACTGGAGCAAGCACAGTACCCTGGGGGGACTGTACTGGAGCAAGCACAGTACCCTGGGGGGACTGTACTGGAGCAAGCACAGTACCCTGGGGGGACTGTACTGGAGCAAGCACAGTACCCTGGGGGGACTGTACTGGAGCAAGCACAGTACCCTGGGGGACTGTACTGGAGCAAGCACAGTACTCTGGGGGGACTGTACTGGAGCAAGCACAGTACCCTGGGGGGACTGTACTGGAGCAAGCACAGTACCCTGGGGGGACTGTACTGGAGCAAGCACAGTACCCTGGGGGGACTGTACTGGAGCAAGCACAGTACCCTGGGGGACTGTACTGGAGCAAGCACAGTACCCTGGGGGGACTGTACTGGAGCAAGCACAGTACCCTGGGGGGACTGTACTGGAGCAAGCACAGTACCCTGGGGGGACTGTACTGGAGCAAGCACAGTACCCTGGGGGGACTGTACTGGAGCAAGCACAGTACCCTGGGGGGACTGTACTGGAGCAAGCACAGTACCCTGGGGGGACTGTACTGGAGCAAGCACAGTACCCTGGGGGGACTGTACTGGAGCAAGCACAGTACCCTGGGGGGACTGTACTGGAGCAAGCACAGTACCCTGGGGGGACTGTACTGGAGCAAGCACAGTACCCTGGGGGGACTGTACTGGAGCAAGCACAGTACCCTGGGGGGAATGTACTGGAGCAAGCACAGTACCCTGTGGGGACTGTACTGGAGCAAGCACAGTACCCTGGGGGACTGTACTGGAGCAAGCACAGTACCCTGGGGGGACTGTACTGGAGCAAGCACAGTACCCTGGGGAGGACTGTACTGGAGCAAGCACAGTACCCTGGGGAGGACTGTACTGGAGCAAGCACAGTACCCTGGGGGGACTGTACTGGAGCAAGCGCAGTACCCTGGGGAGGACTGTACTGGAGCAAGCACAGTACCCTGGGGAACTGTACTGGAGCAAGCACAGTACCCTGGGGAGGACTGTTGGTCCGTACTTTATGATGTCGACTATTAAACAGTAGGTTCCATCAGCTAGGAAATTGTTGATTCATCTTTGCTATTTTCCCAGGAATATCTTTTGTGGACAATAACATCATCTTGAGATGATTTCGAGGCTTTTTAGTGTCCCCGCGGCCCGGTCCTCGACCAGGCCTCCACCCCCAAGAAGCAGCCCGTGACAGCTGACTAACACCCAGGTACCTATTTTACTGCTAGGTAACAGGGGCATAGGGTGAAAGAAACTTTGACCATTGTTTCTCGCCGGCGCCTGGGATCGAACCCAGGATCACAAGTCCAGCGTTTGTCAAATTCGTTTGCAAAATCTGTGTATATAACGTCAACGTTTTGCTTGTCTTCCATGGCAGCTAAGGCCAAGTCATAGTGGTCTGGTAATTGTGAGAGGCCAGGTCTGGACCCCATGTTGTCCAGGGTTATGTAGCTGCTGTATTCACCTAGTTGTGCTTGCGGGGGTTGAGCTCTGCTCTTTCGGCCAGCCTCTCAACTGTCAATCAACTCTTTCTAACTACTTCTACTACTATTTTTTTTGTGTGTGATTCCATGTGTGTGTGTTGTGATCTTAGTTGTTAGATCACTTCAAAGATCACTTGTTACATTGCAGACGAGGAGTCGCAATAACGTGGCTGAAATATGTTGACCAAACTACACGCTAGAAAGTGAAGGGACGACGACGTTTCGGTCCGTCCTGGACCATTCTCAAGTCGATTGAGTCCATTCACTATCGACTTGAGAATGGTCCAGGACGGAGCGAAACGTCGTCGTCCCTTCACTTTCTAGTGTGTGGTTTTGTCAAGACTAATTAGATTATTTCAAAGATTTTTATGATGTGATGTTCGAGGTGTCCTGTGGAGACTCGTCTTCCCTCCTGCTACTTGTTTGATACTTGTTTGATGGGGTTCTGGGAGGAGTTCTACTCCCCAAGCCCCGCCAGAGGCCAGGCTTGACTTGGGCCTGCTGCCTCCCTTATGGGCGACGACGGCCCGCCACCTACCCATCCCTGCCTCCTGGACCAGTCTTGCTTGTTCAGCACTTGATTGAAGATTGATGAAGATTAAGCCACCCAAAAGGTGGCACGGGCATGAATAGCCCGTAAGTGGTGGCCCTTTGGAGCCATTACCAGTATCGATAGATGATACTGGAGATGTGTGGAGGTGCGACTGCACCCTGCGTGACGGGAGATGTCTCCCGTCTGTTCAGCACTTGCCGTCTGCCTGCCCATATATCGTACCTTAATGTTGAAGGTAGGCAGCGTGGCTTGCCGCCGGGGAACAGTAGCGCCCAAGGTGTGCAGGAAGTAGGGGAGGAAGGTGAGGAGTGTGGCGGAGGGGAGTCACCTCTCACACACCCCAAGAAGGCCTGGGGCGATACTTTGATACTTCCTCCTCCTCCACACACAGTCCTTGTCTGTCGCCCCACACACACACACACACACACACACACACACACACACACACACACACACACACACACACACACACACACACACACACACACACACACACCTGTGTGTGTGTGTGTGAGTAGTAGTAGAATGAGTAGTTAACGGATGGAATGCTTTAGGCAGTGATGTGGTGGAGGCTGACTCCATACACAGTTTCAAGGGTAGATATGATAGAGCCCAGTAGGCTCGGGAATCTGTACACCAGTTGATTGACAGTTGAGAGGCGGGACCAAAGAGCCAAAGCTCAACCCCCGCAAGCACAAATAGGTGAATAGGTGAGTACCTGCCTCACAAGCAGAAATAAGCAGTGGTGGTGGGGGGTAGGGGAAGGAGGGGGCCATGTGGTGGTGGGGTGAGGCAGGTGGTGGTAACAGTGCTAGAGACCAGCAATAAATCTAGCCTCCTACGAGAAACTATCAGTGTTTGCAGCTCTAACTGAAAAACACACACACACACACAACAGATTACCATCATAGTGAAATATGGATACCAGAGATGTGACAGGATGTCACATCTCTGGTATCAGGCTCAGGGTGGGGTCAGCCTCTACATTAACGACACACGCACACATCTGCGCTGAGCAGCTGAGCACCACAAACGATGTGGCAGAAGTGCTCATATCAAAATAGAGATCCTAAATGTGGTTATTGTCCTTGTATGCAAATCACCAAGGTAACGGCAAGGTAACATTATTTGTATTCCTCTGAAAGACCCGATCAACATCAGAGTGGAGGTTTGCCGTGTCCTCTATATTGTCTACTCGCCTGAAGAATAGTGTCATCTGCAAAGGCTGACGCAATACTATAGTTTGTATCCTTGTCTATATCTGCTATGAGGATGAGAAAAAATACCGGAGCAAGTACGGTACCTTGCGGGATTGAGCTTTTCACGGTGAATGATCCTACGGTATTGACTATTACACTCTGCGTTCTGTTCGTTAGGAAGTTGAAGATCCATCTCCCTACTTTGCCAGGAATTTCTTTTGCGCACATTTTGTGCGCAATAACACCATGGCCACATTTATCGAAAGCCTTTGAAAAGTCTGTGTATATTATGCGTTTTGCTTGTCTTCTATGGCACCTAAGGCAGTGTCAATGATCTAGCAGTTGTGAAAGGCACGATAAACCTGTTCTAAACCCGTCTTACCCGGGCTATGCAGATGATGTGATTCTTGGCACTCTTTCAATGATATTTACGTGTGAAGTTAGAGCTATTGGTCTATATTTTTATGCATTTGCTTTACTACCTCCTTTGTGAGGTGGCGCGATCTACGTTGTTTAAGGTGTTTCAGGAATAACACCAGTATCTTCTAGGCTTTATCTCCAAACAGACGTTAAACGCCTGGGGTAGTGGGGCATTTCTGGATAAATATAGAATTCTAGGAGTCTGGGCCTGGTGCAGAGTACATGGGCATGCTCTCTATGGCTACTTAGGGAGAGGGAGCCGGTCGGCCGAGCGGACAGCACACTGGACTTGTGATCCTGTGGTCCTGGGTTCGATCCCAGGCGCCGGCGAGAAACAATGGGCAGAGTTTCTTTCACCCTATGCCCCTGTTACCTAGCAGTAAAATAGGTACCTGGGTGTTAGTCTGCTGTCACGGGCTGCTTCCTGGGGGTGGAGGCCTGGTCGAGGACCGGGCCCCGGGGACACTAAAGCCCCGAAATCATCAAGATAACCTCAAGTAACCTTCAAAGACCGGTGCGGTAACGGCTACGGTTAACTGTGGGGTTACGGTGACATACATGGTCCGATATTGGTGTCACATTCCAAATCTTCTGCCCTCTCTCTCGCCTCTCTTCCCCTTATCCACCCTTTCTATCTGTCTCCCCTTCTTTGCATCCATCTCTTCAAATATACCCACTTCTTTCCACTTCAAACATGCCCCTCACCTCCTCCCCCTTCTGCATTAACACCTGTCTTGAGAAAGCCTTAGAAGCTGTAGAAGGGTCATCATCTTGAAACTACTACGGCCAAAGTATGAATATCAGAAAATGAATCTAGTATTCAGCTGGGTGTAGGTGGATGACAGTGCCTAAAATCGTCAGTGGGAGTCAGAGTGACCCTTAACGCGCTGTTCGCTTTTGAATTCTAGCAACCCAAGTCAGCCTATGACCGTCCCGAACCCCAGATCACTCCCCCTGCAAATTTGGGCGAGGCTAGCCGCAAGCCTCGGCCTTCCAAACTTGGACACAGACAAGATAAAGACCATCTTATAGATATAAATCGAGCCACTCAGAAGCATGGGCATAACACGCGCTCCCTTCACAGGGAATGTTGTTGCTGTTAAAGATTCGCTATGCACGGGCTATGGTGACCCCGTAGTGGACTTACCAGTCACAGGAGCGGGGCTATGTATTCTTCACAGGGAAGTATAACAGCGAATATATAAACTACAAGACCAGAGTCACCCCTCTCAATTAACTGTGATGTTGAACAAAGGTATCTTGCGACATACAGCATATACATTTGCATTCAGAAAGGGTCAAGTACAGAAATACGACTCCTAGCTGTAAACGATATGGTGAGATCTGGTGTGTATCTGGTGGAGGTGTTACGTTGAGACTGTAGTGCGTGGTAATGACATTACTCCTAGAATCCACTCAATGACAACTAAATTACTGGGATCAACTCAAATGCCTAAATCTGTATTGTCATGAGCGCAGGCGGGAGAGATACATAATAATTTACACGTGGAAAATACTAGAGGGGCTGGTCCCAAACCTGAACACAGAAATAACACCACATGAGACTAGGAGGCATGGCAGGATGTGCAGAATACCCCCGTTGAAGAGCAGAGGTACAACAGGTACTCTGAGAGAGAACTATCAACATCAGAGGCCCGAGACTGTTCAACACGCTTCCACTACACATAAGGGACATAACTGGCCGATCCCTCATAGTGTTCAAGAGTGAAGTTGAAAAGCACCTCCAAAGGATACTTGATTAACCAGGCTGCGATTCATACGTCAGGCTGCAAGCACCAGTGTCCAATAGCCTGAACAGAACCAGTGAAGAGCAGGGGTGCCATCGGCACAATCAGAGAACACTGTATAAACATCATGGGTCCATGGAAGTTCAACATCCTCCCAGCCAGTGTAAGAAATATTGCCGGAACAACCGTGAACATCTTCAAGAGAAAACCAGATAGTTTTTTTCCAAGGAGTGCCGGACCAACCGGGCTGTGGTAGGTATGTGGGCCTGCGGGCCGCTCCAAGCAACAGCCTGGTGGACCAAGCTCCCACAAGTCGAGCCTGGCCTCAGGCCGGGCTTGGGGAGTAGAAGAGCTCCCAGAACCCCATCAACCAGGTCAGCCTCGTTGACCAGACCATCAACCAAGATAAAGTGGTGGTGGTATACCTGGAGCATACCTGGAGAGGGTTTCGCGAGTTGTTCTACTCCCCAAGAACGGACTGGGGCCAGGCTTGGCCTCGGAGCCAGGTGTATTGTAACTTAGTCCATCAGGCTGTTGCTTAAAGTGGCCCGCAGGGCCTCATATCCACTACAGCCTGGTTGTTCCGACACTTCTTGCAAGAACTTGTCTAAGTGCTGGAGAAATTGCTGACCTGGAGAGCGTGCAGAGATTCTTTACTGCTAGAATCCACTCGGTAAAACATCTAAACTATTGGGACCGACTAAAGAGCCTAAATCTGTACTCCCTTGAGCGCAGGCGGGAGAGATACATAATAATTTACACGTGGAAAATTAGCAGGGCTGGTCCCAAACCTGCACACAGAAATAACTTCACATGCGACCAGAAGACATGGCAGGATGTGCAGAATACCCCCGTTGAAAAACAGAGGTGCAACTGGTACTCTGAGAGAGAACTCTATCAACATCAGGGCCCGAGACTGTTCAACACGCTCCCGCTACACATAAGGGGCATAACTGGCAAACCCCTCACAGTGTTCAAGAGAGAACTGGATAAGCACCTCCAAAGGATACCTGATCAACCAGGCTGTGACTCATACGTCAGGCTGCGAGCAGCCGCGTCCAACAGCCTGGTTGATCAGTCCAGCAACTAGGAGGCCTGGTCGATGACCGGGCCGCGGGGACGCTAAGCCCCGGAAGCACCTCAAGGTATACTCAAGGTAAGGTAAGGTAAGTGCTTCTTGAAGACGTCCACCTATGTTCCGGCAATATTTATAATGCTTGCTGGGAGGGTGTTGAACAGCTGTGGACCTCTGATGTTCAGTGTTCTCTGATTGTGCATGTGGCACCTCCACTTTTCACTGGTTCTATTCTGCATTTCCTTCCGTACCTTTCGCTCCAGCATGTTGTTATTCTACTGTGCAAATTTGGGACCTGGCCTTCAAGTATTTCCATGTATATATAATTTAATACCTTTCTCGTCTCCTTTGCAGAGAATATATTTTGAGAGATTTGAGACGGTCTCAATAATTTATGTTTTATAGTTTTTATGCGTACCGTATATGTTATCTGTATTCCCTCTAATTCAGAGGGGAATTCACTCCTCCTCTGAAAGGGAAAGCGAGTACCGAGCAATACTCAAGACGGGACAGCACCAGTGATTTAAATATAATTAACATTGCTGTGAAGTCTCTGGATTTGAACGGCCACATAATCCATCCTATTATTTTCTCTGGCCGCCGCTATATTTGCCCGGTTATGTTTCACTGTCAGGTCGTCAGACATCATAATTCCCAGATCTTTACATGTTGCTTTCCTTCTATAAGTAAGTGTCCTGTACCCGGTGTTTAATTTAAGTCCCTGGTTGATACCTGGTTGATGGGGTTCTGGGAGTTCTTCTACTCCCCAAGCCCGGCCCCGAGGCCAGGCTTGACTTGCGAAGAGTTTGGTCCACCAGGCTGTTGCTTGGAGCGGCCCGCAGGCGCACATACCCACCACAGCCCGGCTGGTCCGGCATTCCCTCGTTTCATCCATTCCTCAGTACCTGGAACTTGTCACCGTTAAACAAAAGATAGGACAAGAAAGAACCTGGAACTGGAACCTTACCTGGAACTACCTTTCCAGGGTTCGCGGAGTATTACAACTCCCTTAACCCCCTCTCCAGGTAAGAGGGCTCATGTGGAAACTGGAAATGCAAACGATTCTCAGAGGAGTGAGGAAATACTGGTACCAAGCACGAGCGGTCGGTCAACACGTGGAACCAAGTGAAAGAACAAGTTGCGTAAGCCACCTCCACAACTTGAGAGCCAGAGTCCACACAAAGAACCCGAACGTGAGCCAAGGTAAATTAGAACGCAACAGGTGTAACAAGGTCGGTGTAGGCCAGACATAGTCACTGTAGTCATCGTATGTGTGTGTTGTTTAAGAGTCGGCTACGGGGAACTAAAAGGTCCAAGTAGCACGGGCTATGGCGAGCCCGTAGTGGACTTACCTGGCACAGGAGCGGGGCTGAAACTTTGTGTAGTCATCGTAGTTTGCTGATCAGTAAGTACTGCCACCAGCACCACGGGTGCCAACACTGCCACCAGCACCACGGGTGCCAACACTGCCACCAGCACCACGGGTGCCAACACTGCACCAGCACCACGGGTGCCACTCACGACGCACATCTCCCCCCCCCTCCCACCTTCAGGGTCACTACACTGTAGTGAGACGCAGGTGATGCGTCACCAGTGCTTACCGTTCACCGCCATCACCCGCCATCAAGGACAACAACAACCAGAACAAAGGAAGTGCCACGCAGTGTCTTGTAAAATGTCATCTACACCTAACCCAGCATCCCCCCCAGGGTGTGTGGGGGTCACCCAAGACTGCGTGGACCCCCCAGGGTGTGAGGGGGTCACCCCAAGACTGGCGTGGACCCCCCAGGGTGTGGGGGTCACCCCAAGACTGGCGTGGACCCCCCAGGGTGTGAGGGGGGTCACCCCAAAACTGGCGTGGACCCCCCAGGGTGTGAGGGGGTCACCCCAAGACTGGCGTGGACCCCCCCAGGGTGTGGGGTGTCACCCCAAGACTGGCGTGGACCCCCCCAGGGTGTGAGGGGGTCACCCCAAGACTGGCGTGGACCCCCCCAGGGTGTGGGGGTGTCACCCCAAGACTGGCGTGGACCCCCCAGGGTGTGGGGGTGTCACCCCAAGACTGGCGTGGACCCCCCCAGGGTGTGGGGGGTCACCCCAAGACTGGCGTGGACCCCCCCAGGGTGTGAGGGGGGTCACCCAAAACTGGCGTGGACCCCCCCAGGGTGTGAGGGGGTCACCCCAAGACTGGCGTGGACCCCCCCAGGGTGTGGGGGTGTCACCCCAAGACTGGCGTGGACCCCCCCCAGGGTGTGGGGGTCACCCCAAGACTGGCGTGGACCCCCCCAGGGTGTGGGGGGGTCACCCCAAGACTGGCGTGGACCCCCCCAGGGTGTGAGGGGGTCACCCCAAGACTGGCGTGGACCCCCCCAGGGTGTGAGGGGGGTCACCCCAAGACTGGCGTGGACCCCCCCAGGGTGTGGGGGGGTCACCTTAAGACTGGCGTGGCCCTTTCAAATTTCATATTGTTTACTGGAGTGCCTAACGCGAACAAGCCTGAACGGTCTCCAGGCATATATGCAACTGAAAACTCACACCCCAGAAGTGACTCGAACCCATACTGCCAGAAGCAATGCCTGTCGGCCGTCTATCAGTCCATCAAATGAGGACGTAATGTATGGTGGGTTTGATAGGGCTGGTAAGAGCCCGACTTGGGTTAGAAGACACAGAAATGCTTTTTTTCTGTCTCTCGAACGCCCCCATGTACAGGAACCCTTAACATCAGGGATCCTGTTACATCAGATGCATTGCTTCTGGCAGTATGGGTTCGAGTCTCTTCTGGGGGTGTGAGTTTTCAGTTGCCTAACCTAATATTTGGGTGACCAGTCCAGCAACGAGGAGGCTTGGTCGACGACCGGGCCCGCAAGGACGCTAAGCCCCGAACCCATCTCAAGGAAACCTCAAGGTGCTAAACATAACCTCATACTGGTCTTGAAGGATTCCATTACATTCCTTGTCACCCTGTACGCGAACATTTAGTTGTGAGTAAAGGTCCAATACTAACGGAGGCCCTTTGTTTTTATTTTGATTCTGCATATGTGGGAGAAAATATTGTTGGATTTGTCTTTATCTCTTGTAGTCTAACCACTTGGGCTGGACGGTAGAGTGACGGTCTCGCTTCGTGCAGGTCGGCGTTCAATCCCGGACCGTCCAAGTGGTTGGGCACCATTCCTGTCCCCCGTCCCATCCCAAATCCTTATCCTGATCCCTTCCAAGGGCTATATAGTCAAAATGGCTTGGCGTATTACCCTGATAGTTCAAATTTATCTCTTGTATAGCTTTGTGTTCCCAATTCATTTCCTCAGACTCGTATGGTCGCTTCAGCAGCGTCTCTGTTTACATTATTATTCTTTGTTGTGAAAGTCCTGTCTACTTTAGCATGTCCGGGATTTTTGTCGTTCCCCTGTACGATCTCTTTCTAGAATGAACCTCTAGAAAGAGGTCCACTCATACCAAATGTCCCCCCCCCCCAATGTATTTTGGCCGTTGGGGGATCTATACGTCAAATACGTCGTAGTATTCGAGAGGACAAGTTGTTCAATGGTATATGATCGGATGGGTGAACATCTTGAGGTTATCTTGAGATGATTTCGGGGCTTAGGGTTTCCTCGGCCAGGCCTCCTTTTTGTTACAGACCTCCCAGGAAGCAGCCCGTAGCAGCTGTCGAACTCCCAGGTACCTATTTACTGCTAGTTGAACAGTTACATCAGGCGAAAGAAATTCTGGCCATTTGTTTCAGCCTCCACCAGAGATCGAATCTGGAACCTCAGGACTATGAATCCGAAGCGCTGTCCATTCAGCTGTCAGGCCCCTTACCATTACCAGGGGTGACTCACCGATGACAAGTATACACAAGTCTTTGTTGGGTAAGACTGAGTGTTGCTGTTGCTGTTGCTGCTGCTGCTGCTGCTGCTGCCGCTGCCGCTGCTGCTGCCGCTGCTGCTGCCGCTGTTGCTGCTGCTCTCCGCTAGTTACCTCAAATGATTGAGTGCCGTATCAAGAGTGGAAGGTCGCGGGCATAGTTACCACATTATATACCAGCCTGCCCTTGATGTAATTGATGTGACTGTTGCCGCGAGTGGCTATGCATCGTGAAGCGTGGCTCTCACGTTGGTTCACTTCCTCCGTGGAGGTCTGGCAGCTGTTACGGCAACCTTGTGTGACTTGCAAGCATTACAACGTCCCCGTCGGCCTCGTCTCTGACCAGGCCGCCTGCTTGCTCATCTCCTCAACCAGGCTACACGACACAGCCTGGTTGATCAGATATAACTTAGAAGTGTATATCGAGTTCTCACTTGAACACTGAGAGGCAGATATGTTATTCCCTTGATGTGTAGAGGGAGAGAGTTGAAATGTCTTCGGCCCCCGGTGTTTATAATATTGGACCCAGTGCTTTTCAATGGGCCTATTTTGTACACCCTGCCGTGCCTACTAGTTTATAATGTGATGTGACTCACTTAAGCTCTTACTCACTCTCACAATTAATAGTGTGCTCTTACTCACGTTATTTGTAAATAGAAGTCACTATATGAATAGATTAG
>WNGS01160969.1:0-15193 GCA_020271785.1 Procambarus virginalis | reverse complement strand
TTCCTGCAATACCTTTGGCTTTGTGATTAAGTATTTTTCTGATACCAAGATGTAGATTTTGGGTATATTACCTCCCTTTCTCATCTTCATTACCTACACTGGTTGGGGTTGAACTCCTCGTCAAGGTCTTCCAGCAATACTCCACACTCACCTGTTAATTTTTTTTTAAATTTTGCCCCCAGGGGCGAGTTTATTGGGCAGCGACACTCATCTTGTGAGTGGACACACCGCCATAGTGACAGTATTGGGCAGCGTCACTCATCTTGTGAGTGGACACACCGCCATAGTGACAGTATTGGGCAGCGCCACTCATCCTGTGAGTGGACACACCGCCATAGTGACAGTATTGGGCAGCGTCACTCATCTTGTGAGTGGACACACCGCCATAGTGACAGTATTGGGCAGCGTCACTCATCTTGTGAGTGGACACACCGCCATAGTGACAGTATTGGGCAGCGCCACTCATCCTGTGAGTGGACACACCGCCATAGTGACAGTATTGGGCAGCGTCACTCATCTTGTGAGTGGACACACCGCCATAGTGACAGTATTGGGCAGCGCCACTCATCCTGTGAGTGGACACACCGCCATAGTGACAGTATTGGGCAGCGTCACTCATCTTGTGAGTGGACACACCGCCATAGTGACAGTATTGGGCAGCGCCACTCATCCTGTGAGTGGACACACCGCCATAGTGACAGTATTGGGCAGCGCCACTCATCCTGTGAGTGGACACACCGCCATAGTGACAGTATTGGGCAGCGCCGCTCATCCTGTGAGTGGACACACCGCCATAGTGACAGTATTGGGCAGCGCCACTCATCCTGTGAGTGGACACACCGCCATAGTGACAGTATTGGGCAGCGCCACTCATCCTGTGAGTGGACACACCGCCATAGTGACAGTATTGGGCAGCGCCACTCATCCTGTGAGTGGACACACCGCCATAGTGACAGTATTGGGCAGCGTCACTCATCCTGTGAGTGGACACACCACCATAGTGACAGTATTGGGCAGCGCCACTCATCCTGTGAGTGGACACACCGCCATAGTGACAGTATTGGGCAGCGCCACTCATCCTGTGAGTGGACACACCACCATAGTGACAGTATTGGGCAGCGTCACTCATCCTGTGAGTGGACACACCGCCATAGTGACAGTATTGGGCAGCGCCACTCATCCTGTGAGTGGACACACCGCCATAGTGACAGTATTGGGCAGCGCCACTCATCCTGTGAGTGGACACACCACCATAGTGACAGTATTGGGCAGCGTCACTCATCCTGTGAGTGGACACACCGCCATAGTGACAGTATTGGGCAGCGTCACTCATCCTGTGAGTGGACACACCGCCATAGTGACAGTATTGGGCAGCGTCACTCATCCTGTGAGTGGACACACCGCCATAGCAGCATGTACAACACTCCCCAATATGAAGAAAACCCGCTGGGTTGTTCATCTGTTTCACGTTTCTCGTTAGTTTTGCGTCATGTGGAGATGGTAAGAGTAAGAGCACCCTGGGACCAGAGACGGTGGTGGGGGAGGAAGAGGGGGAGAGAAACAGTGGCCGTTCTCCCTCTTATCACCTCCAGAGCCAAGTATACACATCCCAGAGGGGGTGGTAGCGCGCCCCTCTGCCCCCTGTTGACTGGTGCGCTGCTTACCGGTGCCAATCAATAAAAGCTAGTCTTGGTTAAGTGCCCTTCAAACGTGCGTGAATCTTCACGCGGTGTTATTGGTGTGGCAAGAGTGGAGAGAGAAGGGTGGTTGGTGAGAGGAGAGGCGGCGGCGGCCTCGCCTCCGTCCGCGTGTGGCTGCTGCACTGCGGGTTTCCTTGTGGCGAGGTTCCATGTGCTTATGGCAGCCACGCTTGATGCCACACACCATCTTTATTGACAAGCTTTACATTATTTGACTTCTCTTTTGATAGCAGGACTTGGCGCGTTCCTTTTCGTAAATGTAATCGTTTGAAAGCATTGTAGCGAACAACACAAGACATTGGTTGGTGGCAGCAGGAAGGGGGGGGAGGGGATGGAGAGGTGTTCGGGTGGTGAGTGAGGGAGGGAGGGGGTGAATCAGCTGATTCCCCTCCCGCCTCACAGCTACTGCAAGTGGTAGACAGGTTGCCAGGATACTGGTAAGTTTTATTTTTCGTGGACTGCAGTTTTGTATGTGGTATAATTACTACATTAACTTTGTGGTGGGGTGGTATGCCTGGTAGTGAAGGAATTGTTATTGTTTTGGTTTGTGCGCGTGGGTGGGGGGGGGGGATCAGCTGGGGACGTGACGTCATAGTCAGCTGTGCCCAGCACCTCACGCGACTATGTAGAGGAAGAAATGTATGTTTATCACTCAGAATGTGGTGTGATATGCTTATTGTTCATTCATATATATATATATATATATATATATATATATATATATATAAATATATATATATATATATTATTTTTTTTAAAACCTAGAAGGGGTACCACCTCTGGTGCAAGTGTAGGGACCCATAGCCTCGGAGAAGAAAATAGAGTACTCGGAGAAGACCTTGTGGATCCTCACCTTGTGGATCATATATATTACATTTTTTTTTTTTTTGAGATATATACAAGAGTTGTTACATTCTTGTACAGCCACTAGTACGCGTAGCGTTTCGGGCAGGTCCCTGGAATACGATCCCCTGCCGCGAAGAATCGTTTTTTCATCCAAGTACACATTTTACTGTTGCGTTAAACAGAGGCTACAGTTAAGGAATTGCGCCCAGTAAATCCTCCCCGGCCAGGATACGAACCCATGACATAGCGCTCGCGGAACGCCAGGCGAGTGTCTTACCACTACACCACGGAGAATGTCAATATATATATATATATATATATATATATATATATATATATATATATATATATATATATATATATATATATATAATATGAATGAACACGTTGTACTGAACGACGTGAGAATAGCTTAAGTTACCTCATCCCTTTTTCTGTGTTTATACCTTAATAAACTTATTTCAGTTTCAGCACGCGGCCGTTCCTTTGTGGTGGGGCTTGTGGGGAGGTGGGGGGGGGGGTTGTGGTGGTAGACACTTCACACTTACGTAAGAACATAAGAACAAAGGTGAACAACGCTAGCTAGCGTTGTATGTACTATCTATTAATTCATCAATATTTATATCACCCCTTGTATGTATGTACGTACTTTACCTGAATAAAGATTTGATTTGATTTGAGAAGGCCTATTGGCCCATAACGAGGCAGCTCCTATTTATAACCACCCAATCCCACTCGTATACATGTCCAACCCGCGCTTGAAACAATCGAGGGACCTCACCTCCACCACGTTACGTGGTGATTACCAACCACTTGTATCTTGGATGGTAATGTGTGGACTATAATCTTGACTAATCTATTCATATAGTGACTTCTATTTACAAATAACGTGAGTAAGAGCACACTATTAATTGTGAGAGTGAGTTAGAGCTTAAGTGAGTCACATCACATTATAAACTAGTAGGCACGGCAGGGTGTACAAAATAGGCCCATTGAAAAGCACTGGGTCCAATATTATAAACACCAGGGGCCGAAGACATTTCAACTCTCTCCCTCTACACATCAAGGGAATAACATATCTGCCTCTCAGTGTTCAAGTGAGAACTCGATATACACTTCTAAGTTATATCTGATCAACCAGGCTGTGTCGTGTAGCCTGGTTGAGGAGATGAGCAAGCAGGCGGCCTGGTCAGAGACGAGGCCGACGGGGACGTTGTAATCCTTGCAAGTCACACAAGGTTGCCGTAACAGCTGCCAGACCTCCACGGAGGAAGTGAACCAACGTGAGAGCCACGCTTCACGATGCATAGCCACTCGCGGCAACAGTCACATCAATTACATCAAGGGCAGGCTGGTATATAATGTGGTAACTATGCCCGCGACCTTCCACTCTTGATACGGCACTCAATCATTTGAGGTAACTAGCGGAGAGCAGCAGCAGCAGCAACAGCAGCAGCAACAGCAGCAGCAGCAGCAGCAGCAGCAGCAGCAGCAGCAGCAGCAGCAGCAGCAGCAGCAGCAGCAACACTCAGTCTTACCCAACAAAGACTTGTGTATACTTGTCATCGGTGAGTCACCCCTGGTAATGGTAAGGGGCCTGACAGCTGAGTGGACAGCGCTTCGGATTCATAGTCCTGAGGTTCCGGATTCGATCTCTGGTGGAGGCTGAAACAAATGGCCAGAATTTCTTTCGCCCTGATGCACCTGTTCAACTAGCAGTAAATAGGTACCTGGGAGTTCGACAGCTGCTACGGGCTGCTTCCTGGGAGGTCTGTAACAAAAAGGAGGCCTGGCCGAGGAAACCCCAAGCCCAGAAATCATCTCAAGATAACCTCAAGATGTTCACCCATCCGATCATATACCATTCAACAACTTGTCCTCTCGAATACTACGACGTATTTTGACGTATAGATCCCCCAACGGCCAAAATACATTGGGGGGGGGGGCATTTGGTATGAGTGGACCGCTTTCTAGAGGTTCATTCTAGAAAGAGATCGTACAGGAAGGAGATCGTACAGGAGATCGTACAGGAGATCGTACAAGAGATCATACAAGAGATCGTACAAGAGATCGTACAGGAGATCGTACAAGAGAACGACAAAAATCCCGGACATGCTAAAGTAGACAGGACTTTCACAACAAAGAATAATAAATGTAAACAGAGACGCTGCTGAAGCGACCATACGAGTCTGAGGAAATGAATTGGGAACACAAAGCTATACAAGAGATAATTTGAACTATCAGGGTAATATGCCAAGCCATTATTACTATATAGCCCTTGGAAGGGATCAGGATAAGGATTTGGGATGGGACGGGGGACAGGAATGGTGCCCAACCACTTGGACGGTCCGGGATTGAACGCCGACCTGCACGAAGCGAGACCGTCACTCTACCGTCCAGCCCAAGTGGTTGGACTACAAGAGATAAAGACAAATCCAACAATATTTTCTCCCACATATGCAGAATCAAAATGAAAAAAAAAAGGCCTCCGTTAGTATTGGATCTTTACTCACAACTAAAGGTTCGCGTACAGGGCGACAAGGAATGTAATGAAATCCTTCAAGACCAGTATGAAGTTATGTTTAGCACCTTGAGGTTTCGTTGAGATGGGTTCGGGGCTTAGCGTCCTTGCGGGCCCGGTCGTCGACTAAGCCTCCTCGTTGCTGGACTGGTCACCCAAATATTAGGTTAGGCAACTGAAAACTCACACCCCCAGAAGAGACTCGAACCCGTACTGCCAGAAGCAATGCATCTGATGTAACAGGATCCCTGATGTTAAGGGTTCCTGTACATGGGGGCGTTCGAGAGAGAGAAAAAAAGCATTTCTGTGTCTTCTAACCCAAGTCGGGCTCTTACCAGCCCTATCAAACCCACCATACATTACGTCCTCATTTGATGGACTGATAGACGGCCGACAGGCATTGCTTCTGGCAGTATGGGTTCGAGTCACTTCTTTTGTGTGCGTTTTCAGTTGCATATATACCTGGAGACCGTTCAGGCTTGTTGGCGTTAGGCACTCCAGTAAACAATATGAAATTTGAAAGGGCCACGCCAGTCTTGGGGTGACCCCCCCCCCACACCCTGGGGGGGTCCACGCCAGTCTTGGGGTGATCCCCCCCCACACCCTGGGGGGTCCACGCCAGTCTTAAGGTGACCCCCCCACACCCTGGGGGGGGGGTCCACGCCAGTCTTAAGGTGACCCCCCACACCCTGGGGGGGGTCCACGCCAGTCTTAAGGTGACCCCCCACACCCTGGGGGGGGGGTCCACGCCAGTCTTAAGGTGACCCCCCACACCCTGGGGGGGGGGGTCCACGCCAGTCTTAAGGTGACCCCCCCACACCCTGGGGGGGGTCCACGCCAGTCTTAAGGTGACCCCCCCCCACACCCTGGGGGGTCTACGCCAGTCTTAAGATGACCCCCCCCACACCCTGGGGGGGTCCACGCCAGTCTTGGGGTGACCCCCCCACACTCTGGGGGGGTCCACGCCAGTCTTGGGGTGACCCCCTCACACCCTGGGGGGTCCACGCCAGTCTTGGGGTGACCCCCCCACACCCTGGGGGGTCCACGCCAGTCTTGGGGTGACCCCCCACACCCTGGGGGGGTCCACGCCAGTCTTGGGGTGACCCCCCCCCCACACACCCTGGGGGAGATGCTGGGTTAGGTGTAGATGACATTTTACAAGACACTGCGTGGCACTTCCTTTGTTCTGGTTGTTGTTGTCCTTGATGGCGGGTGATGGTGGTGAACGGTAAGCACTGGTGACGCATCACCTGCGTCTCACTACAGTGTAGTGACCCTGAAGGTGGGAGGGGGGGGGGAGATGTGCGTCGTGAGTGGCACCCGTGGTGCTGGTGGCAGTGTTGGCACCCTTGGTGCTGGTGGCAGTGTTGGCACCCTTGGTGCTGGTGGCAGTGTTGGCACCCTTGGTGCTGGTGGCAGTGTTGGCACCCGTGGTGCTGGTGGCAGTGTTGGCACCCGTGGTGCTGGTGGCAGTGTTGGCACCCTTGGTGCTGGTGGCAGTGTTGGCACCCTTGGTGCTGGTGGCAGTGTTGGCACCCTTGGTGCTGGTGGCAGTGTTGGCACCCGTGGTGCTGGTGGCAGTGTTGGCACCCGTGGTGCTGGTGGCAGTGTTGGCACCCGTGGTGCTGGTGGCAGTGTTGGCACCCGTGGTGCTGGTGGCAGTGTTGGCACCCGTGGTGCTGGTGGCAGTGTTGGCACCCGTGGTGCTGGTGGCAGTACTTACTGATCAGCAAACTACGATGACTACACAAAGTTTCAGCCCCGCTCCTGTGCCAGGTAAGTCCACTACGGGCTCGCCATAGCCCGTGCTACTTGGACCTTTTAGTTCCCCGTAGCCGACTCTTAAACAACACACACATACGATGACTACAGTGACTATGTCTGGCCTACACCGGCCTTGTTACACCTGTTGCGTTCTAATTTACCTTGGCTCACGTTCGGGTTCTTTGTGTGGACTCTGGCTCTCAAGTTGTGGAGGTGGCTTACGCAACTTGTTCTTTCACTTGGTTCCACGTGTTGACCGACCGCTCGTGCTTGGTACCAGTATTTCCTCACTCCTCTGAGAATCGTTTGCATTTCCAGTTTCCGCATGAGTCCTCTTACCTGGAGAGGGGGTTAAGGGAGTTGTAATACTCCGCGAACCCTGGAAAGGTAGTTCCAGGTAAGGTTCCAGTTCCAGGTTCTTTCTTGTCCTATCTTTTGTTTAACGGTGACAAGTTCCAGGTACTGAGGAATGGATGAAACGAGGGAATGCCGGACCAGCCGGGCTGTGGTGGTATGTGGGCCTGCGGGCCGCTCCAAGCAACAGCCTGGTGGACCAAACTCTTCGCAAGTCAAGCTGCTTGGCCTCGGGGTCGGGCTTGGGGAGTAGAAGAACTCCCAGAACCCCATCAACCAGGTATCAACCAGGGACTTAAATTAAACACCGGGTACAGGACACTTACTTATAGAAGGAAAGCAACATGTAAAAGATCTGGGAATTATGATGTCTGACGACCTGACATTTAGTGAACATAACCGAGCAAATATAGCGGCGGCGGCCAGGAAATCATAGGATGGATTATGTGGCCGTTCAAATCCAGAGACTTCACAGCACTGTTATTATATTTAAATCACTGGTGCTGTCCCGTCTTGAGTATTGCTCGGTACTCGCTTTCCCTTTCAGAGGAGGAGTGAATTCCCCCTCTGAATTAGAGGGAATACAGATAACATATACGGTACGCATAAAAACTATAAAACATAAATTATTGAGACCGTCTCAAATCTCTCAAATATATTCTCTGCAAAGGAGACGAGAAAGGTATAAATTATATATACATGGAAGATACTTGAAGGCCAGGTCCCAAATTTGCACAGTAGAATAACAACATGCTGGAGCGAAAGGTACGGAAGGAAATGCAGAATAGAACCAGTGAAAGTGGAGGTGCCACATGCACAATCAGAGAACACTGAACATCAGAGGTCCACAGCTGTTCAACACCCTCCCAGCAAGCATTATAAATATTGCCGGAACATAGGTGGACGTCTTCAAGAAGCACTTAGACAAGTTCTTGCAAGAAGTGTCGGAACAACCAGGCTGTAGTGGATATGAGGCCCTGTGGGCCACTTTAAGCAACAGCCTGATGGACTAAGTTACAATACACCTGGCTCCGAGGCCAAGCCTGGCCCCAGTCCGTTCTTGGGGAGTAGAACAACTCGCGAAACCCTCTCCAGGTATGCTCCAGGTATACCACCACCACTTTATCTTGGTTGATGGTCTGGTCAACGAGGCTGACCTGGTTGATGGGGTTCTGGGAGCTCTTCTACTCCCCAATCCCGGCCTGAGGCCAGGCTTGACTTGTGAGAGTTTGGTCCACCAGGCTGTTGCTTGGAGCGGCCCGCAGGCCCACATACCTACCACAGCCCGGTTGGTCCGGCACTCCTTGGAAAAAAACTATCTGGTTTTCTGTTGAAGATGTTCACGGTTGTTTCGGCAATATTTCTTACACTGGCTGGGAGGATGTTGAACTTCCATGGACCCATAATGTTTATACAGTGTTCTCTGATTGTGCCGATGGCACCCCTGCTCTTCACTGGTTCTGTTCAGGCTATTGGACACTGGTGCTTGCAGCCTGACGTATGAATCGCAGCCTGGTTAATCAAGTATCCTTTGGAGGTGCTTTTCAACTTCACTCTTGAACACTATGAGGGATCGGCCAGTTATGTCCCTTATGTGTAGTGGAAGCGTGTTGAACAGTCTCGGGCCTCTGATGTTGATAGTTCTCTCTCAGAGTACCTGTTGCACCTCTGCTCTTCAACGGGGGTATTCTGCACATCCTGCCATGCCTCCTAGTCTCATATGGTGTTATTTCTGTGTGCAGGTTTGGGACCAGCCCCTCTAGTATTTTCCACGTGTAAATTATTATGTATCTCTCCCGCCTGCGCTCATGAGAATACAGATTTAGGCATTTGAGTTGGTCCCAGTAATTTAGTTGTCATTGAGTGGATTCTAGGAGTAATGTCATTACCACGCACTACAGTCTCAACGTAACAACACCACCAGATACACACCAGATCTCACCATATCGTTTACAGCTAGGAGTCGTATTTCTGTACTTGACCCTTTCTGAATGCAAATGTATATGCTGTATGTCGCAAGATACCTTTGTTCAACACCACAGTTAATAGAGAGGGTGACTCTGGTCTTGTAGTTTATATATTCGCTGTTATACTTCACTGTGAAGAATACACAGCCCCGCTCCTGTGACTGGTAAGTCCACTACGGGCTCACCATAGCCCGTGCTACTTGGAACTTTTTGTTCCAAGTAGCGAATCTTTAACATCAACAACATTTCCTGTGAAGGGAGCACGTGTTATGCCCATGCTTGTTGTTGTTATAGATTAAGCTACTCGGAACAAGTTCCAAGTAGCACGGGCTATGGTGAGCCCGTAACTTACCTGGCACAGGAGCGGGGCAAGTAGCATGGGCTACGGTGAGCCCGTAGTGGACTTACCTGGCACAGGAGCTGTGCTGGGAGTGCCCATGCTCCTGAGTGGCTCGATTTATATCTATAAGATGGTCTTTATCTTGTCTGTGTCCAAGTTTGGCAGGCCGAGGCTTGCGGCTAGCCTCGCCCAAATTTGCAGGGGGAGTGATCTGGGAGTTCGGGACGGTCATAGGCTGACTTGGGTTGCTAGAATTCAAAAGCGAACAGCGCGTTAAGGGTCACTCTGACTCCCACTGACAATTTTAGGCACTGCCATCCACCTACACCCAGCTGAATACTTAAAAATAAATCATAAATCATTTTCTTGTACACAGATATTCACTTCTCAGGAAACTTAAGTTACATTTTCTGATATTCATACTTTGGCCATAGTAGTTTCAAGATGATGACCCTTCTACAGCTTCTAAGGCTTTCTCAAGACAGGTGTTAATGAAGAAGGGGGGAGGGGGTGAGGGGCATGTTTGAAGCGGGAAAGGAGAAGTGGGTATATTGAAGAGATGGATGCAAAGAAGGGGAGACAGATAGAAAGGGTGGATAAGAGGAAGAGAGGCGAGAGAGAGGGCAGAAGATTTGGAATGTGACACCAATATCGGACCATGTATGTCACCGTAACCCCACAGTTAACCGTAGCCGTTACCGCACCGGTCTTTGAAGGTTACTTGAGGTTATCTTGAGATGCTTTCGGGGCTTTAGTGTCCCCGCGGCCCGGTCCTCGACCAGGCCTCCACCCCCAGGAAGCAGCCCGTGACAGCTGACTAGCACCCAGGTACCTATTTTACTGCTAGGTAACAGGGGCATAGGGTGAAAGAAACTCTGCCCATTGTTTCTCGCCGGCGCCTGGGATCGAACCCAGGACCACAGGATCACAAGTCCAGTGTGTGCTGTCCGCTCGGCCGACCGACTCCCTCTCCCTAAGTAGCCATAGAGAGCATGCCCATGTACTCTGCACCAGGCCCAGACTCCTAGAATTCTATATTTATCCAGAAATGACCCACTACCACAGGCGTTTAACGTCTGTTTGGAGATAAAGCCTAGAAGATACTGGTGTTATTCCTGAAACACCTTAAACAACGTAGATCGCGCCACCTCACAAAGGAGGTAGTAAAGCAAATGCATAAAAATATAGACCAATAGCTCTAACTTCACACGTAAATATCATTGAAAGAGTGCCAAGAATCACATCATCTGCATAGCCCGGGTAAGACGGGTTTAGAACAGGTTTATCGTGCCTTTCACAACTGCTAGATCATTGACACTGCCTTAGGTGCCATAGAAGACAAGCAAAACGCATAATATACACAGACTTTTCAAAGGCTTTCGATAAATGTGGCCATGGTGTTATTGCGCACAAAATGTGCGCAAAAGAAATTCCTGGCAAAGTAGGGAGATGGATCTTCAACTTCCTAACGAACAGAACGCAGAGTGTAATAGTCAATACCGTAGGATCATTCACCGTGAAAAGCTCAATCCCGCAAGGTACCGACCGTACTTGCTCCGGTATTTTTTCTCATTTTCATAGCAGATATAGACAAGGATACAAACTATAGTATTGCGTCAGCCTTTGCAGATGACACTATTCTTCAGGCGAGTAGACAATATAGAGGACACGGCAAACCTCCACTCTGATGTTGATCGGGTCTTTCAGAGGAATACAAATAATGTTACCTTGCCGTTACCTTGGTGATTTGCATACAAGGACAATAACCACATTTAGGATCTCTATTTTGATATGAGCACTTCTGCCACATCGTTTGTGGTGCTCAGCGCAGATGTGTGTGTCATTGATGTACAGACTGACCCCACCCTGAGGCTGTGTTTCCTGTCACATCTCTGGTATCCATATTTCACTATGATGGTAATCTGTTGTGTACTCACCTAGTTGTACTCACCTAGTTGTGCTTGCGGGGGTTGAGCTCTGGCTCTTTGGTCCCGCCTCTCAACCGTCAATCAACAGGTGTACAGTTTCCTGAGCCTAATGGGCTCTATCATATCTACACTTGAAACTGTGTATGGAGTCAGCCTCCACCACATCGCTTCCTAATGCATTCCATTTGTCAACCACTCTGACACTAAAAAAGTTCTTTCTAATATCTCTGTGGCTCATTTGGGCACTCAGTTTCCACCTGTGTCCCCTAGTGCGTGTGCCCCTTGTGTTAAACAGCCTGTCTTTATCAACCCTGTCGATTCCCCTGAGAATCTTGAATGTGGTGATCATGTCCCCCCTAACTCTTCTGTCTTCCAACGAAGTGAGGTTTAATTCCTGCAGTCGCTCCTCGTAGCTCATACCTCTCAGCTCGGGTACTAGTCTGGTGGCAAACCTTTGAACCTTTTCCAGTTTAGTCTTATGCTTGACTAGATAGGGACTCCATGCTGGAGCCGCATACTCCAGGATTGGTCTGACATATGTGGTATATAATGTTCTGAAAGATTCCTTACACAAGTTTCTAAAGGCCGTTCTTATGTTAGCCAACCTGGCATATGCTGCTGATGTTATCCTCTTGATATGAGCTTCAGGGGACAGGTCTGGCGTGATATCAACCCCCAGGTCTTTCTCTCTCTCTGACTCTTGAAGTATTTCATCTCCCAAATGATACCTTGTATCTGGTCTCCTGCTTCCTACCCCTATCTTCATTACATTACATTTGCTTGGGTTAAACTCTAACAGCCATTTGTTCGACCATTCCTGCAGCTTGTCCAGGTCTTCTTGAAGTCTCAAGCTGTCCTCCTCTGTCTTAATCCTTCTCATAATTTTGGCGTCGTCAGCAAACATTGAGAGGAATGAGTCTATACCCTCTGGGAGATCATTTACGTATATCAGAAACAGGATAGGTCCAAGTACAGAGCCCTGTGGGACTCCACTGGTGACTTCACGCCAGTCTGAGGTCTCACCCCTCACTGTAACTCTCTGCTTCCTATTGCTTAGGTACTCCCTTATCCACTGGAGCGCCCTACCTGTTACTCCTGCCTGTTTCTCCAGCTTATGCATCAACCTTTTATGGGGTACTGTGTCAAAGGCTTTCCGACAGTCCAAAAAAATGCAGTCCGCCCACCCTTCTCTTTCTTGCTTAATTCTTGTCACCTGATCGTAGAATTCTATCAAGCCTGTAAGGCAAGATTTACCCTCCCTGAACCCATGTTGATGGGTTGTCACGAAGTCTCTTCTCTCCAGATGTGTTACTAGGTTTTTTCTCACAATCTTCTCCATCACCTTGCATGGTATACAAGTTAAGGACACTGGCCTGTAGTTCAGTGCCTCTTGTCTGTCACCCTTTTTGTATATTGGTACTACATTAGCAGTCTTCCATATTTCTGGTAGGTCCCCCGTTTCCAGTGACTTACTATACACTATGGAGAGTGGTAAGCAAAGTGCTCCTGCACACTCTTTCAATACCCATGGCGAGATTCCATCCGGCCCAACAGCTTTTCTCACATCCAGCTCCAATAGGTGCTTTTTGACCTCATCTCTTGTAATTTCGAACCTATCCAAGGTCACCTGGTTTGCTGCCACCTCTCCCAGCGCCGTGATATCTCCCTGTTCTATTGTAAAGACCTCCTGGAACCTTTTGTTGAGTTCTTCACACACCTCTTTGTCATTCTCTGTGTACCTGTCCTCGCCCACCCTAAGTTTAATCACCTGTTCCTTCACTGTTGTCTTCCTCCTGATGTGACTGTGTAGTAGCTTTGGTTCAGTCTTGGCTTTATTAGCTATATCATTTTCATACCTTTTCTCAGCTGCTCTTCTCACACTGACATACTCGTTCCTGGTTCTCTGGTATCTCTCTCTACTTTCTGGTGTTCTGTTATTACGGAAGTTCCTCCATGCCCTTTTGTTCAGCTCCTTTGCTTTCATACATTCCCTATTAAACCACGGATTCTTCCTTTGCTTCTCTGTTTTTTCCTGTTGGGCTGGGACAAACCTGCTTACAGCCTCCTGACATTTTTGGGTGACATAGTCCATCATGTCTTGTACGGACTTGGTTCCGAGTTCTGTGTCCCAATGTATATCCCATAGGAATTTATTCATCTCCTCATAGTTTCCCTTTCTGTACGCCAGCCCTTTGGTTCCCAGTTCTTTTTTGGGGTGATAATTCCTAGCTCAACCAGGTACTCAAAGCTCAATACACTATGATCACTCATTCCCAAGGGGGCTTCCAACTTAACTTCCCTGGTGTGTGTGTGTGTGTGTGTGTTTTTTTCAGTTAGAGCTGCAAACACTGATAGTTTCTCGTAGGAGGCTAGATTTATTGCTGGTCTCTAGCACTGTTACCCACCACCTGCCTCACCCCACCACCACATGGCCCCCTCCTTCCCCTACCCCCCACCACCACTGCTTATTTCTGTTGTGAGGGGTGGGTGTGTGTGTGTGTGTGTGTGTGTGTGTGTGTGTGTGTGTGGGGTGTGTGTGTGTGTGTGTGTGGCGACAGACAAGGACTGTGTGTGGAGGAGGAGGAAGTATCAAAGTATCGCCCCAGGCCGTCTTGGGGTGTGTGAGAGGTGACTCCCCTCCGCCACACTCCTCACCTTCCTCCCCTACTTCCTGCACACCTTGGCGCTACTGTTCCCTGGCGGCAAGCCACGCTGCCTACCTTCAACATTAAGGTACGATATATGGGCAGGCAGACGGCAAGTGCTGAACAGACGGGAGACATCTCCCGTCACGCAGGGTGCAGTCGCACCTCCACACATCTCCAGTATCAGCTCTTGATACTGGTAATGGCTCAAAGGGCCACCACTTACGGGCTATTCATGCCCGTGCCACCTTTTGGGTGGCTTAATCTTCATCATTCTTCAATCAAGTGCTGAACAAGCAAGACTGGTCCAGGAGGCAGGGATGGGTAGGTGGCGGGCCGTCGTCGCCCATAAGGGAGGCAGCAGGCCCAAGTCAAGCCTGCCTCTGGCGGGGCTTGGGGAGTAGAACTCCTCCCAGAACCCCATCAAACAAGTATCAAGCAAGTAGCAGGAGGGAAGACGAGTCTCCACAGGACACCTCGAACATCACATCATAAAAATCTTTGAAAATATTCTAATTAGTCTTGACCAAACCACACACTAGAAAGTGAAGGGACGACGACGTTTCGGTCCGTCCTGGACCATTCTCAAGTCGATAGTGAATGGACTCAATCGACTTGAGAATGGTCCAGGACGGACCGAAACGTCGTCGTCCCTTCACTTTCTAGCGTGTAGTTTGGTCAACATATTTCAGCCACGTATTGTGATTCCTCGTCTGCAATGTAAGAAGTGATCTTTGAAGTGATCTAACAACTAAGATCACAACACACACACATGGAATCATACACAAAAAAATAGTAGGTAGAAGTAGTTAGAAAGAGTTGATTGACAGTTGAGAGGCGGGTCGAAAGAGCAGAGCTCAACCCCCGCAAGCACAACTAGGTGAATACAGCAGCTACATAACCCTGGACAACATGGGGTCCAGACCTGGCCTCTCACAATTACCAGACCACTATGACTTGGCTTAGCTGCCATGGAAGACAAGCAAAACGTTGACGTTATATACACAGATTTTGCAAACGAATTTGACAAACGCTGGACTTGTGATCCTGGGTTCGATCCTAGGCGCCGGCGAGAAACAATGGTCAAAGTTTCTTTCACCCTATGCTCCTGTTACCTAGCAGTAAAAT
>WNGS01160966.1:0-11364 GCA_020271785.1 Procambarus virginalis | reverse complement strand
CTCTCTCTCTCTCTCTCTCTCTCTCTCTCTCTCTCTCTCTCTCTCTCTCTCTCTCTCTCCCGTCTCGATCTTTCTCTTTTCCATTCTCTCACTTTGGGAAGGGTGTTTGGATAAGTGTGTTAGGAGGTCACAGGAGGGAGAGTGGCCATCACAGGTGGGAGTCAGGTGGTGGTAGTGAGGGAGCGCTTGGCCAGGTGGTGGTGTGGCCAACACCCTTGAACGTGCCACCACTTGAACTTGAACCAGTATCCTTGAACTTTAGGGCGAAATTATGATCCGTAGAATTATTTTTACTATATTTGCGTGATCAATGTGTCCAAGTTTTACAATGTGTCAAAGATAACAATAAATCAAATCGAGTCATAAAATGGTATTGCGAAATATATCAAAGGGTAAATTGGCCCAGTTTCATGTTCACTCTTGGATGTAAATGGCGACCCGCCCATTTTGGGCACGTACACAACAGCATTTACTGGGAGATATTGGGTGAAACTTACCCCAAAGCGAGCTACATAGTAATACGGGCAAGTAGGTTTAGGAACTAGTAATAGAGTAAGTTAATAACATTGTAAGCCGGAAGAAAGCAGAAATTCCCTTAGGAAAATACAGGCAAATAATCAGTGTATAAATCAAGTAACTGGCAACCGGTGACATCCTGCCCCCCCCCCGACCTGGGACAACAACGGTCAACTATACGGTCCCAAGAGGACCATATTTTCTCCACAAGGCGATAAGTACCCCCACATAAACTTTAACAAATAAACATATGTAATATTATATATACATATATATAATATTATAATATATGCATATAATATTATAACATCACAAACCCAACATGGAGGTGTGTGGAGGCTGCCATAAGGCACTTCGGAAGACTGTTGTAGGCATTGTATGTAATATTTGTAACATAAGATTTCACCTGAGTTGTACAGGATTACCTACACAATATGCAAACCGGGAAGGTACCTACTGGATCTGTGAAAGTGACAGACAGGTGTGGGAAAACATTGCCAAACTAATGAATGACATTCCTGAAGTACACAGGCTACAATTCACACAAAAACTACCAGAAATATATGCAGAGTATATAAAGACAGCAACGAACTCTGAGCACAACCCAGGGATTGAGAATTTAGAGAGTCAAAGTAGCAATGTAGAAGGACATAGCGTCGAGGTACACAAAAATGAAGGCAATATTGTAGAGCAAACTGGTGATATGAATAAGGAGATAAAAAATGAGACGAATGAGAAAGACGAAAGCAACAAGGCGAAAGATAAGGGTAATACCGAGAATAAATGCAGAAACGAGAAAGTTGGAACAAAAATCACAGAGGTAGCCAAGTCGTACACGGATACAAACAAGAATAATGCAATCACAGATGAAAATATTTGCAGGTATTATGCAAAAGGACAGTGCAGATATGGGCCCAGAGGCACGGAATGCTCATTCATGCACCCACGGAAATGCCGGAACTGGTTAGGGAAAGGCAGATGTCGTTTTGATACTGAGTGTAGATATTTTCACCCTAAGCTATGCAAACTCTCAGTTAATGAGAGGAAATGCTACGATCTTCATTGCCCCGATTTCCACGTCAGAGGTACACAGCGCTATATAAGAGAGGAAGTCCAATATAATAGCCCTGAACATTTTTTAGAGGCAGGCAGAAACAGAGGGAGAAACAGACAGGCAGAAACGTGGCAGGAGTACGGATGGAGAGGGGGAAATGCCCGAGACTGGACTACATTTCGTCATCAAGCCCACACATACTACACCCCCCAACTACACAGAGACTACCACACTCCCCAATATCACTTCCAAAACTGGACAAACCATTGCCACAACAACACACCCTGGGTCAGGGTAGAGAGGAGGGAGAACCACCAAAACCTTCCAGAAGTGACACACAATATGGACAATCATTCATTTTTGCGAACATTCAAGGTCTAAAGCCAAAGTCAAGGAATAAAGTCAAGTTCATAAATGGTCTCCTATTAGAGTCAAACTCCATATTTGGGGCATTCACGGAAACTCATACAAAAGATTACATGGATGGTGAAATCTGGATTCCAAATTATAATTTATACAGATGTGATAGAAAAACTAGGTCAAATGGAGGAGTAGGTCTGTATATTAAAGAGGACCTGGTATGCACAGAACTACTAAACTCAACTAATGAGGTGGTAGAGGTACTTGGAATTAAGGTAGAGAAACTAAACCTAATTATTATTTTAATATATAAACCGCCAGATACAACGGTTGAGGAATTCACAGAGCAGATGCACAAAATAGAGAACATACTTGATGACCTAGCAAACCCAGCTCCAGATATTATCTTCCTTGGAGATTTCAATTTACCGAGTCTAAGATGGAGAATGGCAAACACAAATATCATAGCAGGGAATGACCCGGGAAATAACCAGCCACAGGTCAGAGAACTTTTGAGATTCTGTGACAAATTCTCGCTCAATCAACAGATTACAGAACCAACTAGGAACGAAAACACACTAGACTTGTTATTCACAAACAATGATGAACTAATCAGAGACATAACAATCTCAGATACTTCATACTCAGACCATAAGCTCATTGAAGTGCGAACTAGCATAAATAACGGTAGTAGATCTAAGAGACCCAACAAGCGAGAAGGAATATTCAATCAATTCAATTTCAACAATAAGAGGATTGACTGGGAAAAAATAAATGTAGACCTTTCAACCATTCAATGGGAGACGGTCTTAAGCGACAAAACTCCCACACAGGGAATAGCTCAACTGACAGCTGAAGCTTACAAGGTCTGCTTGAAGCACGTGCCGGTGAGGAGGGGCAGAAAGAGGAACACTCTAGAAAGAGAACGCAGACGACTGTACAGGAGAAGGAAAAAAATAACGGAAATGCTTCGGCAGACACAACTATCACAAGCAAGGAAAATAAGCCTAAGCAGGGAGATCGAAGAAATCGAACAAACGTTGAAGCGATCATATGAGTCTGAGGAAATGGAATTGGAACAGAGAGCTATACAAGAGATAAGGAAAAATCCGAAATATTTTTTCACATACGCTAAATCAAAATCCAAAACCTCGACCAGTATTGGACCGTTAATTACAAATGAAGGTACGTACACAGAGGACAACAAAGAGATTAGTGAAATTCTAAGAAGCCAGTATGAGGCTATGTTTAGCACACCAATTAACAACATGAAAGTTGATGACCCAGACAGCTTCTTTATGAATGACATTCAAGCTGCAGATAATATAACGGATATTACCACAAACTCGGAAGACTTTGAAAGAGAAATTGACAATATGCCCATGCACTCAGCCCCTGGGCCTGACTCATGGAATTCAATATTCATAAAGAAATGTAAAGTACCAGTAGCGAGAGCACTCAGCGTAATATGGAGAAAGAGCCTGGATACAGGGGAGATACCAGCAGCACTTAAATCTGCAGATATAGCTCCGTTGCACAAGGGGGGGAGTAAAGCCTTGGCAAAAAATTATAGGCCAGTTGCACTAACATCACACATAATAAAAGTGTTTGAAAGAGTGATTAGGAATCAAATTTCTAGTTTTATGGAAAACAATGAATTGCACAATCCAGGACAACATGGATTTAGAGCGGGAAGATCCTGTCTGTCACAGTTACTCAACCACTATGACAAAATCACAGAAGCCCTAGAAGAAAAGCAAAATGCAGATGTTGTATACACAGACTTTGCAAAGGCTTTCGACAAATGTGACCATGGGGTGATAGCTCACAAAATGAGGTCAATGGGAATAACTGGAAAAGTAGGACGCTGGATACTCAATTTCCTGTCGAACAGAACACAAAGAGTAACAGTCAATCAGATAAAATCGAGTCCAAGCGATGTTAAAAGCTCTGTACCTCAAGGTACAGTCCTTGCACCGCTACTGTTCCTTATTCTCATATCTGATATAGACAAAAATACACGTCACAGCTTCGTGTCATCCTTCGCAGATGACACAAAAATCAGCATGAAAATTACCTCTGCTGAAGACATTGAAAAACTACAAACAGATGTCAACAAAGTTTTCGATTGGGCAGCAGAAAATAATATGATGTTTAACAGTGATAAATTTCAGGTACTCAGGTACGGCAAAAATGAGGATCTGAAACATAATACAGGGTACAAAACACAATCAAATCTTCCCATAGTAGAAAAACAGCATGTCAAGGATTTGGGAATAATGATGTCCGACGATCTAACGTTTAGGGAGCATAACCAAGCAAATATCGCATCAGCCAGAAAAATGATCGGATGGATTACGAGAACTTTCAAATCCAGGGATCCCATCACAATGGTTGTACTCTTCAAGTCACTTGTGTTGTCCCGTCTCGAATACTGCTCAGTACTCACTTCCCCCTTCAGAGCAGGAGAGATTGCTGAAATAGAGGGAATACAGAGAACATATACGGCACGCATAGACGAGATAAAACACCTAAATTATTGGGATCGTCTCAAAGCTCTCCAAATGTACTCTCTAGAAAGGAGACGAGAGAGATACCAAATAATATACACGTGGAAAATACTGGAGGGCCAGGTCCCAAATCTACACAGTAAAATAACAACGTACTGGAGTGAACGATATGGAAGAAAATGCAAGATTGAACCAGTGAAGAGCAGAGGTGCCATAGGCACAATCAGAGAACACTGTATAAACATCAGAGGTCCGCGGTTGTTCAACGTCCTCCCAGCGACTATAAGAAATATTGCCGGAACAACCGTGGACATCTTCAAGAGAAAACTGGACTGTTTCCTAAGAGAAGTCCCGGATCAGCCGGGCTGTGGTGGGTATGTGGCTCTGCGGGCCGCTCCAAGCAACAGCCTGGTGGATCAAACTCTCACAAGTCGAGCCTGGCCTCGGGCCGGGCTTGGGGAGTAGAAGAACTCCCAGAACCCCATCAACCAGGTATCAACCAGGTATAGTCTCCCCGGCTTGGCCTCTTGTTTTTTTTAATAATTACTTACTTAGCCTTAAGCGTGTGCCTTCAACCTCGGACAGACATTTCTATTTTTTATAGAATTGTGGTAAGTGCAGCATGTGGAAAAATTCATCATTTATAAGAGAATCGAATGTATTCCAAATGCACTTGGGCAGTTTGCTTTGTTTTGTTGACGGCAGTTCACGGTCACTCGATTCACTGAATCATACTGGAATGGAAAACATATTAATATATTTCATCAAATGTATATACTGTCTGTGTTATTAAGTGAACATCTTAAGTGATATGAACTCGGAGCCAGGTACGGTAATTATGCAAAGGATACGTTGCATCTAATAATTCTAAAGACATTATAAGCAAATATTGATTTATTGCTTCACGAAACACATGGGAATGGTTCGGTGGCTGCCTCGAGGCTTCACTCAAGGTTACTTGGGGCAGAAGTCGGCCACCAACAGGCAGAACACTTAGGTCAGGTTTACCGATCACTACCTTCCTCTGACGCAGAGACTGTTCTCGTAGTTGTTTTGCTACATTGAGGAGTGTTGTGATAGGTAATCGGAATGGCACCGGTTGGCGCACAGTATGGTAAGATAATGAAGTTTTTAAGTAGACATAATACATTTCTTACCGTTTGTGTTACGTTTGTATAATATTGAAGTAGTACTAAAGCTGTTAAATTTGTCGAATTTGCTACATAAATATATTTAAGTAAACTTGTACTTGTTAAGGTACAAACACCTTGTACAAGTTACACCTTTACAAGTGTACACCTTTAAGGTACAAGTTATTAGAGAAAAGTGTTATTAAGGTTTGTACGGGCTACAAATTACATGCTTTCTGAACTCTAGCAAAAGTTTATTAGTCTTGAAACTAATTCTTTTTCCTTTTATACCGATTGCAGTTCCAGCTTATCGCATGGCCTCGGGCTCTTCAAGCCGCAGGCCTGAACATACCCGCTGTAAGTATCTAAATACTTGATCACGTTGTCTATACTTTTAGAATCACGCCAGGAAAACGAATTTACTTTACTTTCCTAGTGCACCCACTTGATCATCCTGGGCACACCGCTGCCCCAAACTACGGAAGTTTGGACATGACATGGCCCGACTTAACTGATCTATTAAGCCGCCCCTCTGAGGCGGTCTCTATCAATATCCCACGTGTTGGTTCTTGCCCATGGTGTATGGTGAGTGCTTTATTGCCCTTTAGCTTGTCTCCCCTTCATACACTAAATCATTTGGTTTAGGTTAATTATTCATTTTGTAATGTTTCAAACAGGTTGGTGACACCACCCGGGTGTTTCCTTTGTGGAGCAAGTGGGTAGCCTGCTTGTGCTTTCCCCTCGGCCTGATAGCCCTGTGCTTAAATTACGAGGACCGTTGCTCATTCTGTGACTACGTGTCGACCCATTAAGGCTGAAATGACCGCCCAGTAGCGTGGAACTGGACGGTTTCCCTGAAAGATGCCTCTTGAAATTGAGGCTCTTGTTGGACCTTCGGGGGAAAAAAAAAAAAGATAAAATTTAGGTTTTAGGGTTCTCATTTTTAAAAATGTCTTGACAAGTCTTATTTTATTCAACTATATTTTAAATGTTTTGTATAATTTTTAATTTTCTAGATTTGGCTCTAAAAGTAATAAATTTTATCTAAATGGATGTTTTAATTTTCACTTGGTATGAATTCATATATTCTGCCCGCTTAAATTTAAACTTGCAAAGTAAATGATTGCCACCTTTCAATAAAAGGCCGAAACCAGATTTGGAGTTACTCCATAAATAATGTTACAGTACATGTTAACCCATAAAACACTTCACTAGTGATACTCCAACATACCTGCTTAAATCTGTCACAACTGGCAGGAAAGTTGGCACACTCGAAACAGCCCATCGTTCACACCTGTTATGTAAGTTTTACTTAAATCATGCACTGGTTTTGGCCCCCCTCCCTCCCCTTTCTCCCATTCCCTAAGTTTGTCATAACCCAATAATTTCTACTGGGACACTACTTGTGTAGACATCAAAACCTGCTGTGGTAAGTTAAATTTGCATAACTATCAAATTTATTGTTATCCCTACCATGGGTGTGCTTACAAATAGGAGACGCCCTGGAGACGGTAGGTGTAGCCTGGGCGCGCCCTCTGTCAGTTTCAGGCGGTAGGAAATATTTTGTGGTCGGGTCATAAATACGCCTACAGGAGGGGGCTGTTAACGAGATCTGCCCCGTAGCCTTCTCGGTGAAACATCCACCTCCAGCCCGTTGGCGCCGTGAGAGAGCTTAGTGGTCGGCTGCCGGAGTATGAAGCTCCTTGGGACAGTGCTGTCCTTTTACAGCCTTATGCTCCTGCTGCCGTCCGCTCCAATTATGCTGAGCGCCTTTCCCTTTTCCTTCTGTTTCGTCCCCTCCGTAGTGCCTCCTTGCCGTGGTGAGCGGCTCACGTACACCTCCCTGGGACCGGTGTGGGTTGCCCGTGCCCCCTCTCCTGCCCCCTTTTTGGGTGGTGTACATGCTGAAGGATTTCAAAATATCCCAAACATCCCAAAACTCGTACTATCATTATTTATTGTGAATTTGCAATTGCGTGTTTGCATCACTTTTATCGTATACGTAATAAAGTGATAACAAACAAAAAATTCTTGAAAACGGCAAAATATTGCATAAATCGTTGATATTTGGTTCAACTTGCACAAAAGGAAAAACGTCAAAATGTTGCTAAATTCGGTGCTTTTTAGTTTGAAAGAAAATGCAAGAAAATTTGCCTAAAACGTAATAATATGCGAAATTCAAAGATTTGTAGGCAAAGTCACATATCGTATGAAAACACTAAGTAGTATCGAAGTATAAATATGAATAAATTTTAAAATGAAATCACTCGATATGAAACATTAAAAGAAATCACTATATTACCAAATTAATAAAGGATTTTTTTTTCAAATCATGAAGATGGGTTTCGTGTTATAGATCATAAATGGCGAGTGAAAATTGCGAGTAAGATAATTTCGAGTAAGACTAGGAGAAAAACCGTTTTTATTGCATATTTGGACTTTTCAGCCGGATTAGAGCGGTTTTACGTGTACAGCTTCTTTCGGTAATATAAACGGAAAATCGGGATCATTTTAGTTAATTCTAATGAAAACACATTGATTTTTAACGTTTGTATTGGAAACAACTTTTTCATATTTTATTAATGATCTCTATAACACGAAACCTATCTTTATGATTTGAAGAAAAAATCCTTTATTAATTTGGTAATATAGTGATTTCTTTTAATGTTTCATATCGAGTGATTTCATTTAAAAATTATTCATATTTATACTTCGATACTACTTAGTGTTTTCATACGATATGTGACTTTGCCTACAAATCTTGGAATTTCGCATATTATTACGTTTTAAGCAAATTTTCTTTCAAACTAAAAGTTTTAGTTTTAGTTCATTTATTATGCACCCCATACCCATCTTGTGGGCGGTAGTGGAAAGGGTTACAGAGGTACATAATGGGCTCAGGGACTGAACCCCACAATTCATTTAGCTAAGCAAGTTACAATCTTGATGAGCTAGTTACAAAATTCAATATAAGTCGTCACATCAACAATGGGTTCAAGATCGACCTCAAATACAGGTTCTAAATTAAGCAACTGACATATGTGGAGAGCTAGTGTCACAATTTATGTTTGTCCTGCACACCGCCCCCCATCCAGTGGGCAGCGGTGGATAGGTTACAATCACTGTTACTACCTACAGTTAGCAAACTGGGGATATTTGGCTAAAATTCCTGGTAGCAGATCATTTTGAATGAAATATTTACACATCGCTGGAACATTGGTTATAGAATTGTCTCTAAATTCACGTATCTTTTCGCACTCCATCACAGTGACGGAGGGTGTGCGAATAATTTTGTTGACAGTTTACATTTGGTCAGGTCTACATCGGCAGATAATGAGAATTCCCAGAGATACTTGTAACAGAGTCTAAGCCGAGCAGCAGTAACATCTAGAAGTCTGCTGATTTTATTGGATGATCCATAGATGTGTGGCTCCTCTTGCATGATAGTATGATAGATGGAATTACTGGTGTCAATTTCACTTTGCCTCAGATCTACAAGATCTTGTTGAAGTTCTCGGTGTACTGCTGCTCTCAGATTGCTCATTGACAATCCAAGGTTACACTCAACGGCTCCTTTAAAGGCAGATTCTTTGGCTAACTTATCAGCTCTATCATGCATTCGGAGGCCAACATGAGATGGAGACCACATGAAATGGACTCTGTTACCATCCTTAATAATTTTGTTGTATTTGTGTCTAGCTTCGGACACGAGCATGTTACAGTTGTCTTAAAGAGTTGAGAGCATTTAAGGATGATAAGGAGTCACTTACAATTAATGTATCAAGTTTGGAGACTTGTACACATTTCAGTGCAAGGATCAAGGCAAATAGTTCAGTCTGAAGGGTAGAGGCCCAATTGTTTATACGGACTCCCCACTCAAAGTACAAGCCATCGCCCATTGTCAGAACAACTGCACTTCCAGCTGCACCCGTGGTGCGGTGTAGGGAACCATCAGTGTATATGATTTGAGAGAGAGAATGCTCTGTGGACAGAGCATCAATATGGCTTAAGGCGTTGAGCTTTGCCTCAAGACGAAGCTTGGGCTTATCTCTAATTTGCTTCTTGGGTGGAAAGGGAGGGATTAAAACTGGAAAGGGTGTAACCTCCCACGGTGCAGGAAAGTGCCGTTGTTTCTCTTGGTACAAATCATGAACCCCATACATTCTGAGTTGAGTTCCAGTTTTTGTTATCCATTTGGAACAATGCTGATCTTCAATAAAGTAAGTCTGGAGGGCTTCTGTGCAAGGATTAGGATGAGTTAGCCTAAGCATTTTTATACCAATTTGACAGTTAATTTCAGTAACACGATCAACAACGCTCAGAATATTAAGTTCCTTTCTCATATTAAGTATCTTTGTGGTACGAGGGCACCCAAGGATTATCCTCAGGGCTTCGTTCTGCAATTTTTCAAGCCCTCCAAGCTTTCTTTCAGGCATCAAAACAAGCAGAGGTGCAGCATAATCCACTAAAGATCTGATGTATGCAAGGTACATCATTTTGACAATTCTGACATTGGCACCATAGCCTGAGTGATAACCTGCAACAGCCTTGAGAGCTCGGAGCCTCTCTTTATACTGACGACAGAGTCTGAATACAACAGGACCATACAGTGGCACCTCAAGGCCAAGGTATTTGAATCTGTTTACATAGTCAAGCTGGGAGCCATCAGATAGTTGCATCTTGCGAACAGCTCCTCCCTGCCTGGGTGGGCGCCGATTTAGTATCTTTGTTTTCTCTGCTGAGATAATTAAACCTAGGTCCTGACATGAATCTAATACAGAGTTAAGAGTGTTCTGTGTGTTAGCATACCCAGTGGTGTGTATCATTATATCATCAGCATAGCTAATGATGTGGACGTTGGGTTTGCTCGGTATAGAGTTTAACAGCGTGTTTATTAAGAAATTAAATAAGGTAGGACTGAGGACACCACCCTGCGGGGTACCTAGTTCAAAGTCTCTTGTTACACTCCTATGCCCCTGGAAAAATACAGATGACTTCCTGTTGGATAAGTAACCCCTGATCCAACAAAGAAGCCGACCACCAACATTCATTCTTGCAAGCTCACTCAAGATAACATGTCTATTTGCAATATCAAAGGCAGACTTAAGATCTAGGAAGGTGGTATATGACTTTTCAGTGTGCAGGGTAAGAAAGGTGGTGATGCAATGATGCACACTCCTTCCATGCATGAAGCCATATATCTGGGGGATAGCATGGTTCTTATTCTATGGAGGAGACGGTTTAGGACCATTCTCTCGAATGTTTTGCAAATGCAGCTAGTAAGGGAAATTGGGCGGAAAGCATTCTCTTGATTTGGCTTGGGAATTGGAATGATTATACTGTTGGTCCAAGAGATAGGAAGTTCCCCAGTAACATAGCTCATATTATACAGCTCAAGCAGGGGATTCCCTGGTACTAAAGGGAGCAGACGCAATATGTCATAAGTGATACCATCTTCACCGGGGGATGTGGCTTTGCCTTTGTTTAGGGCCGCGAGTAATTCAAACTCAGTGAACGGCACGTTGCATTCATCTTCCTTGTGGAGCATGAAGTCAACGAGCCTTTCTCGATCTCCGTAACCAGCATTTAATCTGAACTGCATGTCTGGGGGAAGATTATTGAAGCTAGAGGTGGTTGCCCAAGCATCGACTAACTCGTTTGCTCTGTGTAGAGGGTGAGGGTGTGCTACTTGGCCGATCTTATCGCCTTTAATTCTTTTAATATCCTTCCATGCCTGGCTGAGGGGTGTGTGAGAGTTGAGACTTAACAAAAGTTTCCCAGTTATCACCTATAA
>WNGS01160961.1:0-12411 GCA_020271785.1 Procambarus virginalis | reverse complement strand
CGCGTGAGACTGAACACTGTAAAACCAATGTTCCCCACCGCTAAGCCACCCATTTTAATTTACTCACATTGTAATAAGACCATTGTTATATCTCGACCGCGCACCCAGCTACTACCACTGAAATAACCGCGCAATCTCCACTCTTTCTATGGTAATAACGGATGCTCTACCGATCATGTAAGATGTTAACACTCGGGCGTCATACGGAGACGTAAACCAGTAAACAGAGGAGAGAGGAGAGAGAGAGAGAGAGAGAGAGAGAGAGAGAGAGAGAGAGAGAGAGAGAGAGAGGAGAGAGAGAGAGAGAGAGGGACAGAGACAGAGAGTGAGGAAGAGTGAGTCAGAGCGAGAACGAGAGCAGGGAGGGAGAACGAGAGCAAGTGAGAGCGAGGGAGAGTGAGACACTAGTGAGGGAGAGTGAGAACGAGAGCAAGGGAGGGAGAACGAGAGCCAGTGAGGGCGAGGGAGAGTGAGACAGAAAGATAGAGATATTCGTAGTCACAGCCTATCGTATGAGTTACCGAGTGACGCTGCCACCACCCTGAATTACCGGACAGGGGACCGGAGTGAGATTCGTAGGTCTTGCAGATGGAATAACCTACCAGGACAGGTGTAGGGGGACAATTGAACGGTACAAGGATCCTGGCCTGACACTCGAATAATCCTGACCACTTGGGAACTATAGAATACACAATAATAAGGCGGGACACACCCAATACTAAAACCTCGACACGGGACGGACGGGGGGAGGAGTACTGGATAATTACGGATACTAGGACACTAGGGCAAAGGGACGGTAGGCCCAATATCACTTAGACAAGGAACCATTAATACACATTTAATAACACTTGATAATATAAACTTTATTTAAAATAATTAAATCTGCACTTCCCTAACTAATTCCTACCAGAGGCCAAGAGTACTGAATGAGGTGCTTTAGTTCAAGAGAGCCGTACTTACTCGTATGTTGTTCCACAGTTCTCCTGGAGATGATGTTCCCTCCCTGAGTCCACACACACCGTCCTCCTGGGCTGTGCCCACTCTACTGTCCCTCTTCTCTGATCTCTTCCTCCTCAGCTGAACATGAGGGTTTGCATTTAATGTGGAGGAGTTAATCCCTGTAGATTATCATGACGGTACCAACTCTGACCTCCTAGTGACTTGGTAACCGCTGACCTGTCCTCCTGCTTCTGGTACCAAGGTGTAACTTTTACATTGTCTGCCGCCGCCTGACTGGCGCCTGTGGTTTGTTCATCCTCCACGTGGCTTGTTCATGCTGTTATGATGTTCATGTTGTACTATGTACTGCTCTCTTGTTACAACATAACTGTACGCTACAAATTTAATACTAATAGAAGAGTTTACCCGCAGAGTACCAAACCCCATACGCCTATATCTTGCAGATAAGGGAGAGACGAACCTCAGTAAATGAGCACAGTTAGCTGATACTTACAGTTTAATTCATAAATCTTTTGACTCAGGTTACAGTAAACCATCTTGGTCCAGTCAAGCTTCACCTAAAGTAAGTCGTAAAGACACTAACTATGCACTTTACTGTCGTTACTGCAAAATATATGGACACCTCATTGAACAGTGTACAAATCCTAAGTGTAAAACCACTAGTACAGTTTCAACTAAACCAAAGCATCCACCCACTAAGCCTACCAAGCCTGTACTACATGTAAATGTTTCTGTTAATGATCTTGCTTTATTTGACAGACATGTGTATCCAGGAACTGTGTCAGCCAATGGTGAAGATTTCGAGGGTAAGAGCCCAATACGCATCTTGAGGGACACAGCTTCGCTGCAGTCTATTCTACTAAAAGCCGCTGCACCTCAAGTCTTCTTCACTGGAGAAACTGTCCTGATCACTGACCTCACTGCAACTACACCATACCCGCTCGCCACAGTCTACCTGGAGTGTCCATTCATTCGTGGAAATGTCCAAGTTGCTATTCGGGAAAAATCTTTCCCCATGCCAGGAATTCAACTTCTCCTGGGCAACAACTTAGCCAACCAGCAAGATTCCACCAATTTGATCATCTGCGACAAACCCCAGGTATGTGACTCAGCCACAGAAGAAGATCCCACTATGACTTTTGCAGCAGAGGAACAGGTAACCGTGACAGAAGAATCAGCAGACATCTCCCAGCCTGTTCTAGTAACTACCCGTGCTCAAGCCGCTCAACCACAACAAGTAGTAGCAGCTGTCCCTCAAGACGTGCGAGGCCTCCTTCCTAATCTCAACCAGTTGGAGTTCCGTAAGTTACAACAAGCAAATTTGTCACTAACCTCTTTTTTCTATCAAGCACAGATTAAGACCGATGTCATTCCAGGATTTTATATAGACACTAATCAATTATTGTATCGTAGATACAGACCCAGTAAGCTTAAGGCGGAGGATGATTGGGATGATGTGAATCAACTAGTGGTTCCAACATCATTAAGAAAAGATATCATATCTTTAGCTCATAGCCCAGTGTCTCATTATGGGATCGACAAAACTTATAATGCCCTTTTACAAGACTATTTTTGGCCAGGCATTGCACGAGATGTCAAATCTATGTTACCAGTTGTCATACCTGCCAAATGGCAGGAAAACCAAATGTAGGTATTCCCAAAGCACCACTTATCCCTATTTCTGTGCCTTCTGAACCTTTTACCAGGTTAGTAATCGACTGCGTTGGGCCCTTACCAAAAACCCACGCAGGCAACATGTACATTATCACTATAATGTGTCCTACAACCAGGTTCCCAATAGCAGTTACCGTTAAGAATATTACGGCTGCTACAGTTGTCAAGCATCTGTTGAAGATCTTCACTCAGTATGGTTTCCCGAAGGAGATACAAAGTGACTGTGGAACTAATTTCACCAGTGAGCTGTTTAAGAAAACCCTTTAGGAATTTAACATCACCCAAGTCTTGTCTAGTCCATATCATCCTGCTTCACAAGGATCTCTGGAACGTAACCATCAAACCATTAAGTCTTTGTTAAAGAAATTTTGTATTGATACTGAGAAGGATGGGATAAGCAATTAGAACCTTATGTGTATTTTCAGAAGTCTTCCTAATGAGTCCCTTGGAGTATCTCCTTATGAGATGCTCTACGGTCGTAAGTGTCGTGGTCCTCTTAAAGCTTTTAAAGATTCCTTGACGTTAACCACCTTCAGTGATTCCCTTAATGTGCCTCAGTTTCTAAAAACTTGAGACATAAACTTGAACAATTTCATACGTTTGCTAGTGCTAATTTACTGACCTCCCAACATAAGATGAAAGCACACTTTGACAAGAACACTAAGGTAAGAAAGTTTAATGTAGGAGACTTCGTTCTAGCTTATTTTCTATCCCAACTTCTCCATTTAAAAGTAAATTTTCAGGACCTTATCGCATCAAAGAATGCAAGAACAACAACAACTACATTCTAGAGACTACGGACCGGCGTCGCAAGACACAACTCTGCCACGTCAACCTGCTCAAGAGTTATCAAGGTAATCTGCCACCAGTGTTAGTATCTGTATCCCAACAGTGATACATACAATGCTACCTCTCCATCCGATGATAAAAATACCATCGAGACCATAAAGTCTAACAGTGAGATTTTAAAAGATCTTCCCAAATACCTAGAAAACACTAATAATAGTGCTCCTTTAATTAAATTACTATCTACGCATAAAAAACTGTTTCAAGACACTCCACAGGAATGTAATTTAGTGCAATATGATATCCAGCTGCTTCCTGATACGATGCCCATCCGTCAACCTTACTACCGCATCAGTCTACAGAAGAGAGAAGCCATGTTCGCAGAAGTAAAGTACCTACTCAGCAATGGATTAGTTACACCTTGTGAGTCTCCTTGGGCTTCACCATGCATACTGGTTCCCAAGCCATATGGCAAGGTAAGGCTGTGCACCGATTATAGGAAGTTAAATGCAATTACCATCAAAGATTCTTATCCTTTACCTTGCATCGACGACATCTTAGATGCAATAGGTAACGCCACCTTTTGTCCCAAATAGATCTCTTAAAGGGCTATTATCAAATAACACTGTCTGAGCGTGCTAAAAATATCTCAGCCTTTATCACTCCTTTTGGCCTTTTTAGATATGAACGGTTACCTTTTGGACTTTTCAATGCCCCAGCTACTTTCCAGCGAGCTGTCAACCTCGTCATTCAAGATCTTGACAACACCTATGCCTGCCTGGACGACATCGTTGTAGCAACCAACTCGTGGGAAGAAAAACTTGACCGACTACAACGACTATTTTACAAGCTTCTCCAGGCTGGTCTCGCCATTAATTTGGGCAAGTCCACGTTTACTAAAGGTAAAGTACAATACCTTGGTCATGTTATAGGCAGTGGAAGCTTAACACCTTTAGACATACATCTTCAAGCCATCCAAAAATATCCACAACCCACTTCTCGTAAACAACTTATGAGATTCTTGGGACTAGCGTCTTACTACCATAGGTTCTGCAAGAACTTCAGCATAGTTGCCACAGCTTTAATCATTCTTGCCAGCCTAAAAGGCAAGGACCTTTTAGGGCTAGAGCATTCATTAGGACCAACTCACAATCCATTGCCTTCGAACAATTGAAAACTTTGCTGTGTACTAACCCTATTCTCGCCTCTCCAGATGTGAAACAACCCTTCATCTTAATGTTGATGCCAGAAGCACCGACATTGGGGGTGTCCTGCTGCAGCAAAGAGAGGGGGAAGTCCTACCAGTCAGCTACTACAGCTACAAGCTGAAGCCTCACTGTTACGACCCTGGGTTCCTCAGTGGAAACCAGAGGTCAAAATTGAGCTAAATAAACTACCTTATATTATTTTGACGCATGGCGAGGCGCAGTTGTCGTATCTTCCTTGCCAGACATAAGACGAATCTTGTTGCTCACAAAGCATTCAGACTCTTGAGCTTGTTGTGGATTAAGTATAACATTGTTATAAGATTAACTATCCTTAGAACGAGTAAAGTAACAATATGATGCATAGGGGAAGATTTTTAATGTGTATAGCTGCACGATCAATTAGGCTCTTCCCGGCACCACACAATGTGGGAGCCCTGGTCTGGTCGCTGGACGCGGTCTTCTCTGTTGGCGTTCAAGGTGTAAACATCGGGACTCTGTGGCTGCACCTCTCTCTCCCTTCTACCTTTCCTCTTACTTATTTCCATTACCTTAAGTTAAGTTATATACTGTGTAAGTGTGCCTACTCTGGTAGTGAAAGAGTGGTGAGACCTGGGGGTAGTATTTGCCAGTGTTTTGGGTACCCCTAAGTGTAGTGTTGTGTTTTGTTGTGTTGTGTTAGGGTACTACAAAATAAAATCCAACCCGTCAACCGTTAAGAGCTCAGTCCCCCAGGGTGCTGTGCTTGCTCCAGTACTTTTTCTCATCCTCATATCGGACATAGACAAGAGCACAACCTATAGCACTGTATCATCCTTTGCAGATGACACTAGGATCTTCATGAGAGTAGGCAACATAGAGGACACGACGAACCTCCAGTCAGATGTAGATCAGGTCTTTCTATGGGCTACAGAAAATAATATGGTGTTTAACGAAGACAAGTTCCAGCTCATGCGCTATGGAAAAAATGAAAATATAAAAACGGAAACCACGTACAAAACTCAGGCAAATCATAACATAGAACGAAAAGGCAATGTAAAGGATCTGGGTGTACTCATGTCGGAAGACCTTACCTTTAAAGAACACAATAAAGTAGCCGTCACAACTGCAAGAAAAATGACAGGTTGGATAACAAGAACTTTTCACACTAGAGATGCTATACCGATGATGACACTTTTCAAAACGCTTGTGCTCTCTAGAGTGGAGTACTGCTGCACAATGACAGCCCCTTTCACTGCTGGTGAAATTGCTGACCTGGAGAGCGTGCAGAGATCCTTTACTGCTAGAATCCACTCGGTAAAACATCTAAACTATTGGGACCGACTTAAGAGCCTAAATTTGTATTCCCTTGAGCGCAGGCGGGAGAGATACATAATAATTTACACGTGGAAAATATTAGAGGGGCTGGTCCCAAACCTGCACACAGAAATAACATCACATGAGACCAGAAGACATGGCAGGATGTGCAGAATACCCCCGTTGAAAAGCAGAGGTGCAACTGGTACTCTGAGAGAGAACTCTATCAACATCAGAGGCCCGAGACTGTTCAACACGCTTCCACTACACATAAGGGACATAACTGGCAAACCCCTCACAGTGTTCAAGAGAGAACTGGATAAGCACCTCCAAAGGATACCTGATCAACCAGGCTGTGACTCATACGTCAGGCTGCGAGCAGCCACGTCCAACAGCCTGGTTGATCAGTCCAGCAACCAGGAGGCCTGGTCGATGACCAGGCCGCGGGGACGATAAGCCCCAGAAGCACCTCAAGGTAAGGTAAGGTACCACGTGGTCTCACTACCCTTAGCTGCATCAAGCTTCAGTTCTTAACCAGTAGTACTTTACCCTAGCTTGTTCACAGTGTAAACCTTGTATCCTGCCTATGTGGACCAAGGCTTTTAAATGTAAGATAGTGTGGTAAAGTAATTATTATTATTATTGTTATTGGTGTGAATGTATATGGGGGGTTGTTAAGGGGTTAATAAATAAGTAAGTTAGTTAAAGGAGTATCCATTTTTCCTGTGTAGGAGATCTATGATCAACCTCTAGGCTGACTAATGCAGTAATAAGCCACTATCAGTTTATTTTAATATTTTATTCGGGGCCAGGCCTTTTAGATTTTCCATAACTTGGGTACCTCTGTATTCTAACTGCCCTTACACCTTAATAGCACTAGATTCCCCATAGTACAAGCCACCATTTATAACAAGTGGTTGGCCTGACCGGGAAGAACTTTATAATTGTAAAAAATTAGATTTTTGAGTGCCAAAACTAAAAATTCTTGTTTTCCGCAGAATGGTTGTGTGTTAGCCTAGGGCCCAGCTCATCTAGCAAAGGAGATTCTTGCACTGACTGGACACCCAGCTGGATCCCTTCACGATTAAGGAAAGTGTGGCCTTATGTTAGGGGCTGTGCAAATTTTTGTTTTTTCCACTTTTTAGTTTTTAAATTTTTTTTCCCTTTGCTAGGAGCTTAAATTATTAGTGATGGCATCTGAAATGCAGAAACTGGCAAAGGATCCTTCAGTGGTAGAGATAAAGAAACTTACCAAGTCTAATTTAGTATTGTTAGGCAAGGAATTTGGCCTAGAATTAAATGACGCGGATAAAAAGTGGACTTTGGTGAATGAAATATTACAACATTGTATTGATCAAGAACTATTGGCAAGTGATACACCTTTATGCCAGCCTAGCCAAGCGGAAAGTGCAGCTCATAGGGACAGCTGAGAGTTAGCTCTAGAGTTAGCAAAAATAAAATTAGAGGAGCAAAGACTCAAAACCGAGGAGGCTAGAAATAGAGCGAATGCCACTGGACCACCACCTGCCGGGGATTCAAACCTCAGGCAATATGAGAAAAAGCATAACTTGCCTGAATTTTCAGAGTCGGATCCTGAAAGGTTTTTCAACCATTTTCAGAGATTGGCCCTGTCCATGACCTGGCCAAAGGAAGAGTGGGTGAAAATCCTACAGGGAAGACTTAGGGGTAAAGCCCAAGATATTTTTATAAATATGCCTGACGAAGAGTGTTTTGAATATGATAAAGTCACGGAACGAATTTTGAGGGAATATGAAATTACTCCTGAAGCTCACCGCCAAGTTTATCGCAACCTTAGGCCTACTCACAACCAACCGCTCATTGAATTTGCTAATGATCAAATTAGATTGTTAGATAAATGGATTCGCTCGGCTAAAGCCGAAACATACAAGGCACTGAAGAATTTAATTTTAATGGAACAGTTATAGATAATATGCCAGAGAATGTAGCTCAGTACATTAGATGAAGGATAGAGGTAGATTCTAAAATAGGGGATTTGGCCAAGATGGCAGAAAACTACCAGTTGGCGGGCAAAAGGCTCAATAAAAATAATTATACCCCACAGAGTAGCAAAACTCATACCCACAGCCAAGTCCAGACCAGCTCATTCTAACCCTTTAACTAATGCACCTTCTGTTTCAGACATAACTAACCCTGTTAAATTGTCTAGCCCCACGACACCTAAGAGTGAACCGAAGGGTAATCCTTTTAGTAATATCTCTTCTCCCCGACGTATCTGTGGTCACTGTAAACGTCCAAACCACGTTATTAGCCGTTGTAGGCAACTGTACCCGGAAAAAAGACCCAATGCTCTCGTTGTGACACAGGGCTTGAGGCCTTCTGAAGGGTTAGGGAGTAAGACCTCCAACCCGCAGTGGTTGGACGTGCTTACCCCATTCTTATCGAAAGGGAGACTACTTTTGTTTGAGGGTTCTTCCTGAAAGAACGTGGTGATCTTCCGAGACACCGGTGCCATCCAGACTTTAATTTTAAAGAGTGCTTTGCAAGGTGCCAACACTCTCGACACTGGAGAGGTGGTACTGGTCTAGGGTGTCACTAGTGATACTCGAGAAGTACCCCTCCATAAGGTTACCCTGGAATCTGATTTCCACAAGGGTGCTTGTACAGTCGGAGTCACTTCGTACCTACCTTTCCCTAATGTTGATGTAATATTGGGTAATGATTTAGCAGGGGGTAAGGTAGGGGACTCCAGACTGCCTATTATGTTGCCTACCCCTAAGGTTTCCCTGGATCTACCCGCAGCAGAGGACAATGTTGTGTACCCTGCGTGCGTGGTGACTAGGTCTATGAGACTTAAATGTAAGGGCAGCCCTGTGCTTGCCAAGGTGGTAAATCCCAAGGACACGAGGGACTTTCCGAGTGGTGAAAGCCCAGTGGACCTTGCGGACACATTCATGGCCCGACTCGATGACGTGGCCGAGGACATTGTGGAGAGCCTGCCACCGCCGCCTACAGAGAGTAGTGAGGAGGTGGAGGAGAACACTGTTGAGCCTCGGCCAATGGCATCTGACCAAGGCCTGGACGCCTCCTTGAGTGAGTTACAGAAAGCTGACCCCAGTCTTGCAGATTGTCATGAGGCAGCCGTCTCTAGGGAGGAAATTGTAGACGCAGCAACTGGGAACTACTACAATGATCGGATTTTGATGAGAAAATGGAGACCTCAGAGTGCTCCCTTGTCAAATGAGTGGGAGGTAGTCCACCAGGTTATGTTGTCGACCTGCTATAGAGAAAGAGTTTTGGCAGCTGCTCATGATGATCCTATGGGGGGACATCAAGGTATTAATATTACGTATCCCAAAATCTGCAAGTAATTTTTCTGGCCCAAGCTGTAAAGCGATGTGACAAAATTTTGTAATGCATGTATTGCTTGTTAACTTGTTGGGAAACCAAACCAGACTCCACCTAAAGCTCCTCTTACGCCTATTGTCGTGCCGGAGGAACCATTTTCTCATGTGGTAATGGACCGTGTTGGTCCATTACCCAGAACTAAGTCTAGTAATATTTACCTAATCAGATGATGTGTATCACGACTCGTTACCTAGAGGCTTTTGCTGTAAGGAACATCCAAGCAAAGACTGCTGTTGCTCATACGTTGCAATTTTTTTCCACTTTTGGATTGCCTCGGGTCGTGCAAACTGACAATGGTACTAACTTTAAGTCTGGTATTTTTGAACAATTTTGTAAGGACCATGGAATAACTCATAAGGTTTCCAGCCCATACCATCCACTGAGTCAGGGGGTAATTGAATGGTTCCATCTAACTCTGAAGCAGATGTTGAAGACATCGTGCGAGAGTTCCCACACCTTCTGGGATGAGAACTTGCCGTATGTTTTGTTTGCTGCTAGAGAGGGGTTACAAAGTTCACTGGGTTGTTCTCCTTTTGAGTTTGTAACGTACGATTATGTTATGTTGTTGGATAGATTAGATACACAGTATTTAGTGAGTTTCATATTTATTTAGTAGTCCTGGATACAGCAGTGTCGTAGACGTTGAGACGAAGCCTGGGGCAGAGCAGAGAGCTGAGTGAGGCCGGAGTCGTGAAGCTCTATGCGGGAGAGCATGGCGGCTCGATTGGGAATTGCGAATATCTGAACTCGAGTAGCGAGAGCGTGGCGGCTCGATGCGGTCATAGTCTGCTGTCTGCTCTGTGTCGAAGCTGTAGCGTCTTGGGTCGATTAGAACTGCCTTTGCCTGAGTACTACATTCTTGACTGGAGATTGTACTGTTTTCTATTCGATTGATAAAGATTAAGCCACCCAAGAGGTGGCACGGGCATGAATAGCCCGTAAAGTTTTCTATTCATCAAATCGTTGCTTATATGGTGATTACACCTCAGCTTCCTCCAACAAGGTGAGGAGAGTATTACCTGTAATTGGGGAAAGGATTGTAGCTTCTGTAATTAGTTATGCTATGAAGATAATGAGATAATGGAGCGAGTATAAGATTAACTCGCTACAAGACTCCCCCTGCCAGGGAATGGAAGAAAACAATATAACCAAAAAAATACGAGGCTACTGTTCCCTGGGTCGCTGTGGAACATGTAGTCCGGTACCAAAAGATGCAGGCAGTGTGGACAAGCTCGATGTAGCAGGAGAGAAGAATGTGCATGATTGTTGCTTCCTTGGGTCGCCGGTGGAGCATTTAGATCCGGGCGGATGTGCTCGGGCACCAGGACATTAGGAGGTAATGTAGCCACGTAGTTAGGATAACGAGGGAATCACTGCTAGAGCTGAATTGTCCTGGAGGCGACGAAGAGTCGGGAACGCAAGCAGTAAGTCCTGTACTGCGCAAGGTGCTTGAGTCGGCAGAGTATCAGAATGCAGTGAACGTTTAGATGAATCTGACGAAAGAGCAGCTGTCGTGGGAGTCCCTGTAGAACAAGCAGTGTCCTGGCAGCGACGGAGAGTCGGCAGGACAGGCTGTAGATCCCACATGATATAGTTGTTGATGAAACTGTCAGATGAGTGTGTAACGATCGTAGAACATCAAGCCGTAGCAGAGATGCAGAGATGATTGTGATGAAAATCATAGCTTTGTCGAGGGTGTTAGCAACGTACCATGACAGGTGGCTGTGGTCCACAGCAAGCAGCAGCCGGAGTGAAGGTCCAGAGAGAATCAATGTTGTAGTCCATCGTGGCTGGGTATCGTCGAAACTCTCAGGGGGTCACCAATGTAACGTACGATTATGTTACGTTGTTGGGTAGATTAGATACACAGTATTTAGTGAGTTTCATATTTATTTAGTAGTCCTGGATACAGCAGTGTCGTAGACGTTGAGACGAAGCCTGGAGCAGAGCAGAGAGCTGAGTGAGGGCCGGAGTCGTGGAGCTCTATGCGGGAGAGCGTGGCAGCTCGATTGGGAATTGCGAATGTCTGAACTCTAGGAGCGAGAGCGTGGCGGCTCGATGCGGTCGTAGTCTGCTGTCTGCTCTGTGTCGAAGCTGTAGCGTCTTGGGTCGATTAGAAACTGCCTACGCCTGAGTACTACATTCTTGACTGGAGATTGTACTGTTTTCTATTCATCAAATCGTTGCTTATATGGTGATTACACCTCAGCTTCCTCCAACAAGGTGAGGAGAGTATTACCTGTAATTGGGGAAAGGATTGTAGCTTCTGTAATTAGTTATGCTATGAAGATAATGAGATAATGGGGCGAGTATAAGATTAACTCGCTACAAGTTAGTCTTTGGCCATAAAGTTCGTGGACCCTTGTAAATGTTACAGGAGAATCTGTTAGGGAACGTAACATTAACCGAAGGTTCGGTTTTCTTTGCGCAATACCACCAGAGACTCAAGGATTGCAAGGCTGCTGCACTAAAGTATCTTGGGAAGGCCCAAGAAAATATGAAGGAACGAAACGATGCTAAGGCTAAGTTGCGAGTATTTCAGCCTGGTGACCCTGTCCTGGTATTAAAGCCTCGACTAGGGAACACTATGTCCCACAAGTACGAAGGCCCCTACATTGTGACAGAAAAGACTGGGGACCTCACGTACAAAGTGAGGCATTCTGACAAGCGTAACCAGGTAATGCTCGTACACTTGAATCGGCTGAAGAAGTTCCAGGGCCCCAGGCCCATTGCACTAACCAATGTTTCCATTTCCAGTGAGGGAGGGGATGATTGTTCTGGGGACCCAACTAATCTCATTCTCAATAATTCTAGTTCTGTGAATGCTGTGGAGGAGGGACTGTCCCATTTGCAGATGTCCCAACGTGAAGAGGTGCAGTCGTTGCTTGACGAATTCTCCAGTCTGTTCGGGGAGGTCCCGACCCAGACTGATGCCATTAACCATGATGTCAAGTTGACAGACTACACCCCCATTCGCCTTCAACCCTATCGATGAGTCCGGAAAAGAAGGCCATCGTACGGAAGGAGGTCGACTTCTTGCTCCAGCACGTCCTCATCCGGCCGAGCTTGGGCTCTTGGTGCTCGCCCTGCCTTTTGGTCCCCA
>WNGS01160960.1:0-32598 GCA_020271785.1 Procambarus virginalis | reverse complement strand
TGTGTGTGTGTAACTAAAGTCTTTGAAAATGTAATAAGTTTTACGAAACGCGCTCAAGTGTCGCGTCAGACTAAGAAATAAAGAATGAATTTTGGAGAATTAATTTTTCATTTACCGTCATCAGTAAAAACAAACATAAGGAAATTGAGAAATTCGTGTTAGATTATTAATCTTACTTTTTCGGTCATATTTAATAACATAAGTTATATATTTATATATATATATATATATATAATATATATATATATATATAATATATATATATATATATAATATACATATACATATATATAAGAAAATTAAATGTTGGTCCCTTCCAGTTCAGTTTCTGTGTACTTTTCTCCTACCACCCCCTTTTTTTTTTCTTTATTGTTTACTTAAAGGTTACAAGACATACATTGGTTGTTACAAAAAATGCCTAAAGGTTATGGATCTCTTGAAGCTCCTGTATATATATATATATATATATATATATATATATATATATATATATATATATATATATATATATATGCAAACAAGCCTGAATGGTCCCCAGGACTAGATACAACTGAAAACTCACACCCCAGAAGTGACTCGAACCCATACTCCCAGGAGCAACGCAACTGGTATGTACAGGGATGCCTTACACCACTTGACCATCACGACCGGACATAAGGAAGTGATAGCCTGAGCTATATGAACCACTTCCCCGCCGGCACCTGGATGGTTATCTTGGGCATAGCATTTTATCAAATCACCTCATTTTTTGGGGCAACACGTGAGGAACACAAATGCAAACAAGCCTGAATGGTCCCCAGGACTAGATACAACTGAAAACTCACACCCCAGAAGTGACTCGAACCCATACTCCCAGGAGCAACGCAACTGATATGTACAGGGATGCCTTACACCACTTGACCATCACGACCGGACATAAGGAAGTGATAGCCTGAGCTATATGAACCACTTCCCCGCCGGCACCTGGATGGTTATCTTGGGCATAGCATTTTATCAAATCACCTCATTTTTTTGGGGCAACACGTGAGGAACACAAATGCAAACAAGCCTGAATGGTCCCCAGGACTAGATACAACTGAAAACTCACACCCCAGAAGTGACTCGAACCCATACTCCCAGGAGCAACGCAACTGATATGTACAGGGATGCCTTACACCACTTGACCATCACGACCGGACATAAGGAAGTGATAGCCTGAGCTATATGAACCACTTCCCCGCCGGCACCTGGATGGTTATCTTGGGCATAGCATTTTATCAAATCACCTCATTTTTTTGGGGCAACACGTGAGGAACACAAATTCAAACAAGCCTGAATGGTCCCCAGGACTAGATACAACTGATACGTGTTGCCAGTCCCAGGTCTGATACGTGTTGCCCCAAAAAATGAGGTGATTTGATAAAATGCTATGCCCAAGATAACCATCCAGGTGCCGGCGGGGAAGTGGTTCATATAGCTCAGGCTATCACTTCCTTATGTCCGGTCGTGATGGTCAAGTGGTGTAAGGCATCCCTGTACATATCAGTTGCGTTGCTCCTGGGAGTATGGGTTCGAGTCACTTCTGGGGTGTGAGTTTTCAGTTGTATCTAGTCCTGGGGACCATTCAGGCTTGTTTGCATTTGTGTTCCTCACGTGTTGCCCCAAAAAAATGAGGTGATTTGATAAAATGCTATGCCCAAGATAACCATCCAGGTGCCGGCGGGGAAGTGGTTCATATAGCTCAGGCTATCACTTCCTTATGTCCGGTCGTGATGGTCAAGTGGTGTAAGGCATCCCTGTACATATCAGTTGCGTTGCTCCTGGGAGTATGGGTTCGAGTCACTTCTGGGGTGTGAGTTTTCAGTTGTATCTAGTCCTGGGGACCATTCAGGCTTGTTTGCATTTGTGTTCCTCACGTGTTGCCCCAAAAAAGAGGTGATTTGATAAAATGCTATGCCCAAGATAACCATCCAGGTGCCGGCGGGGAAGTGGTTCATATAGCTCAGGCTATCACTTCCTTATGTCCGGTCGTGATGGTCAAGTGGTGTAAGGCATCCCTGTACATATCAGTTGCGTTGCTCCTGGGAGTATGGGTTCGAGTCACTTCTGGGGTGTGAGTTTTCAGTTGTATCTAGTCCTGGGGACCATTCAGGCTTGTTTGCATTTGTGTTCCTCACGTGTTGCCCCAAAAAAATGAGGTGATTTGATAAAATGCTATGCCCAAGATAACCATCCAGGTGCCGGCGGGGAAGTGGTTCATATAGCTCAGGCTATCACTTCCTTATGTCCGGTCGTGATGGTCAAGTGGTGTAAGGCATCCCTGTACATATCAGTTGCGTTGCTCCTGGGAGTATGGGTTCGAGTCACTTCTGGGGTGTGAGTTTTCAGTTGTATCTAGTCCTGGGGACCATTCAGGCTTGTTTGCATTTGTGTTCCTCACGTGTTGCCCCAAAAAATGAGGTGATTTGATAAAATGCTATGCCCAAGATAACCATCCAGGTGCCGGCGGGGAAGTGGTTCATATAGCTCAGGCTATCACTTCCTTATGTCCGGTCGTGATGGTCAAGTGGTTAAGGCATCCCTGTACATATCAGTTGCGTTGCTCCTGGGAGTATGGGTTCGAGTCACTTCTGGGGTGTGAGTTTTCAGTTGTATCTAGTCCTGGGGACCATTCAGGCTTGTTTGCATTTGTGTTCCTCACGTGTTGCCCCAAAAAATGAGGTGATTTGATAAAATGCTATGCCCAAGATAACCATCCAGGTGCCGGCGGGGAAGTGGTTCATATAGCTCAGGCTATCACTTCCTTATGTCCGGTCGTGATGGTCAAGTGGTGTAAGGCATCCCTGTACATATCAGTTGCGTTGCTCCTGGGAGTATGGGTTCGAGTCACTTCTGGGGTGTGAGTTTTCAGTTGTATCTAGTCCTGGGGACCATTCAGGCTTGTTTGCATTTGTGTTCCTCACGTGTTGCCCCAAAAAATGAGGTGATTTGATAAAATGCTATGCCCAAGATAACCATCCAGGTGCCGGCGGGGAAGTGGTTCATATAGCTCAGGCTATCACTTCCTTATGTCCGGTCGTGATGGTCAAGTGGTGTAAGGCATCCCTGTACATATCAGTTGCGTTGCTCCTGGGAGTATGGGTTCGAGTCACTTCTGGGGTGTGAGTTTTCAGTTGTATCTAGTCCTGGGGACCATTCAGGCTTGTTTGCATTTGTGTTCCTCACGTGTTGCCCCCAAAAAATGAGGTGATTTGATAAAATGCTATGCCCAAGATAACCATCCAGGTGCCGGCGGGGAAGTGGTTCATATAGCTCAGGCTATCACTTCTTTATGTCCGGTCGTGATGGTCAAGTGGTGTAAGGCATCCCTGTACATATCAGTTGCGTTGCTCCTGGGAGTATGGGTTCGAGTCACTTCTGGGGTGTGAGTTTTCAGTTATATATATATATATATATATATATATATATATATATATATATATATATATATATATATATATATATATATATATATATATATATATATATATATGTCTCATTGAATATGACCACATATTCTGTATTTACTATCTTCTGATTTAGGGCTTCTATCGCTTTAACTATTTTCTTAGCATCAGGGCTTAGCTGAAATAGGAGTTCTCCAAAACTCATTTTCGCAATTTGAGGGTGAAGAAAAGAGGTGAATTACTATAGAATGTATAACACTTATTTATACAATTTGCACAACGTTTCGAACCTCCATGGTTCATTCTCAAATGAAGAAATTTTACAATTTTGGTTGATTTTATACCCACACTGGGTCAGGTGATAAGACAATAAAGGTGAAAACATAGGGGGATACATGTGGGGTGAAACATTAGAACATAGAGGTAACTGCAGAAGGCCTATTGGCCCATACGAGGCAGTTCATATGTACATACAAAGATTAATCCAGTGTAATTGGCCTGTTATGTTGAACATTGTCTTCTGTGTTGGCATCGTTATGTTCTGGTCTTCTCCTTACTCTCATGGTGGGTAGAGTAAATAGTTCCGTGATTTGAGTGTTCATCGTAGGTTGTTCTATTCTTATATGAATTGCTTCAAGAATTTGTAATCTTCTTGCATCTTGGGTTTTGTCTATTATGCATGTATTTTTGTTCAACATTTCTCTTGTTAGGGTGATGTCATGGGCTTGTCTCATGTGATTCCTAGGGGCACCGGATTGAAGATGGCATGTCAAACGCCTCGTCAGCTTAGTCGACGTCATACCTATGTACTTAGATTGAAGGTTACATCCTTCGTGGGGGCAAGTGTACATGTATACAACGCTTGACTGCTGTAGAGGGTTTTCTGTCGGCTTCGGGCTGTTTTTTATAAGGAGTTCAGAAGTCTTTTTGGTTTTGTAGAATATTATAAGGTTTATGTTTTGGTTAGGAGTAGTGCTTTTTACTCCTTTACGGATTATTTCTTTCATTATTCTTTCCTCTTTTATATGTTCACTGTGCATGGTTGATTTGTAATATAATTTTATTGGAGGTATTGTGGTTTCTGTTCTAGGTTCTGGATTATACCAACGGTCCAAGTGTCTTCTTATAGCAGCGTTTATTTCCGCGTTGCTATATCCGTTGTTCACCAATACCTGAGTTACTCTTTCAAACTCTCTACTCACGTTGCTCCATTCAGAGCAGTGGGTAAGCGCTCGACGAATATAAGCATTGAGGACACTGGCTTTGTATCTTTGGGGGAACTCACTTCTACCGTTCAGGCATAATCCTATGTTGGTGGGCTTGGTATATACGTTGGTGCTTAAAGAAGTTTCGGTTTTTGTTATTAGTACATCCAAGAATGGCAGACTGTTATTTTCACTATTTTCATGTGTAAATCGGAGTACTGACTCTCTCTCTAGATGTCTTTTTAGGTCAATTAGTTCATCTGAATCTTTTACTATTACGAATATGTCATCTACATAACGGCAATATACAGTTGGTTTTTGTCTACTACTGAAGACCCTGTCTTCGATGGTTCCCATATAAAAATTAGCAAATAAAACTCCTAAGGGAGAGCCCATTGCTACTCCGTCTATTTGTAAATACATGTCTCCTTGTGGACTGATGAAAGGGGCTTCCTTTGTACATGCTTCGAGAAGACTCTTCAAGTGTGGCTCAGGTATGTCTAATTTGGGGGTGCTCTCGTCTCTGTATACTCTGTCCAGTATCATTCCTATGGTTGTGTCGACTGGGACGTTGGTAAATAGATATTCCACGTCCAGGGAAGCAATGATTCCATCGGGCTGGGTAGATTTGATTAATTCTAGGAAATCTGCTGATGATTGTAGACTATACTTACTTGGAGTGTATGGAGTTAGGAGTTCATTGAGTTTTTTTGCCAGGTGATAAGTTGGAGTTGGTATTTGGCTGATTATAGGGCGTAGTGGGTTACCTGGTTTATGTGTCTTAACATTGCCGTAGGCATATCCTACATTGCCGTAGGCATATCCTACGAGGATAAGAACCTCGTTGAATGTGGAGTCACAGTCACATGTGGAGCCTCAGTTTGTACTCTGCTGACAACTCTCGTATTTCCTTAACACGGTTACTCACGTAAGGATTTTTACTGTTATTATTTCTCACCCACTGTAATACTGCCTCAATATCTGACCATACCACTGTTTCCCTAAAGTGGATGTTGCTTAACCCTTACACTGCTACAGCCTGGGCTGTAGATGGGGTTATAAGCTGAGGCTGGGTGAAAATATATTTGAATTATGTGAAAATTAATATTAAATGTTAAACAAATCTCCAACTTATTGGCTTCAGCTTCGTGAAAGTTTCATCCCAATATTTCCAGAAATGGATTTAAGAATTTTTTTTTAAAGCAAAAGTTTTGTTGATGAGGAGAAAACAGCTCCTATTGACTGGAACTGAGGGATTATGCAGTAATAAGGAGATGCAAGCATTTGTCCGATGTACAAAGAAAAATAATAGTTAGAAGTGCCCACAAAGTGGATATACAGCTGGTGTCTTTATAGAATTGCTGTGTAATACATAATAACACAAATAACAATGAGTAAATATGTTATTATGGTCTATTTTGATATATATTATACAAATACATTGTCCAATGGCAATACCTATTACTTTCATCAATGTCCACAATTTTTTGTTTTAGAGATTTTTTTTTCTTCTTTGTTTATTGTCTGATTTTGTTGTAACCTCTACATCCTGGAGAATGCATACCCTTCCATATCTATGTGAAGATATAATTAAATTGGTCAACAAATAAATCAGTAATAACTAGCAGAACTTGGGACTTTGAATTTTTTTGGCATATATTTTAGCAGATTTCAAACTCTATTTTCCTTGTTTCTTTAGATCGTTTTGATGATTAGGAACCAGATTAGAGCTTTTTGACCTTTATAAAGTATACCCTAAGTATATCCCCTAAATCATTATAATTATCCGAATATTTTTTTTTTATTTTTTTGGGGGGGTATTTTTTCTTGACTTCATTTCAACACATATTAACCTTCAACTTTCACATGTTTAGAACGGCCTTATGCATCGTCGATAACTTCAACTTCAATTATCTCTAAAACTTGAGTTTCAACATTGAGTCAACTTCAAAAACTCCAGTTTCTGACCGATTCTTACCATTTTTATATAGAGTGCGTGCCACTGTCTGTTCTACAATCCTATTAGAATTGATTTTTTATAAACTCTAAACGTTTTGAGTTATAATTTTTTTCTGAATTTGGTGAATATTTCAAATGCCACATTGAAGATTTTTTTTTACAGTAAACTAAACTGAAAATCTATATTCTCAATCTATTAAAATGAAGATCATATACTATTCCAAGAGCATAATAACACTTAATGAACAATTAATTGGTGATATTTAATATTTTTGCAGCTGAGCTGAAAATCTTAAATTTTCAATATTAAATTTTATAATTATTTTTAATTTTCTTGTTTTTCAAGTCACGTTGATTATCATTTTGACAAAGTTAGAGTGTTTACCTAGTAGATTATGCACAAAAAAAATGAAAGCGTTAGAACAAGTTTGAACAATTTAACTTATGGTGCCATTGGGTCCTGTCATATATATAAGCCATGCACAGTTTAAGGGTTGAGGCATTGATGAGAAAATGAGCCAATCTTACTCCTAGCAGTAGCGCTGTTAACTCCAGTTGTCGCAATGACCGTTTCTTCAACAGTGCCACTCTGGCCTTTGTTGTGAGCAAACTGGCTTGGTTATTTGATACTAGGAAAGCTACGGTGCCATAAGCCTTTCCTGAGGCATCTCAGAACACATGTAGCTTAATTGGTTGATTTTCATTTACTGTGTTCTGAGGGAACTTGACAGACTCTAGGATACTTTGATCTTTCACTAGCCCTTGCCACTCTTCTTGTAAGGCATTATTATTGGATCATCCCAGCCTATCTTCTGTTTCCAGCAGTATCAACTTCCCATTTATCAAGATAAGGCTTAATATCCCAAGAGGTCGAAAGGTTTGCTGACTTGGGATAGTAGTTTCCTCATTGTTAGGTTGGTGGTATCTGGTTCTGCCGATTTGATGGTCAACTGATCTGAGGTCATATACCAGTCAACGCCTAGTACCTTTGTCTTCTGGGGGTACTTTGTAGTCGGGAAATTTCTGTTTCGATTAGTTGATTTAAATTGGTATTGTTAGAGATCGACGACTGGAGAGGCATATTTGCTCTCAACAATTTTTGATTGGCCTAGTTATATATTTTCAGCAGTTTACTCTCACTGATAGTTGTTCCTTGGAAATTGGCAACATACTAGTTGTTGCTAATTTCAGTTTTATTTGGGCTATTATACTTCTTCAAGTGCGTGTCTAAGGTTGCTTGAAGCAGAAACAGCGAAGTAGCACCAAACAAAACTGACGCAAACCTGTAGATAATTAATTCACTGTTTGGATCGTTAGGACCCTTGTGTTATAACCCTTGAAGTCTTGGTATGGTTCTTTTGCTTGCAGTAATCAAAGAATAATAATTTCGGCCTTGCCTCAAAGTTTGTCTAGGGTATGATTAAAAGTCACTACTTAACATGCAAAACAATATACTGTACTTAAGGGTAACAAAACATATCAAACAGATAAATGGTAAAAATTATAAGAAGCCAGAATTATCTTTCAGCATGCAATAATATCATAAAATCACTTAATGAGCACAGACAATATCTTAAACACATGAATGATTAAATGGAGTAGCACAAAATAGTCTTACTAAGAGAATTAACTAAGTATTAAGCAAAATAAACAAAATACACCGACTTATCTCCAATACATGTCTCCTCCCAGCGAGCTAACCCACGCGACTAGCTAGCCTCCTGCCAGCAAGGCAGGCGTCCTACCAAAAGATCAACTTAGCACCCACATGAACTCTCGTGAAAACTCTACTAACAGAGTGTAGTACAAAAGAATAATATAATCAGTAATCTTAAGTGTATATAATACTGTTACAGTAATCACAGGAATTAATTACAATCAATAACAGGAACTATTCAAAGGGTGAAATATTGACGCTAGCTTGACAACAGGCCACACACACTGGAAACATCCAAATATGGTCATCCCCCCACGGAGAAGCCACCAACTTCCTCCAACAAGAAATAACTTGCACAATCCTATCAAAAATAATGCAACTCAGGCACACTACAGCATGCTACAATATAAATCATACAATATTAACTGGAACACAACTGGATACCATACTAATAATAGTACTGAACAGGGAAAGGATTAAATGCTATACATAGTTATCATGGATAATGGTAGAATCAATCATAGATTTGTAACACCTTGATCCAAAGGAACTTGGTGTAGTTGCGGTCTTCCTGGAGACCTACTCTAAGGAATGCCTTACTGATGTAAGCTGTTATCTGTGCTGTACAAAGCTGTGCTGTTATTAGACTTTGTTGTAAGGACACTTACATCCTGACATACTTGGCAGAACTGTACTGTAATGGAAGTTTTTTGCTCCACCTGTGATTTGGGAGACTTTGGTCTCGTGTCCTCGCACAATGCTGCATGGTGTTGACCCTCATTGCACCTATTGCAGATTGTGCATTTGGGTTGCACAGATATTGGGGTTATGTGTCGTTAGACACCTGATGCATTTGCGCAACTCCTTGAGTCGCTTTACACATGTAGCACAGTCAGGCTAAGTAGTGCAGCTGTATATATAATAATAATAATAATAATAATAATAATAATAATAATAATAATAATAATAATAATAATAATAATAATAATAATAATAATAATAATAATAATAATAAATAATAATAATAATAATAATAATAATAATAATAATAATAATTTATTTACAAAAAAGTACATACATAGCTGCAGGGTTACAGTACAAACATTCTGTTTGATTTAAAGATAGAGGTAATACATACAATACCTAAAGTCACTAGTACGCATAGCGTTTCGGGCAAGGTGAGGTGGGAAAAAAACACTTAGACAAAAACTTAATAGTAATTGAGCTTAAAGTATAAATTGCATTGAAAGAAAAAAATAATAAAAGATAAAAAAAGGGGGCAACATAGTAGAAAATAGCCAATATACAAGTTGGTCAACAAACAGCATTTTTTTTAAACAGTAAGACATGGGTTGAAATTTAGAAGTAAGGTAGGTTACATGAAATTAATTAGGTAGTACATAGTTTTCATCTTAAACTGGTTGAGAGAAGTACAATCTTTGACATGAACGGGAAGGTCATTCCACGTCATTCTGGGTCCCTTGATTTGTAGAGCATTCCTAGTTTGATTAAGTCGTACTCTTGGAATACCAAACAGGTATTTGTTTCTGGTGTGGTGTCCATGAGCTCTGTTACAACCTTCTAGGAAGCATTGAAGGTCAGGATTGACATTACAATTCAGAGATTTAAATGTATAGAGTACACAAGATGTGTACACAAGGATGTGCAGTGAATGAATACCTATCATATTCAGAGATTTGAGTAAGGGTACCGAGTGCTGTCTGGGGCCAGAGTTAGATATTGTTCTAATAGCAGCTTTGTGTTGGGTAATTAGAAGACGTAAATGATTTTGGGTCGCAGAACCCCAAGCACAAATACAATAGTTGAGATAAGGATAGATGAGAGAGTAATAGAGCGTCACCAGGGCAGGGCGAGGAACATAATATCTGATCTTAGAAAGAATGCCAACAGTTTTAGAAACTTTTTTTGCAATATTTATAATGTATCCCTGGAAATTCAGCTTGTTATCGATGAGGACACCAAGGAATTTACCATCAACTTTACTACTGATTTGTATATTGTTTATTATTAGATTAATTTCATTTGAGGATTTATTACCAAACAAAATATAGAAAGTTTTGTCAATGTTAAGGGTGAGTATGTTAGCAGTTACCCAAACATGGACTTTATTTAGTTCAGTATTCACACTGACATTTAGGGCAAGAGGGTCAGGACTGGAGAAAATGAAAGTTGTGTCATCAGCAAATAAGATTGGTTTGAGGTGTTGAGAGGCATTTGGAAGGTTATTAATGTAGATGAGAAAGAGGAGAAGGCCAAGTATGCTGCCCTGTGGAACACCAATGTTTATAGGTAGTGTCGGAGAAATGGAATTATTCACAGAAACACAATGGAGCCTGTCAGTAAGGTACGACTGAAGGTATTGCATGGAGTGACCTCTGACTCCATAATGATGTAATTTAAGGAGAAGGTTTTGGTGGTTGACAGTGTCAAAAGGCTTAGGTAGGTCCACAAATAACCCAACAGGGAACCCATTTTTCAAGACCTGCATGTATCAAATTAATCATACTAATAAGTGCATCGTTAGTGCTTTTTTGGGGGGGACTGAAGCTATATTGACAAGCGCTTAGTATATTGTGTTTGGCTAGATAAGAGTAAAGCTGTTTGTAGATTAGTTTTTCAAATATTTTTGACAAGTTTGGCAGAATTTATATAGGACTGAAGTTGTTGACATGAGTGAGATCACCACATTTATGGACTGGGGTTACTCTCGCTTTTTTTAGAATATCTGGAAAAGTTTGGAGTTCAAGTGACTTGTTGTAGAGCAATGCAATGGCAGGGGCTAAAGATCTGGAGGCTTCTTTGTAGATTAGAGTTGGTATCTCCGCAAGGGCACTAGACTTGGTCTTAAGGGAAAGGATTACCTCGTTTACATCAGTGGACTTAGCAGGCATTAGGTACAGAGACTGTTGGTAGTTACCTGTAAGATAGTCCTGAACATTAGTACTGGAAGATAGAATATCATTAGCAAGGGATGACCCAATGGATCAGAAGAGCCTATTGAATTCAATAGCAGTATCAGAGGCTGAAAGCAGACCATCGTTATTGGACAGGACAGGATTATTGGTTTGTTATTTAAAATCTTTTTGGTCCTAATATTTATGAAATTGTGCTCCATATTTTCTTGATGTTGCCCTTTGCTTGAGTAAATTTATCTTCGTAGTATTTATTTTTGGCTCTTCTAATTATTTTAGATAGTAATGATGAGTAATTCTTTGAAAGTTCTTTGGAGACGATACCAAACATACTTCTTCTCAAGGTCATGTTTTTTATTACTAGATCTAGTATCCCCTTTGTAAGCCAAGGATTGTTTAGCCTTTTAGTTGTGACTTGTTTCGTTAGCATAGAACAGTGGGTGTTATAAAGGCTGAGAGTTTTTTGAAGAAATGATTGCACTGCTAGGTTGATGTCCCCTATGGTACCTAATTCGGACTCCCAGTCTCCCAGTTGATATTAGCTGCAGCAGCTATAAAATTGCCTTTAGAAATTTCATTGTGCAGCCTAAAGCTTAACTTCCTTGTCTCTATAGGTTGTTTGTGAATATTGGTTAGGAGAAATGTGGGGTAATGGTCTGTAGTGCTATCAATGATTAGCCCTGAAGTAAGCGGAGAGGTTATGTTGGTCCAGATGTGATCAAGAGCTGTGGCAATACTATCAGTGAGTATAGTAGGTTTTGTGATTAAGGGTATGAGGAAGCAGGAATTCATGCAGTTGAGGAAACTAGCAGCAGGAGGGTTATCAGGCTCGCAGAGGTCAATGTTAAAGTCCCCAGAAATAATTTAGTGGTTTTTGGTCAATCTGTTCTCTAGTATTAGATTTCTAAGGTTAGAGTTAAATTCAGTCACATCAGTGTTAGGAATTCTGTAGAATGCTCCCACAGTCAGGACAGCCTCACTACCCTTGACTCTGAAACAGGCAAATATATACTCTCCACAAGGGTCTCTAGTTTTAATCACTTCTAAGCAAGTCGGTTCTTGGTGGTAGTAAAGAGAAGTACCACCACCTCTTTGTACAGGACGACAGTTGTGAATAGCTGAGTAGTTAGGTATGTCGAAGAGTTGAGTAGTATCCTCTTTTAACCACGTTTCAGTAAACACAATAAAAGAGAATTTGTTGTCAAATAAATAAATCAGGGCATTATCATCATCAAAGTGTTTGCTTAGAATTCTTACATTCAAGTTAATTACAGAAACATTGTGATTACATGTTAAAACATTGTTTACATCATGTGCTGTATAATACCTGCAATTTTGATCATTAAAGTGATGATTGTCATAGATACTAGATAAGAGATTTAGGTCTGGGTCTATAATAGTTTGCATAAGAGGGCTGTTTGACAGAAACAAGCAAAAAAGACAATTATAAAAAGATCTAGATATAAAAAAAAGAATATATATAACTATACACAAAATGAGGTAGGTTGCTTAAAGATACTTTCAACAGATGGCCAATACAAATCAAATAATAATTCATAATTCTCTAAAAACTAAAACTTACTTACTATAATATTATAATTACAATATAGTTAATTACTTAAGTTACACTGAAACAAAATGAGGTAGATTAGCTAGAGGTACACTCAGGTACACTGAATGATAAAGTTTAAACTAGAGGACACAGGTAAAGCCAGTGTTCAAATGGAATAAGGGAGTATGGAGTATTTAAAAAATATAGTAAAAAACAAGAAAAAAGAGAAAATAACAAGATGACAGTTTAAAAAAATAAAATTAAAACATTTTGAATGGAAAGGCAGAGCTATAGTACACATTGGTCGTTAGATGAGACTATAATTTGTATTCTGGTTATTCAGCTGTTATCCCACAGTCATTCAGGAAAGAATTGAGGAGAGCTTCAGTGGTTATTACATAGGTTTTTCCAGTGTCAGACTTCCTAGCTATAATTTTACCATCTCGCACAAAATTGTTTAAGTGCAGGATATGGAATGTTCTTCATCACAGAACAAACACATCCTTCAACCTACAGTAAGTACCTCTGGGTGTCACCGTCTTGGGTGACACAGTAACTGTAGGTTTGGAGGAACCCACTGCATATGTGCCCACACTACCTTGTTTCCATTTGGGAGTGGAGGTAGATAATTTAGGTGTATTTGGAGTATTGTGTGTACTCTGTGATTTACTGTGGGTGGTTAATGAAGGTTTAGGTGTTGATTTACCATCTGTGCTTGCTCTCAGTCATTCTATAACAGAGCATAAACCTTCTGTAATCTCCTGTACTGTCAGAGAAGATTTGTAATGACTTCACAACTTATCCAGTATTTCACTGGGTAATTTGCATCTTACAATAACTTGAGTTAATCAGTCCATCTCACTTAGATTTTCCTTAAGGCTAAGCACTTCGATTAAGGATTCAAGCTCCAATCTAAAGGCTTGGAGTGAGTCAGAGGATCCATATGTTGATGATAAGTTCAACAATTTTTGAGCTAATAGTGTGATAGCTCGTTCTGGTTTAGCATAATTTTCTTTAGGGAGCTGCACTGCACTATCATTGCTGTCATTTGATAATGTTAAAATACATACCCCACCTTTAAAGCTTCTCCCTTTAATTGATCCTGTAAGTATGTAAATTTGGTGGTTTTAGGGATATAGGTATTAGCATCCACTGAGTCAACAAATTTGCTCCAGAATGTCACAGTTCAGTCAATTAAGGCAGCATCTGGGATGCTCTTGGATGTAGAGTCAAATCCTTGTCACAGCCCTTGTGGATTTGTTGTTCCAGAAGTTATCCCACCATCTCTCACTTCCGTCCCCTCGTCATCCCCACAATTCCCCACTCCCTCGTCCGATGCCTTCCCAAATGGTCTGATGTTTCCATCAGAAAATGTGGAACAGCAAGTGATCTGATGTTTCCATCACTGAAATATAAGAAAAACAGTTAAAAATGAAATGAAAATATGAAAAAATAAAAAAAATAAACTATACTCACAAAATGAACAGTATGGTAAACAACACAGCTCAATTCCAATGCAATTCAAACAAAATAATTAAATCAAAATGAAAATAAATCAAAGTCTTTGAAAATTCAATTCATCAATGCAATCAGAAACATTGAAATAGAATTGTAACATATTTAGTATAGCTTGTGTGTTGCTCTTACATGCAACAGATGGCGCTGTTTTTCAAGAAAACCATAGTTTTACCTGTCACAGGTGTGGCATCTATACTTATACTTACAAAATGAACGGTATGATAAATAACACAGCTCAATTCCAACACAATGTTACACAAAATAATTCAATAGAAAATATAATAAATCAAAATCTATGAAAAAAAATTGTCAATACAATCAGAAACATTGAAATTTAATTTGTGACATATTTAGTATAGCATGCATGTTGCTATTATGTGCAACAGATGGCGCTGTTTTTAAAAACGTATGTTTTTACCTGTCACAGGGGTGACATCTACATAGTAGGTATGTAAAACCACGCGCCTATTCGAATGCAAAGTTGTGTCAAAATTTCAAAGCAATCGGTGAAGAACTTTCGGAGATTACAGTGTGTGTTGCTCTTATGTCCAACAGATAGCGCTGTTTTTTTTGTTAAAAACATGTTTTTTCCTGTCACAGGTGAGGCATGTATATATTAGATACATAAAATGACGTGCCTATTTGAATGCAACGTTGTGTCAAAATTTCAAAGCAATTGGTAAAAAGGTTTCGAAAATTTTCCTCACATGAAAAACAAAGTTTTTCAGAAAAAGTATGTTTTTTACCGTCACAGACATGACATCTATATAGTATGTATAAATAAACCTGGCCGGATGCGAATGGAACATTTTGTGAAAATTTCAAAGCAATCGGTGAAGAACTTTCGGAGATTTTAAATAATAATAATAAATAATAAATAATAAATGTTTATTCAGGTAAAGTACATACATACAAGAGGTTTTACAAAAATTGATAGATTTATAGATAGAGCTAGTACATACAATGCCTAAAGCCACTATTACGCAAAGCGTTTCAGGCAGGAAAAACATTAAAGACTAAAACTTATTACTAATTAAGATTAAAGTATAAAATGTGTTGAGAACAAATAAAAATAAAAATAAAAGTGGGAAGAACATGGCAGAAAAAGCAGCACAAATAGAGATTAGCGATTTTGAACAAAAGAACATTTCCATTTTTATTTATATAGATCATACACACGCAAATGATTTGAGTGGTAACTGGTGTCTATGCTGGTTTGCTTCAAGTTAGCTCATCTTTATCTCTCTTAGTTGGTACAGAGACACATATTAATACTCAAAGATTAAATGATTATAGTTAAAATAATAGCTCATCTTTATCTCTCTTAGTTGGTACAGAGACACATATTAATACTCAAAGATTAAATGATTATAGTTAAAATATACTTATGGTAGTTTTACAAGTAAATATGTACAACACATCTCGTGTTGTTATAAGAAATTGCCCAATGTTAAATACTTCCTGGGCTGCTCAACTAGTTCAACTCTAGACAAATGTGAAAATCCTACCCTTACACCAGGTTAGCACAATTAATTAGGTAAGACTAGGTTGCTCAACAACTTCAGTCTAATTTTGTCCTATCCTTACATAAGAGTTGGCTGTTTATATATGGTAATAAACAGTAAAATAGTATGGTGCAATATTTATTTTAAATGTTTATATGTAAATTCTAGAAATAAATATATATATACATTTATGGGTAAAAGCCTTTTATCAACCTCTTGTAATGAAATAGCACATATTTGTTCTTTGGTTCAGTCCTTTGGAACAATGTAGGTACTTGCAGTAAGGTCTGTTTACTGCTAGTCGAGGTTGAATGAGCTTGGCTAGAAAATTGTATATTAGCAGTGGCTGCTATATAGCTACTATAATTTATATAAGTAATTTGTATATTGCACTGATTATATATGTTGATCCTAGATTTGATAACCACTGGTTAATTCTCGCTTATCTGGTTCGTTGATGACCAAACTTGGTGGGGTAATCCTAGCAGGCAGTATATGTTTTTAATTAGTGAGTATTTATTTTCTATTTTTTATTTACTTCAATATTGAATTATGATTCTAAATGGACTGTATTTTAAATTCAGCCTGTCAGTTTTATCTGCTACACAAAGTGGGTGTGATGTGTACAAATTATACCTCAATTGGTGGTTATAAAATAAGTAAGTAATTATCAAAAGAAGGCACCAAACCGTAGATTTGTTTTTGTAGCACCATCAAATGTGCTGAATAATCAGAGGGCGCTAAATATCACCAAGGATGCAATACGAGAACAAAAACGCATAAGGTGAACGATATCAAAAGTATCCGAGTCACCAAGAATTCTATCGAGGGACAGGTGACTGCGAGGGGCAGTCGGAAAGCAAGACACACGCTCGTCCTGGAAGTCAGAACATTCAAGAAGGACATGCACGACCGTAAGAGGGACAATGCAATTAGGACAATAAGGAGCAGGGTGGCGCTCCATCAAGTGACCATGGGTTAAGCGAGTATGGCCAATACGCAACCTCGCCAGAGCAGTTTCCCATCGCCGGTTACGGTGATAGGAGGACGGCCACGAGGAAACACAACATTTAAGAGTACGGGGTTTGTTACCAGTAACAGATGACCAAGAAGCCGGCCAACGGTTAAGGATGGAGGAATGGATAACCGGGTAAAAATTGGAATATGGAATACCTTTATGAGAGATGGGACAAGAGCAGATAGCTTCCTTGGCGGCAGCATCCGCACGCTCATTTAAAGACACACCAACATGGCTGGGAACCCAACAAAACTCAACTGACTTAAACTTACTGTGAACAAGAAACAGCCAATGCTGGGTCTCGACAACTATTGGATGAACCGGATTAAAGGAACCGAGAGCCATGAGGGCACTACGAGAATCAACAACAACCACAAAGGAAGACTGACAACGAGAAAGTAGGAGACGAAGAGCATAAAGAATAGCATAAAGCTCCGCCGTAAAGATGTTAATCTCCGGAGGTAAGCGACACACATAAGTGCGATCAGGAAAAACAAGAGTAGCCAACACCGTCCGCAGACTTAGACCCATCGGTGAAGACAGAAACGGAGTGGGAGTGAGAAGAAAAGTGCTCAAGAAAAAGGCGTTTTAGAACCGTAGGAGGAGTAAAAGCTTTAGTGATGCGGGTCAAGGAAGTACAAAACTGCGGAAGGGGGACTCTCCATGGGGGCAAAGAAGGAACAACACGAGGAGAAACATTGGAAACACGAACGGAAAGAGAATCCTGTAAGCGAGATAACCGGACAGAAAGAGGGAGGAGGTGAAGAGGAACAGGAACTGCAGGAGGGGTAAAAGTTAAAGCACGACAGAGGCGAGAGGAAGAATGTTGTAAGGACCGCGTAAGATAGCAAAGACAGTAGCGATCACGGCGTTCCTGGAGAGACAGGAAGCAAGTGTCAACATACAAGCTAAGGACGGGAGTCGAACGAAAGGCACCAGAACTGACGCGCAACCCAGTATGGTGCAAAGCATCAAGACGGCGAGGAGCAGAAAGAGAAGCAGACGAGTAAGCAGGGCAACCATAATCGAGCTTAGACAGGACTAGAGAGGAATGTAAAGCAAGGAGAGTGCACCTATCCGCTCCCCAAGAAGTATGGGACAATACTCGAAGGAGGGTAAGGGCCTTAGAGCACTCAACACGGAGGTAAGAGATATGGGGAGACCAAGACAAATGAGTGTCAAGGAATAACCCCAAAGCTTCGTGGAATCTTTGTACGCAAGGAGATGACCATAAAGTGACAAAGAGGGACGAAGAACGACCCGTTTCCGAGTAAAAGACATGGCACAAATCCTAGAAGTAGAGAACTTGAAGCCATGATCGGTGGCCCAAGACGACACGGCATCAATCACAAGTTGAAGCCGGCACTGAAGGAGAGGTGAATCATCACCATGACAGCAAAGGGTAAGATCATCAACATAGAGAGCAGAGAAGATACCGGAAGGAAGAGAGGAAAGAAGACCATTGAGGGCAACCAGAAAAAGAGTAGTGCTCAGAACACTACCCTGGGGCACACCTTCGTATTGCCGAAAAGAGGCAGAGAGAGCGGTACCAAGGCGCACCCGAAAGGAACGATGAGAGAGGAAGCTGCGGAGAAAGAGAGGGAGACGACCACGAAGGCCAAAAGAATGAAGCTGGGATAAAATATGGTATCGCCAAGTGGTGTCGTAAGCCTTTTCCAGGTCAAAAAGGACGGCAACAACCGAGGTCTTTGCAGCAAAAGCAGTACGAATATAGACTTCCAAGTTCACCAGGACATCTGTCGTGCTGCGGCACTTGCGGAAACCAAATTGAGAAGGGGAGAGGAGGTGACGGTGTTCCAGGAACCACATCAGACAAACGCTAACCATACGTTCAAAGGAAAAGGAACGAAAAAAGGAAACAAGGATGTGGAAATGATCACTGCCATGGAGGTCATCAAGAACCTGCCACGTGAAATCTAAGTAAAGAGAAGAAGAGCAGAGAGAAAGATCAAGACAGGAAAGGGTGTGAGTCCGAGAGTCCAAATGGGTGGGCTCACCAGAATTCAGAAGAGACAGGGAAGAAGAGAGGATAAACAGCTCAAGAAGGCGACCTCGGGTATTCGTCAGAACATCACGCCAAAGAGAATGACGACAATTGAAATCACCCAGCAGGAGCACAGACTCCGGCAAGGAGTCCAGGAGGTGTTTCAAATCAGGAAGAGAAAGTGGGACACTCGGGGGAAGATAAATGGAACAAACTGTGTACCATTTCCCCACAAAGATACGAGTAGCAGAACAATGGAGAGGCGAAGGAAAAAGTAAGGGGACAAAGGGAACATCAGCGCGAATCAAGAGAGCAGAAGAATTAGGAGCCCCAGCAACGGCTGGGGGGGGGGAGAGAAAGGAATAGCCACGAAAACGACCAGGGTGAGCACCAAGCATTGGCTCCTGGAGACAGACACAAAGGGGCGAAAACCGCGAAAGCAGAACTTGGAGTTCGAGGAAATTGGCGTAATAACCTCAAACGTCCCATTGAAGAAGAGACATCGACGAGAAAAGAAAGGACAACAACAGAGAACAAGGAAGAAACAATGGCGAAAGAGCAACATAGCACGTTAAAGAATATCTGGGTCGGGATCAGGGTCAGCAAAGTCAGGGTTAGGGGGCATGGGTAAACTGAGCAAAGACGGAGGGAAGGAAGCGGGAGAACAGACCAGAGGTGGGTGGGCGGGGTCCGGAGGAGGAAGAGGAGGAGACAACGGAGAGGAGCAGTCAAGGACAGCAGCAGGAAGAGGGGGAGTAGAAAGAGGGGAGCGCACCTCAGCAAGGGCAGCAACCGAGAGGGAAGCAGGGGCCAAAGAAACCTCCATAGCAGTAACAGGGGACGCAACCACTGAAATGGGAGGGGAAGGAGCAATAGAGCCGGCAGTAGGGGCCGAGGAAGAAAGCGAAGCCTTCTTACCCGCCGGGGAGGAGGAAGGAGAGGAGCCAGGCTTACGCTTCTGACTTAAAGAGACTGGTGTCTCAGCAACAACGTACCGGGCAACGGATTCCAACGTCTCAACAGGAGAAGCTGAACGAGAGCACACACGACGGCCGTTAGGAGAGCGATGGACATCCGCCTGCACCAACAGGCGGTGGGGAGAGTCAATAGATAGAGGAGAAGGATGGGAAGGAGGATTGGAGGGAGACGAGGAAGAAGACACAGGAGACATGACAGACCGGGTAGAAAGAAGGGAAACCCCAGACAGAGGACCAGGAGGGGGACCCTTCGGGACAGAAATCAAAGGAACAGAGGAGGGGGCAGTGGGCGTATCAGGGTCCAAGGCCCGGAAACGGTTGTGAGTCTGAGGAAAGAGGGAAGGACGAGGAGAGGAAGAGCGCAACACGTGAGCATAAGAGATGTTAGCATAAGGCAGGTGCCGGCGAACCTGGCGCCTCGCCTCGGGAAAGGATAAACGCTCCCGGTGCTTCAAGTTGAGGATGGTTGCCTCAAGCTTGTAATGGATATAGGCACGGGAGAAGGTAGGATGGGCCTCACCGCAGTTGAGGCAGCGAGCTTGGGGAGAAGGGCACTCCAACTTAGAGTGACCTTCACCCCCACACAAAGGACAGAGAGAGACAGTCCCAGAGCAACGGAGAGCACCATGCCTAAACCTCCAGCACTTGTTACAAAGCCGAGGAGAAGGAATATACTCCTGGACCGAGCACCTGGCACCAGCAAGAATGACAGAGGATGGAAGGGTCCTACCATCAAAGGTGATCTTCACAACTCGAAGGGGTTGACGGCGACGACTGCGAGGGGGATGAGTAAACGAGTCTACCTGGAGGACAGAATGGCCTTGGGCATCAAGGATATGCCGAATGTCATCGTGGCAGTCCTGCAGATTCCGAACACCGGTTGCAACATGGGCGGGAGGAGAATAGTGCCAACACTGGCATTCAACCGAGCGTTCTTTGAGACCCGAACAGGGATCTCACCAAGGCAGGATAAGGCAGCCAAGCGGGAAGCTGCATCCTGAGAAGGAGCAGCAACTACACGTGTACCGAGACGAGTGGGGTTGAAGGTAACAGACGCATCCACGGAATCAACGAGATGCCGATGGAGGGAGAAATCATCAGGAGGCGCAGAATCAAGAGAAAGGAGATCAAAGTATTTGGCCCATGAAGCAGGACCAAACAAGGCCTGATACGCATCAGTACAGGAAGGAAACGAGCGAGTGCGGCCATGGCACTGACGGCATTGAGAACCCCCAGAGAGAGAGGGGTCAAAAGGCGCAGTAGTCACAACAAGAGACTTAGCCGCACCAGGGGACGAAGTGGTCACCACAGGGGGTTGGAGGCTCGACCCAACCACAAAGGAGGGAGGGGAGCTGGGGGAAGAAGTCAGGATGGTCAAAGGAGAAGAAAGGTCAGGGCCCAACGCAGCGGGGGCTACAGAGCCTGGTCTTCCAATACAGGCCGACTCGGGGGCTTGGTCGCCCACCCCACGAGCCTGAGAGGGTATAACAGAAACATTCAACGACATAAAGACGAAGAGAAAGAAATTCATCCACGAATGTGCCCCCATACCCACCATGGAGCCACAATTAGAGGCAGGACACCCAACAGGAAGCTATCGCCGATCATGCCGGGGTCCCCTAGAGGTGCGTCGTGAGTATACGCCCCACAAACGCTACCTTAAGAACCGTCAGTCCGTCGAGATCGGGTTCAGCGACGAAAGGGGGATTGACAATAAAAGGTTCCCCTCGCTCTCGACGTTGGGTACTACAGATCTACGGGTGCAAGAGTATGCCTCCTCAAGCACCTGGGCGTCAAAATAGAAGAAGTCTAAAGGAATAACCAAAACAAGCAAAAGGTCGGCAGGAAATGACAAGCAGATAGGAGAAGAGGGGGAGAAAAACGAAACAGAAGGAAAAGGAAAAGTCGTTCAGCATAATTAAAGAGGACAGCAGCAGGAGCACAAGGCCACAAAAGGACAGAGGACTGTCCCAAGGAGCATCACACTCCGGCAGCCGCCCACTAAGTCCCCTTCACGGCAACAACGGGCTGAACATAGAGGGGGGGGGGTTATAAGATAAGCAATGCATATTTACCATTACTTTATATAAATTATACCACTTTTGGTGGTAATTAAACTACATTCTTCTCTTTCACTACTGCCTGTTTTTCCAGCTTATGCATCAGCCTTTTATGGGGTACTGTGTCAAAGGCTTTCCGACAGTCCAAAAAATGCAGTCTGCCCATCCTTCTCTTTCTTGCTTAATCTTTGTCACCTGATAGTAGAATTTTATTAAGACTGTAAGGCAAGATTTACCCTCCCTGAACCCATGTTGATGGGTTGTCACAAAGTCCCTTCTCTCCAGATGTGTTACTAGGTTTTTTCTCACGATCTTCTCTATTACCTTGCATGATATACGAATTAAGGACACTGGCCTGTAGTTCAGTGCCTCTAGTATTTCACCCTTATTGTATATTGGGACTACATTAGCCATCTTCTATATTTCTGGTAGGTCTCCCGTTTCCAATGACCTACTATATACTATGGAGAGTGGCAAGCAAAGCGCTCCTGCATACTCTTTCAATACCCATGGTGAAATTCCGTCCAGGCCAACAGCCATTCTCACGTTTAGATCCAACAGGTGCCTCTTGAGCTCATCTCTTGTAATTTCGAGCCCTTCCAAGGCCGCCTGGTTTACTGCCACCTCTCCTAAAGCAGTGACCTCTCCTTGCTCTATTGTTAATAAGGAACCTCCTGAAACCTCTTGTTGAGTTCCTCACACACCTCTTTGTCATTCTCTGTGTACCTGTCCTCGCCTGTTCTTTCATCACCTGTTCCTTCACTGTTGTTTTCCTCCTGATGTGACTGTGTAGTAGCTTTGGTTCGGTCTTGGCTTTATTAGCTATATAATTTTTCATACTTTTTCTCAGTTTCTCTTCTCACACTAACTTACTCATTCCAGGTTCTCTGGTATCCGTCTCTGTTGTCTGGTGTTCTGTTATTTCGGAAGTTCCTCCACGCTCTTTTGTTCATTTCCTTTGCTTTCTTGCCTCCTGACACTTTTGAGTGACATAGTCTATCATGTCTTGTACAGACTTAGTTCTGAGTTCTGTGTCCCATGGTATATTCCCTAGGAATTTTCTCATCTCATAATTTCCCTTTCGGTATACTAGCCCTTTGTTTCCCTTTTTTTTGGGGGGGGAGGGGGGAGATAATTCTTAGCTCTACCAGGTACTCAAAGATCAATACACTGTGATCGCTCATTCCCAAGGGGGCTTCCAAGTTAACTTCCCTTATATCCGACTCATTTCGGGTACATATCAGATCAAGCAAAGCTGGTTCATCCTCACCTCTCATTCTTGTCGGTCCCTTGACGTGTTGACTTAGAAAGTTTCTTGTTGCCACGTCTAGCAGCTTAGCTCTCCATGTGTCCGGTCCTCCATGTGGGTCTCTGTTCTCCCAATCTATCTTCTCATGGTTGAAGTCTCCCATGATTAGTAATCTGGATCTGTTCCTGCTAGCCACAGAAGCTGCTCTCTCTATTATATTGATGGTGGCCATGTTGTTTCTTTCATATTCCTGTTTGGGTCTTCTGTCGTTTGGTGGGGGGTTATTTATGATAACTACTATAATTTTCAGTCCTCCAGTTGCTATGGTACCTGACATGTAGTCACTGAAACCTTCACAGCCCTGATTAACCATCTCTTCAAAACTCCAAACTTTTCTTATCAGCAAAGCTACACCACCTCCTCCTCTCTCTTCTCTCTCTTTCCTCACTACATAGTAGTCCTGTGGAAATACTGCATTCGTTATGGCTTTCGTTAACTTTGTTTCTGTGTGTGCTATTATGTCTGGGTTTCCTTCTAGTGCCCATTCTCCGAGTTCACTTGTTTTATTTGTAATCCCATCTATGTTAGTGTACATTGCCTTGAAGCTCACTTTCTTCTGTTCATTTTCTTGTCCCCTTCTTGGTGAGCGTTCTGCTGGTGGAGGAAGCTGTTCCCTGGGTGTGAAGTTCTGTGAGGTGGTTAACAGGGTCTCAGAGGATTTTTTGGTGGGGGGTGAGGGGTGGGGGTGGGGGTTCATGGGAAGGTGGAACAGGTATGGTATGGGGTAAGGAGGTAGGGGGGGACATGGAGGATACGGGGTGAGGGGGAAGAGGGATATGGAGGGTTTGGGATGAAGGAGGAGGGAGGACGGGGGGGGGGGACTTGGTGGGAATGGGGGAAGTTTTTTTTTATTATTATTATTTTCTACCAAAGACGTGGCCACACATTTACAATGCTAACCAGCATACATACATTTTCTTCTGTCCTCCATGGACAGGGTTAGAGATCAGTTAAACATATATTTCAAGGGTTTATTGAACAATCAACCACAGAAGGTGAGTCGGTGCTTTTAAAATGCTAAGCTAACCTACATACGTAAATACATAGATACACAGATTTACGTATGCCCTACATAAAGTGTTCGATGTGTCTTTTACATAGTGTCATTAATGTACATTTACAAAGGTGAAATGTAATTCTGATCAGCTTCCATATATACTTTATACCCATACATATACATACACACACATATACATACATATATACATACACACACATATACATACATATATACACACACACACATGCATTCACATACATTTGTCTCATTTACTCTGACAGGGTGAGATAGCTGATAAAGAAACTAATGTGCAATTAAGCACTTAATCACTGAAGGTGATTAAGGTGCTTTTACAAGCTCAGGTTATATAGTTACATCATATACATGCATTGTATAATTAATCTATTACATGGTTAATCTTGGATACAAGTCCAATATATCATCAAGTGTTCCAGTACTCATATAGTAATTACACAGTTCAGCATACCTCAGCCCAGGAGGGCGAAAGTCAGCCAGTATGGGACATTCTACAATATAATGTTCAAGAGAGTGCATGTTTTCTCTTTCACAAAGTTGACACATTGTGTACTCGACTTTTGGGTTTTGAGAAAGCTGCCAGATACGTCTATATCCCAGGCGTATTCTGGCCACTATAACATCACATTGCCGGGTTCTTGTTCTATTAGTCCCATATGTGAATGTCTCCTCACGATACGATATCTATCATAATATTTAATGCTAAAACTTTCAGGTCTTTGTGAATTTGTTAGGTCGGTGAGATCTTCATTAGATATTTGTTTAAGTATTCTCTTTGTCACTGCTAATGAAATACCCATATCAATTTCTACCACCGGTTTTCTACAGGCTGTCTTTGCAAGCATATCAACAGTGTCATGCCTTGAGATGCCAACATGTGATGGTATCCATAGGAATTTAATTTCAAATCTGTTTTCTTTAGCAGCTAAAACATTCATTCGAATATCACTGACTATTTTCTGGGTGTCACTACTATGTGCGTTCAATGCCAGGAGTGCACTCTGCGAGTCACAGTATATAAGTCCACTGCCTTTGTCTTTTAAAAATTCAGTGGCAAGGTATATGCCTGCAAGTTCGGTTTGAGTTGTACTTGCCCAGTCATTGACGCGCTTCATTTCTGTATGTACGAGAGAAGATTGTTCAAATATATTACATGCACATCCGGTACATCGTCCACCCTCTTCTACAGATCCGTCGGTATAGCACTGATACACATCGTTACCCATACTCAGTACTTTCAGTGATGCCTTTCAGTGTTAACTGTTTTAATAATGTAGTTTAATAATTGATTAATCATTAGTTGAGTTGGGTACATATTTAATATTTTGATGGAGTTGGCTACCTTGTAGAACCAATATACATAATCAGATTTTGTTCTTCTTCTATAGACCTCAGGTGAGTGCAGCATATTAGAAAGTTTAGCTTGAAACTTCATGTGTTGCCGAGATCTACGCAATGCCTTCACGTCGAAAACTGTGCTAATAGACAAAATTCTCTCACTTATGGTAGGTAATTTTAACTCTGCTCTCATATTAACTATTCTCGTGGACTTTGGAGCCCCAAGGATAAGACGCATAGCTTCATTTTGCAAGGTTTCAAGAGATTTCAGCTCTTTGTCAGTATACAGTGTGAGATGTAGAGCATTGTAGTCAATCACAGAGCGTATAAATGATACATAAAACATTTTAGCAAGTCTCACGTTAATTCCATGATTGACACCAACAAGGACCCGCAAGGGCTTTAATCTCTCCCAGAGTCTCCTCTTGAGAGAAGAAAGGTACCCAGGGTAGTTAATGGGGACACCAAGGTATCTGTAAGACTCGCAGTTTTCGAGTGCTCGCCCATCTATATGATAATTGGCTGGTGGGATACCACGTGGAATGAAGGCACGAGTTTTCTGTACAGAGATGAGGAGGCCACATTCCTCATCTCTAGTAGCAAAAGCGTCGAGCAGAACTTGCATTCTAGGCTCGGAGGCAGCCTGTAAACATATATCATCAGCATAACAAATGACAGTGTCTTCATTGTTATTTGGAAGATCTTTAATAAGTTTATGCATCAGAACGTTGAACAACAAGGGGCTGAGGACCCCTCCTTGTGGAGTTCCCAGTTCAAAGTGTTTGCTCTCTGTGCTTTTAACACCATTAAACAAAACATATGCTGTTCGATTAGACAAATAGCCCTTTTATCCATTTCAGTAATTTTCCTTGTATTCCCAGCTCGGCAAGATGTGTTGGGTATCTGGGGCTTGAACTCAGAAATTAAATTATTTGATTATTGTATTGAAAGAAATCGAAGGACCACCCTCTTTTGAGAAAAGAGGGAAAACAAATAATAGTGATCATCAGAATGACACTAGAGAACCAGTGTCTATGGAAACTCATTCAATGAATAATCACTTGAAAATAATGAAGACTGTATTATTAATTAAAGCCAAAGCCTCACATATCAACATTGGGGGGTTATTTCTAGAAGTTCATATATATCTAGGAACCAGTGTGGTTCGTCACTAGTTCATTGTTGGGTTAATAACATGGTAAATCTAAACTACAATAGATTCAAATATATAGTAAATCAAATCATGAATATTAAAGATCATTAATCACTGAGCACAGTTAGAGCATAAACATTAATTACCAAATCTGGCAATAATTATTCAATGGAAAATTCTATGTGAATTATATAGAATCAATAATCAAGTTGAATAAATTTGTACGAAAAATGTGTCTTAGCTGTAAGACGATTTCTAACGCCAGTTCATCATTCGTCCTCGTGGTCACGGAATCCCAATAGAGAAAGAACTCGAGGTAAATAACACGACTGATGAGAATCTTGCTGGCACCTCGTATACACGCTGTAATCAAAATAATGTAAGTAGCGATTGATTAGGCTACAAATTATATTCAGATATTCATGAAACTGAGATGAGTGATAAACAGTACTAACATGGTATTTTTGATGTTCACTCCTCCTGACGACAAACTACTCACAAATGTACTACCTAATTTGATGCATCAAAAACAGGGAAATACTTAAGTGAGCGTATCAAATACTGAGGTCTGCCGAAATCGCGTCTGCCAGTCCCAATGTTCACTGCTGTGCACACTTAATTACGAGTCCTGGCTTCAATTGTTGACGCGTTATTAACTGACGAGGCACTAGAGAACACATGGATAAGTAATTGTCACTTGTTAACTGGGTATCAACGTAATTCTTGTCGATAAGAACTCCCAGTAGCCACCATGTGTCTCGCCAACGCTGCCTCGTGACCAAGTCTGTAATGGCGTCTGCCTTCTCCCTCAACCCGCTCTCGCATTCACCACAGAAATTATTAATCACGAATTATTCTTTTCGCGCAATTATGTATGAAATACGGTAATATGAACTGGGTTGCAATTATAGGGATTTAATAATTATCATATTCTCGATAAATGATCTCTAGCGAGAAATGGAGATGATATTTATACTCTCCATAGCATTCGATCGTAACAGAATAAAAACTGTTACTAAATAATTTCAATTAATAACTCTCGATTTTACATGATCAGGAGTCATATTATCAGCAATAGGCTCAGATTAAATTATATTAACACTACTGTTAGTGGTATTAATAACTACTGCAATTAGTAAGGTGATGGTAATTTATTATAATACAATAATAGATGATAAGTGTTGGAAATTTCCAACATAACTCCGGGGGGAGAAAACTCGGGTCGCAGTGCCATGTTGAGTACTGACGTACCTATCCCGAAGTTAGTATTAAGGTTAGTATGTTAGTATGTTAGTACACACATAACGGATGTCCCGTAATTGTCAAGGACATACAAGAATTTAAGACATGAAATTTAATGTCATAATTAATAGCTTACACAAACAAGTTAATGATTAAATCATACAATTCAAGTAACTGAGAATCCACTGTGAGGTGAATGTCTGGGTCATTGTGACTTGTAGCTGATTGGTTACTAGACATCACAACACAGTATCATCATGATCACTCAAATTGGATGAAAATTATTTGCTCTTAGTCAGAGCTATAATAGGCTTGTAGTTTCCTTTTACATTGTTGAGCAGCTGCTCTAGTGGGGCGGGTGCTCGGTGGATCAGAATTGTTGTCCTCGGAAACTGTTGGTGAAGCTGGTTCTGATAAACACTCTCGTTCTGCTAATTCGAGAGGTACCAACTTCTCTAATGTCTTTAGGGTAGTAGTGCCTCGGCACAAAACTCGTACTACTCTCAGGATGCCTTGGTGATCTGGGTGGATTGCAACAATTTTGCCTATAGGCCATTCTGACCTTGGTCCATCACTGTCAACTAATACTAGGTCTCCTGGTTTAAGTTGTACTTTATTATAGGGGCTCGAAGCTCCATAGTGGTACTCTCGTAGAGCGGTGAGGTACTCTCGAGTCCACACCTCATTCCACCTTTCAATTACTCTTGAGAGATGTTGGTAACTTTGTACTAAGTCACTCCTGGTTACATAGGAAGGATCGACGGGGTCCTCTTCTGCCAAAGGTATCAGAGGGCTCAGCAGGCCTCCATGTATTAAATGCGAGGGACTCAGAGGCTCTCTCTGTGAGAAATCATCTGATAGATAAGTTAATGGGCGATTGTTGACTCGCGCCTCAATTTCCACGACGAGTGTTTGGAGTTCTGAGTAACTAATTTTCTGTCGATGCAAGGTCTTCCTTAAACATTTCTTGACAGTCCCTATCATACGTTCGTAGAACCCACCTTGCCAGGGGGCTCTGGGAGCAATAAATTTCCAGTGGCATTGTCGTCTCTGCATGACAGACTGCACTTCTGGATGATTCCATATCTCTCGTAAGCAGGCTTCTCCTGCCACAAAATTTGAGCCATTATCAGATATCATGAGTTTGGGACAGGATCTGCGAGCTGCAAATCTACGAAAAGCTTGGATGAAGGCTTCAGCACTCATGTCAGAAGTCACTTCTAGATGTACGCCTCGTGTGGTAGCACATGTGAAGAGGCAAATATAAGCTTTCACTGGTATCTTATCTGGATTGCCAGTGAGAAGCAAGGCTCCTGTGTAATCGACACCAGTGGTCTCAAACGGACGAAGATGAACTACTCTCTCTTTAGGGAGTGGTGGAGGTCCTGGGTAAGGACATACTCGGGCATCGTAGCGTTTGCAGATTATACAGAACTTAATGATTGATTTGACAGTTTGACGACCTTGAGGAAGCCAATATTTCTGTCTGAGGTCGGTGAGAGTGTCTAACACTCCACCATGCAAAGTACCATATTGATGGTGATGTAAAACTAGAAGTTTTGTAATAATGTGGTGACGAGGTAGAAGGATTGGATTCTTTGTGTCCAAATCAATTTTTGCATGAAGCAAACGTCCTCCACACCTTAATATATTATGAGTGTTGGTATCATACCAGATACCTAGAGACTTGGTTAATTTATCTGGAAGATTTTCATATTCACTTCCATATGTCTCTTGTTGTGCACGTTTGATCCAGTAGATGATAGGATTGGGAAACTTATGCTTGATTCCTATCTTAGCAAGAAAGTCAAACACATGTGCTGTCACTCTTAATAACTTACTCAAGTTAGAATAATTGTGAGGATTAATAGCTGAGATTCGATGAGGTTCTGGGTCTTTCATGGGAGTAGTGATACTGGTCACTATGACTTGTGGTTTCTGTTTGGGCCACTGACCACTAACAAGCCATGAAGGTCCATTAAACCACATCGAAGACTTACTTAGCTGTTTAAATGTTAAACCTCTTGATAAGTAATCTGCAGGATTGTCCTTAGTGGGGACATGTCTGAATTTATATCCAGCAGATAATTCATGAATTTCCCTAACACGATTACTAACGTAGGGAGTTTTATTGTTGTTATTTCTTACCCATTGTAAGACTGCCTCATTGTCTGACCACACTACGATTTCACCAAAGTGGATATTATTGAGTGTCTTGGTCAGGCAATGAGCCAATCTTACTCCCACTAGCAATGCAGTTAACTCCATTTGAGGTAAAGATCTCTTCTTGATTGGAGCAACTCTTGCTTTAGATGTGAGTAAAAGTGATTGTGCACTATTGACTAAGTAGGCTGCAGCGCCATACGCTTTGCCAGAGGCATCGCAAAAAATGTGCAAATTTGTAGGTAAGTTTTGTCCTGAAGCATTACGAGGAAATTTCAAAACACCTAATTGATTGAAATCCGTTGCGAGTATTTGCCACTTATCTTGCAACTCAATTGGCAACGGATCATCCCATCCCATATGTTTCTGCCAGCATTCCTGCATTAGGAGTTTGCCCCTTATTAATATAGGGCTAAGTAAGCCTAAAGGGTCAAATGGGTGACTGACATACGAGAGTAATTTTCTCATGGTAAGGGATGAATTATTAGTTTGTACTGACTTGACATTCATCTCGTCAGTACCTGTGTTCCATTCCACGCCCAGAACTTTTAATTGATTAGGCACCTGATAACTCGGAAATTCTTTCTCGATTATCTGGTTTAATGATTTATTGTTTGAGGCCCATGATTGTAGTGGCATATTGGCTCCTAATAACTCACGGTTAGCCTCATGGTAAATTTCTACCAATTTGGATTTGTCATTAGTAGTTCCCTGGAAATTATCGACATACAAGTTGTCACTGATCTCTGCCTTATAAGGGCTATTTGACTTCTTCAAATGTGTATCTAATGTGGCTTGAAGTAGAAACGGCGAGGAAGTCGCTCCAAAAAGCACAAAGGCAAACCGATAGGTTTTGACAACACTGTCAGGATCCTGGGATCTTTAATCCAGAGAAATTTGGTGTAATTACGATCCTCCTCTTGCAAGCCTACTCTAAGGAAAGCTTTACTGATATCAGCAGTATAAGCGAAAATACCAGTGCGGAATCGTAACAGTACATCATGTAGCCTTTGTGTTAGGCTAGGTCCCGTTTGGAGACATTCATCCAAAGACACGCTGTTTGTCTTCACTTTGGCACTACAGTTGAAAACAATACGTATTGGTGTTGTCAATGAATCTTTCAACACAGCGTGATGGGGTAAATAGTGACCTGTTTTTCTGTCATCATTATCAACAACTTCAATAAATTTACTATTCAGTTGTTGCTGAATTAATTGATGATACATATTTAATTTATCAGGCTGTTTTTCAGCCGTATTAATTGTGACTGTAATTGAGAGGCTGCCATGAAATAATTAGCTGGAAGTTGTGGATGATTCAACTTCCATGGCAATCTCACCCAGTATTGTTTGTCTTTATAGACAACTGTATCCAGATATTGCTGGTAAGTCCACGTATCATCAGGACTTGGTTGTTCAGGGACAATACCTAAAGTGTCTAAATCCCACAGACGATGTACAGGTGGTTCAGACTCATTATCTTCAGATATTTCTCTGAAATGTAGGGGTGACTGTTCCAAGCCTAGTCACGCCACTATTGCATTGTTAACTTGTTTGTTGGTTGACGCTGGGTTTTGTTGGAAAAGCACCGGTCCAGTAAGCAACTTGCCTCCAGCAGATGACAACAAATTCATTCCGTATTGTCGGGTGCATCCAGTTATAAATTTATAATAATGGTCAGCGCCTATAAGTATACCAACATCTGTGAGGCAGTCAGAATTTATTTTGTGATCTGCTAGCCTCATGCGGTTTCGTTTAAGATATCTCGCAGTGCGAGCTAGTCCTGTGACCTGCAGGTCTGAAGGAAGTTTATCTACTACTACCGCTTGTATTGGACTAGTGGAAGATCCAAGTCTCACTAACACCTTAACTACTTGGTATTCACGAGGTCCACTATTAGTCAAGAACCCAGAAATATTCAGTCTCACACTTTTGGCAGGTTTTAATTTTAACTGCTCAACTAATTGTTGTGTGATGAAGGTTTTCTCTGATCCTTGATCAAAGAGACCTCTAGTGTTAACTCTAGATTTCCTGTCTATTAGTTTGAGTTGAGCTGTAGGCAGAGTGGTATTATTGCCTGACTCAGTAGCAAGTACACTTATTTCTTGATGTACCTTGCAATATTGTACTGTGGTAGAATTCATAGAATTCTTCCCAGGTGTCACAGATTGGGTAGAAATTTTTCTACATAAGGCATAATGATGTACACCTTTGTGGCATCTACTGCATAACCGTAGCTGCACAACACATTTACTGGGCTCATGAGAACCCATGCACTTAGTGCATCTGTGTAATTCTTGGAGTTGTTTAATCCTGGCATTAAAGTTAGGATAAACAGTACATTTGTAGGTGAGATGTTCTTGATCACAGAACAGACACCTTCTCTCTCTGACTGAATTTGTCCTTGTAGCAGACACATCAGTTGCAGTGTCAGAGGGAGATACAGTATAAATACCTACACTACCACTCCCGTTTCCAGTGGATGCAGTAGTCTTAGGCTTAGATTTATTGGGTTTATTCAAAGTCAATTTGGTTTTGACTGAG
>WNGS01160955.1:0-11498 GCA_020271785.1 Procambarus virginalis | reverse complement strand
ATGTGATCAAGTACTACAGTCAAGTATGATTCAGGGACTACAGTGACATTAGATATAACTTGAAGCTTGTTCAGGTAACTGGCCACTGATATATATACACTGAGGCCCATGGAATTCATCTCGATTAAATAATATATGTATCAAAATCAGTCGTCGAATTAATTGGGGTTTATTTTAGTTAGTTGATTCAGAGGATTGAATAGTCCATCATTAGAATCAAGTATGGTTACTGAGATTGTAGTGGGTTCAGTGACATTGGTCGCAGTGACTTTTAGCTGCTTAGGCTACTGTTCACTGATTTGCCACTGAAGCTTCATGAACTCATCTTCAGCTTAAATGATGACATTAAAATCAACCTCTTTTGCTATAGTCAGCTGTAATCTCCTTAGTATGATGCTACTGGAGATATACAATGAGCTGACAAGTTTAGATTTCTACTGGTATTGTTTATCTGCAGGCATAGGTCTCCTCAGACTTAATACTGGGCCTGAGAGTAATTTGCCTCCTGCAGAATTTAACATGGTTATTCCCTGATATTTAGTAGGGCTTCCGATGAATCGTTTGGTAGCAGTCTGAACCTACAAGGATACCAAAGTCGGTGAGGCATTCACCGACTTAATATTCAGACATAATATTATCTGCCAATTTTATTCCTCTATTTTTCAGGAATTTGGCAGTAGCTCCCAGACCTTGTACTTGTAGGTCTGCTGGTATTTTGTCCACCACCATAGTTTGTACTTGACAGACGTACCTGCCTAAACGTACTGATGGTTGTACCACCTGGTAGACTTGAGGTCCTGTATCTGTTAGAAACCCTGAGATACTGATTGTCATCTGGGCTACAAGCTTTAATTGCAATTCATCTGCCAACTTTTTAGTGACATGTTCTCTGGGACCCTTGGTCAAACAACCCTCGGGTATGGGCCTTGGCCCTCTTATTCTGGATTGCAATTTGGGCAGTAGGCAAAGTCGTATTACCTTTGGACTTTGCCGATTGGACACTAATTGTTTGTTGCACCTTGCAGCATTGTACTGTGGTGGGAATGCTATCTTCCACCTTGGAGCTTGGAGTCTTTGTTTTGGTGTCTCTGCACAGTGCTGCATGGTGCTGACCCTTGTTACACCTATTACAGGTGTGTAATTGGGTCTCACAGTCGATGATGTTATGGTTCCTGAGGCACCTCGTGCAATGTTGCAAATCTTTGAGTTGCTCAACACGGGTGTCACTATCAGAAAAATTAGGGCAGTGGTACATTAAATGTTTCTCATTGCAGAACAAACATGTTCCATAGCTTCTAGTACCCTTTGGAGTCACGGTCTTGGGTGACACAGTAACTATAGGCTTGGAGGGTCCCACTGCATATACGCCCAAACTGCCACTGTTCTGCTTTGGTGTTGAATTATATTGTTTAGAAATATTTGGAGTACCTTTGGTACTCTGTGGTTTACTATTATTGATTTCTGAAGGTTTACTTTGTGGTTTTAATTTGTCATGTGTTCGTAGTTGATGAATTACTGAATGTAAACCCTCAGATATTTTATTCATGGATAAGATACTTTTATTGTAATGAGCACTCATTTGTCTCAATAAGTCCCTAGGTATTTTCTCCTGGACAATTATTTTCATGACCCACTCAGCCCCGTTTGTATCTGCTGTCATGCTGAGGGCCTTGATCATTGATTATACCTCCAGCTTGAAGACTTGGAGTGAATCAGCTGAAGCCTCCGGTGGGGCTAAATGCAACAGCTCATGTACTAAATGTGATGTTCTTACTTCTGGATCAGAATAATTATCCTTGAGGAGTTGTACTGCCAGATCATAGCCGTCATTAGTTAATCTCAGATGGGATACTACTGTTTTAGCCTCACCTGATAATTGGCCTTAAAGATAAGAAAATTTACTACTCTTAGGTAAAGATTGTTTTGACTCCACAAGGTCAACGAATTTGTTCCAAAATTCGTCCCACTCTTCCTCATCTTTTCCTGAGAAAGTGGGTAAATTAATTGGAGGGAGTCGAGCTTCTGCTTGACTCGTATTAGATGAAACTGTTGTTGTTGTTGCTGCCTTGTTCTGGGCAATTAATATAATGAAAGGCTGTAACGTGGCCTGAGTGTGATCTTCATAACTCGCTAGATCAATCATAATGTCGTCTATTTCTGTTTCTGATAAATTGGTGTTGGCAAGTCCATGCCACATATGTTGCTATTTGGCGTTTGATTTGCTCGAATTTACCTGCAGCTGCTTGATAATAGCTTTCCAGGTCAGCATAATCAACTGGAGATTGTTGTGACAAATCCTCACGTTTCTTGATCTGTCTTGTTAAGTGGCCTTTAAGACCTGCAAGGGTTCTTTTCATTCTCCCTGCATTATCCATATTGGCTAGTTGGTGAAGCCTTGTGGGGCTTGTACTTGGGTTGCTCATAATGTGGAACAAGTACTGCTGGAATAGCGTAGGGTAAAATTCTGCTGTCACTAGGCTATAATCCTATCTCTTCTAGAGGTTGGCTCTTAAATTTAATACACATTATATATATATATATATATATATACTCATTCACACTAATGATTTGAGTGATAAACCAGTGTCACTGGAAGTACCTTTAGGTTAGCTCCTCAATTATTACCCTAGTATGGTATAGACACTAATTAATAACTCAAAATGTGCAATGATTATAAGTAAATTATTATATATACACAACTCAACTCGAGCTGGTAACAATTACACCCAAAATAGGGTCTGCACCATTCATTGATGGTGCTAGGTTGTTCAATGTAGTACAACTAGACTATGGTAATAATGGGACTAGTATGAACAATAAATAGTTCAGCTAGTCAATGGTAATAGGGGACTAGGTTATCAATAAACACTAGTCAATGTACATACTACCCTGTTGTGGGTTGGCAATTAGTAAATATTGTATTGAGAAACCTAGTGCAATATATTAAATATTCTCTAGTTAAGAGAAATAATATACACAATTATTGATGACAGCCTCTTAATTAGCCTCTAGTATTATTTAGAAATATTAAATCTTATTAGGGACCTCGCGAAATTAACACCAGAAAATTAGTGAACAATCTTGCGAGGGCGCACCCACTAATTTGACTGGCTTAAAAATAAGCACTGTCACTTCACGAAATAACACTCCACTAAATTGGTGAGTGACCGTGGAGCCGCTGTGAGGCTGGGCTGATGGACTCGTGAGGTTAGCTCGAGGCTATGCGGCCAGTTTTTGACTGGCAATATTGTTAATGTGTAAATTACACTAGTACCAGTGTATGTAGTGAATCCACAGGTTTACTCTGGTTCATCCGGTACAAAGATGACCAAATAATCTGTCATCCGGCTCGAAGATGACCATATAGTTTGAGAGATTCGAACCGGTTCTGTGTTATCTTGGTTCAAAGTACCATATAATGTGGGAACCGACCTGTGAGTTTATATTTATTTAATATATATGAATTTATTTAGAATTTATATTTACGTTAATTAATATATTTTGATAGCAATTTGTATGATGTTCAGCGGACTGTATTTCTGCAATATTCTCACAAATCGATTATTACACATTAGGGGGGGGGATACCTGGTTGATACCTAGTTGATGGGGTTCTGGGAGTTCTTCTACTCCCCAAGCCCAGCCCGAGGCCAGACTTGACTTGTGAGAGTTTGGTCCACCAGACTGTTGCTTGAAGCGGCCTTCAGGCCCATACACCCATCACAGCCCGGTTGGTCTGGCACTCTTGAAGAAAACAATCTAGTTTCCTCTTGAAGATAGATGGGGGGTCTATATTAAATTTATATATATGCAGTCAATCAAATTACAGTATAAAACTACATATATTAGTAAATAAATTTAGGTGCCTTATCTTATTGTATGGTAGGTTTGGTCCACCAGATATAACTAGGATGTAGAAACCAAATACTCGTGCAAGGCTGGCTTACAACACCCAAGTAACTGATGTACCAAGATTAATTCTTGCTTCCTCTTCTACACCTGTTAAAAGGACACTTGCTGTAAAGCAGGAATCCTATATATGACAGCTATATCAGAGGAAATACTTGTATATTATTAGATAAGGACCAAGGATTAATTACCTATATTGAGTCGTTGCCTCATGTCCTAACCGGAATTAATCATATCTACCTAACATTTCTGGCCAGGAATGACTTAGATAAGATTTCGGAAAGACACTTCCCTTGTTTAGATGATGGCTGCGTGTTGATAATGGTAGAAGTACTAATTTGATCTCCAAATCACTTCATTTAACGGAGAATTACAGGAGCTGAACTCGCTCCAAGCAATTCTGGTCTTAACAATGGCTGACCTCTGTCATGTTCACAGAAAATGGTACCATCCGTTTTCTATGTGCGGCGGCTGGACGCCACTAGAGGAGGTAAACAGCACACAGGACGCTGCCAGCTTGGGAGCTACTCTATCATGTAATTATTTAAGTATTAAAGTCAGTAACCAGGAATGACTTTACATCAACCTTACTACCAAGACTATCTCAGCTATACACAGACACCACACTGGCGACGAGGATGAACTGGGAACGCAGGTATTTTGTTCAACAAAACACAAGGAAGGAGCATGCTGTCTCGCCCAGAGAGGAAGGAGAAGCTGTCTGTGAGCACCATACCCGATGCTGTATGCAACCCCATGCTGTGTGCTGACTGTTGCTGTGTGCTGATCGTTGCTGTGTGCTGGCCGTTGCTGTGTGCTGGCCAATGCTGTGTGCTACCCAAGCTGTGCTGAGTGTTGCTGTGAGAGGAATCTGCCGACGCTGTGTACGAAACGACGCTTTGATGCAGTGTACAAAACCCGATGTTTTGGTTACGAAACGACGCTCCGTGCTACAAAATTCTTCACGCTGTGAACCAACTGCTGCCTACTGCTGCCTACTGCTGCCTACTGCTGTATCAACTGCTGACAACTGCTGTACCAAATGCTAACAACTGCTGTGTTGCTGTGAGTAGGAACAACACATGTACACAAGGGCTAGGTAAGAAGTCAGTTGCTGCTGTGTTGTGCACTGTTGTGAACTTTTGCATTAAAATGCTTGTGTGCTTTGCAAAATTAAAGTAATTACAGTGAATTCTTAAATAACATATACAGTGCAGTAAGTGTTATATATTCTGAGGAACATTTTAAGTGATAAGTTTAAATTTATTCAGTAAAAATGGCAAATATACCTCAGTTTCCTGCATTTGATCCTGACTGTGACCAGACAAACCTGTCACAGAGGTGGGTCAAATGGCTTAAAAGGTTTGAAAATTTGTTGATAGTTTCTGACATCAAAAGTGCTGAAAGAAAGCGTGCCTTTCTACTTCACTATGCAGGTGATAGAGTTTGTGACATCTTTGATACACTGAAAGATACTGGTGGTGCCAAAGATTATGACACTGCCAAGGCCAAATTAACTGAGCATTTCAAACCAAGGCAAAATACTGCTATGGAAATTATGCATTTCAGGAGAGCAAAACAACTCTCTAATGAAACTGTTGATCAATACCATACACGTCTGCAGGGTTTAGCAGCCCACTGTGAGTTTGCTGATGTTGACAAAGAAATCAAACAGCAAATAATTGAAACATGCACATCTACACGTCTTCGTCGAAGAGCTCTAGAACTTGTTGATGATGAAAGTTCTCTTAACAAGATACTGGATATGGCTCGTCGAATGGAAGATGCTGCACGTGATGCTCGTGCCATGGAGTGCAGTGCCAACAACGGTTCTGCCACTGTTACTAACAGTCATGAAGTATGTAAGGTTCAGGGAGTACACCATGATCATAGAAGATATCATGCCAAACCTAACATTAAATTGAGCCGAGAACCACATCACAACTGGAGTCATGGAACAAGACTCAAGCAGTCACAACGACTCACATCAGAGGTTGTCAATAATAAATGTTACAATTGTGGAGGAGACTACCCACACCAAGATAATGTTTGTCCTGCACAAGGTAAGAAGTGCTATGAGTGTAGAAAACTAAATCATTTTGGTGCTATGTGTCGTTCCGCACTAAAGAAACCACAATCAATAAATAAAAGCAATGTACGAGGATCAAGTCATAGGAGTCGAGGTGGCAAACACAATATTGCACCTCAAATCAAGAATGTTAATAATATACAAGACAACATTTCATTACAACCAGTCTCAGATGACAGTGAATGTGATTATATTTATGGAGTACAATCAATCACAAAATGGAATGATCTTCCAAACAACCCAGAGACTATAGTATACATTGCTGGCATTTGTCTCAAAATTCTCATTGACACTGGATCAAACATTGACACCATTGCTGAGTGCCACTATGAAAAATTTAAAAAACAATTCCCAAAGCTTGAAAACTATAATGGCAAAGCCACTGCCTATGCTTCAAAGGTAGCCTTACCAGTGATTGGAACTTTCACTGCAGAGATTAAGTCAAAGAATGCAATGCTCATTACTACATTCCATGTTGTTAGGAATGCAAAGGAGTCTTTACTCAGTTACAAGACTTCAACCAAATTGGGGCTACTTCAGCTTTCTAATGCTGTAGCAGTGGAATCTGCAAACAATGTTGATGCTATTGTTGCTGAATTTTCTGATCGGTTTAAATCCATAGGTTGTTATACTGATAGCAAGGTACATCTGCATATCAACCCAGATGTAATTCCAGTTGCCCAACCACATCGCCGACAACCATTCCATACTCGCAAGAAAGTCGATGCCGAACTGGATAGGCTGATAGAACTAGATATCATTGAACCGGTAACAGGCCCAACACCATGGGTAAGCCCAATTGTCACTCCACCAAAGCCGAAGAATCCAGATGAGATACGCATTTGTGTAGACATGCGTGTTCCCAACAAGGCAATAATGCGTGAACGCCATCCTACACCCACTGTAGATGATATGATTTACCGCTTGAATGGTGCAACTGTATTCAGCAAGTTAGATTTAAACAAGGGCTATCATCAGCTTGAACTTGATGATGAGAGTCGATTCATCACAACGTTTACGATCGAGGTCTGTATAACAAGCGCCTGAGTTTTGGTATTAACAGTGCTGCTGAAGTATTCCAGCACATCATCAGCCAGGTATTGCAAGATATACCTAATGCTGACAACATGTCTGATGACATCATTGTTTATGGCCGTACCCAAGCTGAACACGACAAAGCTCTTCGTGCAACATTGCAACGCTTACGAGAAAAGAATTTGACGCTAAGCCGAGCAAAGTGTGAGTTCAATCAACATAAAATTGAATTCTTTGGACATGTACTTAGTGACAAAGGTCTGTCTCCAGATCCTAAGAAAGTTGCAGATATCAAGAATGCTGCACCTCCTTCAACATCCACTGAAGTACATAGTTTTCTGGGAATGGCAAACTACTGTTCTCGCTTCATTCCAGATTTTGCTACCATTACGAAGCCTCTACGTGAGCTCCTGAAGAAAAATGCATCATGGTACTGGAGCGATGTCGAGCAAAATGCATTTGATGCTGTGAAAGATGCACTAGTAGAAAATGCGACTGCTGCATACTTTGATCCATCAATGGACACTGAGTTAACGGTGGATGCTAGTCCTGTTGGTTTAGGTGCTGTGTTAGCCCAACACAAACCTGGTCAACCAGATTCAAGAGTAGTAATTGCCTATGCCAGCCGTTCTCTCACAGATGTTGAGCAACGATACAGTCAGACAGAGAAGGAAGCTCTTGCTCTTGTATGGGGCTGTGAACACTTCAATGTGTATCTGCTTGGTGCACCCTTTACCACGATAGTCACTGACCACAAACCGTTGGAGACCATCTTCAATAATCCAAAGTCCAAACCACCAGCTCGCATTGAGAGATGGGCTCTTCGTCTGCAACCATACAACTTTACGGTGAAATACAAGCCAGGTGCAGGCAATCCCGCTGATTACATCAGTCGACATCCTGCCAACAGTTTCACCATCACCAAGCATCAGCAAGTTGCCGAGGAATATGTACACTCTGTAACCTGTGATGCAGTCCCTAAGGCTCTCACTCTTGATGAAATCCGTACTGCAACCCTAGAGGACCCAACTCTGCAAGCAACAGTGGATGCATTGACTAAGAAAAAGTTTCCACGCATCCCACCCTCAGGAGTTGACCAAGATGCATTCAAAGCACTTGAACGCATCCAGACAGAATTAAGTGTTACGCAACAACGCGACACCGTGCTGCGAGGTACTCGTATCGTCATTCCAGCTGTTCTCCAGCAACGTGCTCTGAAGCTTGCACATCAAGGACACCAAGGTCTTGTAAGGACCAAACAGCTGCTACGAGAAAAGGTGTGGTTTCCTGGCATTGATCGTCAAGCTAAGGACATGCATGATGCCTGTGTCCCTTGCCAAGCTGCAGTGGATACTTCAAGACCAACACCTCTACAACCTTCACCACTACCTGCTGCACCATGGATGGAAGTATCGATGGATTTCTGTGGACCGCTACCAACTGGAGAGTACTTGATGGTAGTCATTGATGATCACTCACGTTATCCAGAAGTAGAAATCATCACTTCCACATCTGCAAAGGCTGTCATCCCGAAACTCGACAAGATCTTTTCAAACTTTGGCATTCCTGAAGTTGTCAAGACGGACAATGGACCGCCATTTAATGGACAAGACTTTGTCAACTTTGCTGAGCATATTGGATTCAAACACCGCCGTGTGATGCCACTACATCCTCAAGCAAATGGAGAAGTAGAGAGATTCATGCAACCTCTCATGAAAGCTGTACGCTGTGCTCATGCCGAAGGACGATCCTGGAAACAAGCTATGTATGCTTTTCTCAGGAACTACCGTGCAACACCGCATGGAACACTGGGCAAGTCGCCTGGCGAACTTTTATTTGGACGTCCTATGAGAATCGCACTACCTGTCATGCCAGCCAAAGTAACGGATAAACGTCTCGCTCAGAAGGATGCACTAGCCAAGGGCAAAATGAAAATTGCTCATGATCAACGTGCAAAGGAACAATTCATAAAGGTTGGAGATACTGTTCTCGTTAAAAAGAAAAAAGAGGGAAAGCTAGATATGCCGTATGATACAAAACCATATAAAGTGATTAGTGTAAAAGGAACTATGGTAACAGCGAGTAATAGAGATCATAGTATAACACGTAATATGGCTTATTTCAAAGTGATTCCAACTAGTGTAGAAAATGATGAAGTGCAAAGTCGTGCAAAAGAAAAAGAAAAATGAGTTATAACTCGATAAACAATTCATCGAGGGATATTTTTGTACTTAAGGACTCTCGTCCAAAACGACATGTTAAACGCCCTACACGATATGATGATTAATTGTGTTCCTATGTAATGCAAAGTATTTACTTGTTATGCTGAACTAAATTTAATATTGTTTGAATAATGCAGATCTCTCATTCAATATTTTGTAACTTTGTATTACAGTTTCTTTCATGTTTGTTTAACATTGCATATGTATTTTTAACATTGAAATCCTTTGTGGTAAAGATTGTTTAAATTCTTTGTGTGTTAATTAATGTTAAATGTATGCAATATCTCTTGATATGTTAATAACTTACTTTGTGTCAATAACTTTGCTTTGTGCTACAAGCATGGTAGACATCCTGTATTCATTCTTTTTAAAGAAAAGGAGGGATGTCATGTTCACAGAAAATGGTACCATCCGTTTTCTATGTGCGGCGGCTGGACGCCACTAGAGGAGGTAAACAGCACACAGGACGCTGCCAAGCTTGGGAGCTACTATCATGTAGTATTTTAGTATTAAAGTCAGTAACCAGGAATGACTTTACATCAACCTTACTACCAAGACTATCTCAGCTATACACAGACACCACAACTCCTCAACNTCTGACATCTGTGGTATATAATGTTCTGAAGATTCCTTACACAAGTTTCTAAAGGCCGTTCTTATGTTAGCCAACCTGGCATATGCTGCTATTTATCCTCTTGATATGAGCTTCAGGGGAAAGGTCTGGCGTGATATCAACCCCCAGGTCTTTCTCTCTCCTGACTCTTGAAGTATTTCATCTCCCAAATGATTACTTGTGTCTGGTCTCCTGCTTCCTACCCTATCTTCATTACATTACATTTGCTTGGTTTAAACTCTAACAGCCATTTGTTCGACCATTCGTGCAGCTTGTCCAGGTCTTCTTGAAGCCTCAACCTGTCCTCCTCTGTCTTAATCCTTCTCATAATTTTGGCGTCGTCAGCAAACATTGAGAGAATGAGTCTATACCCTCTGGGAGATCATTTACGTATATCAGAAACAGGATAGTCCAAGCACAGAGCCCTGTGGGACTCCACTGGTGACTTCACGCCATTCTGAGGTCTCACCCCTCACTGTAACTCTCTGCTTCCTATTGCTTAGGTACTCCCTTATCCACTGGAGCGCCCTACCAGTTACTCCTGCCTGTTTCTCCAGCTTATGCATCAACCTTTTATGGGGTACTGTGTCAAAGGCTTTCCGACAGTCCCAAAAAAATGCAGTCCGCCCACCTTCTCTTTCTTGCTTAATCTTTGTCACCTGATCGTAGAATTCTATCAAGCCTGTAAGGCAAGATTTACCCTCCCTGAACCCATGTTGATGGGTTGTCACGAAGTCTCTTCTCTCCAGATGTGTTACTACTGTGTGTGTGTGTGTGTGTGTGTGTGTGGTGTGGTGTGTGTTTGTGTGTGTGTGTGTGTGTGTGTGGGTGTGTGTGTATGTACTCACCTAGTTGACTCCCTAGTTGTGTTTGTATGGGTTGAACTCTGCTCTTTTGTCCTGCCTCTCAACCGTAATCAACAGGTTACAGATCCTGAGCCTATAGGGCCTATCATATCTAGACTTGAAACTGTGTATGGAGTCAGCCTCCACCACATCACTTCCTAATGCATTCCATTTGTCAACCACTCTGACACTAAAAAAGTTCTTTCTAATATCTCTGTGGCTCATTTGGGCACTCAGTTTCCACCTGTGTCCCCTTGTGCGTGTACCCCTTGTGTTAAAGAGCCTGTCTTTATCTACTGTGACGGTAACGTGTTGGAAATGGTGTTCTGCAGTCTTCCAATGGCAGATGTCAATGCTGGGCCACATATATGTAATTTATAAAAAAAAAGAAAAAAAAATGACTGCTTGTCTGATAATATGTGGTAAGGTAAGGTAAGACACACTAAACACAAAAGATAAACAATTAAATTTAATTATTCTAGAAAACAAAGTAAAATAAAGACAATTCCTTGGCTGATCAAAGTGCAAGTCAACAAGTGAAAGTAACATAAAAAAGAATGAATTTAAGTGAACAATGGGACATGGAGGACATACAATAATGAATAATAAAGAAATGGTGCTGGGAATATATGCGCTAGCTATAAGCCTCTATTTGATCACACAAGGTGAGTCAATTAGGTGTTCATAGCGTGAGAGCACGAGATATTCTGACTGTAGTGCTGCCAGTCGACCCCGACGGTGCCTTGACTAGCAACGTGGTTGGAGAAGGACTGAAGTGGCGTGTTC
>WNGS01160952.1:0-17391 GCA_020271785.1 Procambarus virginalis | reverse complement strand
CCCAAAAAAGAACTGGGAACCAAAGGCTGGCGTACCGAAAGGAAACTATAGGAGATGAATAAATTCCTATGGGATATACATTGGGACACAGAACTCGGAACCAAGTCCGTACAAGACATGATGGACTATGTCACCCAAAAATGTCAGGAGGCTGTAAGCAGGTTTTGTCCCAGCCCAACAGGAAAAACAGAGAAGCAAAGGAAGAATCCGTGGTTTAATAGGGAATGTATGAAAGCAAAGGAGCTGAACAAAAGGCATGGAGGAACTTCCGTAATAACAGAACACCAGAAAGTAGAGAGAGATACCAGAGAACCAGGAACGAGTATGTCAGTGTGAGAAGAGCAGCTGAGAAAAGGTATGAAAATGATATAGCTAACAAAGCAAGACTGAACCAAAGCTACTACACAGTCACATCAGGAGGAAGACAACAGTGAAGGAACAGTGATTAAACTTAGGGTGGGCGAGGACAGGTACACAGAGAATGACAAAGAGGTGTGTGAAGAACTCAACAAAAGTTCCAGGAGGTCTTTACAATAGAACAGGGAGATATCACGGCGCTGGGAGAGGTGGCAGCAAACCAGGTGACCTTGGATAGGTTCGAAATTACAAGAGATGAGGTCAAAAAGCACCTATTGGAGCTGGATGTGAGAAAAGCTGTTGGGCCGGATGGAATCTCGCCATGGGTATTGAAAGAGTGTGCAGGAGCACTTTGCTTACCACTCTCCATAGTGTATAGTAAGTCACTGGAAACGGGGGACCTACCAGAAATATGGAAGACTGCTAATGTAGTACCAATATACAAAAAGGGTGACAGACAAGAGGCACTGAACTACAGGCCAGTGTCCTTAACTTGTATACCGTGCAAGGTGATGGAGAAGATTGTGAGAAAAAACCTAGTAACAAATCTGGAGAGAATAGACTTCGTGACAACCCATCAACATGGGTTCAGGGAGGGTAAATCTTGCCTTACAGGCTTGATAGAATTCTACGATCAGGTGACAAGAATTAAGCAAGAAAGAGAAGGGTGGGCGGACTGCATTTTTTGGACTGTCGGAAAGCCTTTGACACAGTACCCCATAAAAGGTTGATGCATAAGCTGGAGAAACAGGCAGGAGTAACAGGTAGGGCGCTCCAGTGGATAAGGGAGTACCTAAGCAATAGGAAGCAGAGAGTTACAGTGAGGGGTGAGACCTCAGACTGGCGTGAAGTCACCAGTGGAGTCCCACAGGGCTCTGTACTTGGACCTATCCTGTTTCTGATATACGTAAATGATCTCCCAGAGGGTATAGACTCATTCCTCTCAATGTTTGCTGACGACGCCAAAATTATGAGAAGGATTAAGACAGAGGAGGACAGCTTGAGACTTCAAGAAGACCTGGACAAGCTGCAGGAATGGTCGAACAAATGGCTGTTAGAGTTTAACCCAAGCAAATGTAATGTAATGAAAATAGGGGTAGGAAGCAGGAGACCAGATAAAGGTATCATTTGGGAGATGAAATACTTCAAGAGTCAGAGAGAGAGAAAGACCTGGGGGTTGATATCACGCCAGACCTGTCCCCTGAAGCTCATATCAAGAGGATAACATCAGCAGCATATGCCAGGTTGGCTAACATAAGAACGGCCTTTAGAAACTTGTGTAAGGAATCTTTCAGAACATTATATACCACATATGTCAGACCAATCCTGGAGTATGCGGCTCCAGCATGGAGTCTCTATCTAGTCAAGCATAAGACTAAACTGGAAAAGGTTCAAAGGTTTGCCACCAGACTAGTACCCGAGCTGAGAGGTATGAGCTACGAGGAGCGACTGCAGGAATTAAACCTCACTTCGTTGGAAGACAGAAGAGTTAGGGGGGACATGATCACCACATTCAAGATTCTCAGGGGAATCGACAGGGTTGATAAAGAAAGGCTGTTTAACACAAGGGGCACACGCACTAGGGGACACAGGTGGAAACTGGGTGCCCAAATGAGCCACAGAGATATTAGAAAGAACTTTTTTAGTGTCAGAGTGGTTGACAAATGGAATGCATTAGGAAGTAATGTGGTGGAGGCTGACTCCATACACAGTTTCAAGTGTAGATATGATAGAGCCCATTAGGCTCAGGAAACTGTACACCTGTTGATTGACGGTTGAGAGGCGGGACCAAAGAGCCAGAGCTCAACCCCCGCAAGCACAACTAGGTGAGTACACACATGGGTTCAGGGATGGCAGGTCCTGCCTCACAGGGTTACTTGAATTCTACGACCAGGCAACAAAAATAAGGCAAGAAAGAGAAGGGTGGGCAGACTGCATATTTTTGGATTGTCAGAAAGCCTTTGATACAGTACCACAAAAGAGGCTAGTGAAAAAGCTGGAGATGCAGGCTGGAGTGAAAGGGAAGGTACTCCATTGGATAAAGGAGTACCTAAGCAACAGAAGACAACGAGTCTGTGTAAGGGGTGAGGTCTCAGATTAGCGAGACGTTACAAGTGGATTCCCGCAGTGGTCAGTCCTTGGACCAATACTGTTTCTGGTATATGTAAATGATCTCCCAGAGGGTATAGATTCGTTCCTCTCAATGTTTGCCGATGATGCAAAAATTATCAGGAGGATTGAAACAGAGGATGTTAGTAGGAGGCTACAAGATGACCTAGACAGACTAAGTGAATGGTCCAACAAATGGCTGTTGAAGTTCAACCCGAGTAAATGCAAAGTAATGAAACTCGGCAGTGGAAACAGGAGGCCAGACACAGGATACAGAATAGGAGATGAAGTACTTAATGAAACAGACAGAGAGAAAGATCTAGGAGTTGATATCACACCAAACCTGTCTCCTGAAGCCCACATAAAAAGAATAACGTCTGCGGCATATGCGAGGCTGGCTAACATCAGAACAGCGTTCAGGAACCTGTGTAAGGAATCATTCAGAATCTTGTACACCACATATGTAAGACCAATCCTGGAGTATGCGGCCCCAGCATGGAGCCCGTACCTTGTCAAGCACAAGACGAAGCTGGAAAAAGTCCAAAGGTATGCTAATAGACTAGTCCCAGAACTAAGAGGCATGAGTTATGAGGAAAGGCTGCGGGAAATGCACCTTACGACACTGGAAGACAGAAGAGTAAGGGGGGACATGATCACAACATACAAAATCCTCAGGGGAATCGACCGGGTAAACAAGGATAAACTATTCAACACTGGCGGGACGCGAACAAGGGGACACAGGTGGAAACTAAGTACCCACATAAGCCACAGGGACGTTAGAAAGAACTTTTTCAGTGTCAGAGTAGTTACCAGATGGAATGCATTAGGCAGTGATGTGGTGGAGGCTGACTCCATACACAGTGTTAAATGTAGATTTGATAGAGCCCAGTAGGCTCAGGAACCTGTACACCACTTGATTGACAGTTGAGAGGCGGGACCAAAGAGCCAAAGCTCAACCCCCGCAAGCACAAATAGGTGAGCACAAATAGGTGAGTACACACACACACACCCAGGAAGCTGCCCGTAGCAGCTGTGTAACTCCCAGGTACCTATTTACTGCTAGGTAACAGAGGCATCAGGGTTAAGGAAACTCTGCCCATCTGTTTCCGCCGCGTGCGGGGGTCGAACCCCGGTCCCTAGGCCCACAAGTCTAAAGCGCTGTCCACTCGGCCACCGAGCCCCTGTACTCACCTAGTTGTATTTGCGGGGGTTGAGCTCTGGCTCTTTGGTCCCGCCTCTCAACTGTCAATCAACTGGTGTACAGATTCCTGAGAGTATTAGGCTCTGTCATATCTATATTTGAAACTGTGTATGTCGTCAGCCTCCGCCACAACACTACTTAATGCATTCCATTTGTTAACTACCCTGACACTGAAAAAGTTCTTTCTAACGTCTCAGTGTCTCATCTAGGTACTAAGTTTCCACTTGTGTCCCCTTGTTCGTGTTCCACCCGTGCTAAAGAGTTTGTCTTTGTCCACCCCTGTCAATTCCCCGTATGTCCGAGGCAGTGTATGTCAGCGTCAGTGTATGTTCGAGGCACTGTATGACAGATACAGTGTATGTTAGAGGCACTGTATGTCAGAGACAGTGTATGTCCGAGGCAGTGTATGTCAGAATCAGTGTATGTCAGAGTCAGTGTATGTCCGAGGCAGTGTATGTCAGAGTCAGTGTATGTCCGAGGCAGTGCATGTCAGAGACAGTGTATGTCAGAGAAAGTGTTTGTCACCGTGTTTGAGGCCGTGTATGTTAAAGGGAATGTTTTCAAAGGCAGTTCATGTCAGTTAGTGTATGTCAGTCAGTGTATGTTAGAGACAGTCTATGTCCGATGCAGTGTCTGAGGCACCTAGTTATACTCACCTAATTGTGCTTCCGGGAGTTAGCTCTGACTCTGGTGTACAGGTTCTTAAGCCTACTGGACTCTATCATATTTACATTTCAAACTGTGTATGGAGTCAGCCTCCTACACATAACTGCCTAATGCATTCCACATGTTAACTACTCTGACACTGAAAAAGTTCATTCTATTTGCCTCATTTGGGTACTCAGTCTCCACCTGTGTCCCCTTGTTCGCGTACCACCCGCATTAAAAAGTTTATCCTTATCTATCCTGGCAATTCCTCTGATATTTTTGTAGGTGGTGATCATATCTTCCCTTACTCTTCTGTCTTCCAGTATCGTGTGGTGTATCTCACGCAGCCTTTCCTCGTAACTCATGCCTCTTTGTTCTGGGACTAGCCTAGTGGCATACCTCAAAACTTTTTCCAGCTTCGTCTTGTGCTTGACAAGGTACGGGCTTCATGCTGGGGCCGCATACTCCACGATTGGTCTTACATATTTGGTGTACAAGTTTCTGAATGTTTCCTTACACAGGTTCCTGAAGGCGGTTCTGATGTTAGCCAGCCTCGTGTATGCCGCAGATGTAATACTTTTTATGTGTGCGTCAGGAGACAGGTTTGGTGTGATACCAACACCTTGATCTTTCTCTCTGTCCGTTTCATGAAGTACTTCATCTCCCATTCGGTATCCTGTGTCTGGCGTCTTGTTTCCACCGTCTAGTTTCATTACCTTGTATTTACTCGGATTTAACTTTAGTAGCCATTTGTTGGACCATTCATTCAGTCTGTCTAGGTCATCCTGTAGCCTCCTAATATCATCCTCTGTTTTAATCCTGCTCATAATTTTCGCATCATCAGCAAACAATGAGAGGAACGATTCTATACCCTCTGGGAGATCATTTACATATATCAGAAACAGAATAGGTCCAAAGACTGAACCCTGCCCGACACCACTGGCGACTCCTCTATAGTCTGAAGCCTCACCCCTCACAGTGACTTGCTGTCTTCTGTTGCATAGGTACTCCCTTATCCAATGGAGTACCTTCCCTTTCACTCCTACTTGCATCTCCAGTTTTCGCACTAGTCTCTGGTGTCGTACTGTGTCGAATGCTTTCTGGCAGTCCAAAAATATGCAATCTGCCCACCCCTCTCTTTCTTGCCTGATCGTAGAATTCAATTAGTCCTGTGAGGCATGACTGGCTATCCCTAAAACCATGTTGGTGCTGCGTTACAGAGTTCCTTCGCTCCAGATGATCCTCTAGCTTTTCGCGCACAATCTTCTCCATTAACTTGCATGGTATGCAAGTTAGGGATAGCTTGTTGTTCATAGCCTCCTGTCTATCCCCCTTCTTGAATATCTGGACTACGTTTGCCATCTTCCAAATATTTGGCAGTTCACCTGTTATCAGTGATTTCTAATACACCATGGAGAGTGGAAGGCACAGTGCTTCTGATCCTTCCTTTAATAATGTTGGCGATATTCCATCCGGGCATATAGCCTTTGTCACATCTAACTCTAGCAAAAGCTTCCTTACATCTCCCCCTGACAAATTTAAACTCTTCTAGTGGTGCCTGGTTAACTATTCCTTCTCTAATCTCTGGAACTTCTACTGGCTTTACTGTGAAGACTTCCTGGAATTTCTTATTGAGTTCCTCTCACACATCCTTGTCGTTTGGAGTGAATCTGTCTGCCCCTATCCATAGTTTCATTAAAAACAATGTTTCACTGTTTTTTTTTCTCCTGATGTAGCTATGCAGCAATTTAGGTTCAGTCTTCGCCTTGCTTGCTATGTCGTTTTCATATTGTTCTTCTGCCTTTCTTCTCACCCTGACGTATTCATTCCTGGCTCTCTGGTATTCTTCTCTGCTCTCAAGTGTACTGTTATTTCTATAGTTTCTCCATGCTATTTTACTTAGTTGCTTAGCTACCTTACATCTCTAATTAAACCATGGTTTTCTCATCTGCTTTTATTTCTTTCATTTTGGGCCGGGATAAACTTGTCTACTGCCTGCTTACACTTCTTCGTGATGTATTCAGAGACAGTGTATGTCAGAGGCATACACTGCCTCGGAATGTGACTGTGAGGTTGGAGAGATTGTGAAGGAAGCAACACTGTGAAGAAGGAGAGATTGTAAAGCAAGGAACATTGTGAAGTAGGAGAGATTGTGAAGCAAGGAACACTGTGAAGTAGGAGAGATTGTAAAGCAAGGAACACTGTGAAGTAGGAGAGATTGTGAAGCAAGGAACACTGTGAAGTAGGAGAGATTGTAAAGCAAGGAACACTGTGAAGTAGGAGAGATTGTGAAGCAAGGAACACTGTGAAGTAGGAGAGATTGTAAAGCAAGGAACACTGTGAAGAAGGAGAGATTGTGAAGCAAGGAACATTGTGAAGTAGGAGTGATTGTGAAATAAGAAATACTGGGAAGAAGGAGTGATTGTGAAATAAAAAATACTGGGAAGAAGGAGTGATTGTGATACAAGGAACACTGTGAAGTAGGAGAGATTGTGAAGCAAGGAACACTGTGAAGTAGTAGAGATTGTGAAGCAAGGAACACTGTGAAGTAAAAGTGATTGTGAAACAAGGAACACCACGGACACCTGCTGCACACGTGCTCAGAGCCTGCACCTGTTACACATGTAATCAAAATCAATCAAATAATAATAATATTACCGGATATGTTCAACCAATAATGCCCTGTAGTTGTAGCTTCAGCTCTGTAGCTGAAGCAACAGAGCTACACCAACTCTAGCTTTGTTCATACTGTGTAGCTGCTGTATTCTCCAATGTAGATGTAGCACCAGGGAGCTACCACTTCCAGCTCAGTTGAACCTGTGTAGCCAAAGTAATCTCCTTCGAAGCTGTAGTAAAAGAGCTAAATCACCTCCTGTTCAGTTCACCCTGTGTAGCTGTAGTAACAGGGCTTCACCACCTCCTGTTCAGTTCACCATGTGTAGCTGTAGTAACAAGGCTACACCACCTCCTGTTCAGTTCACCCTGTGTAGCTGTAGTAACAGGGCTACACCACCTCCTGTTCAGTTCACCCTGTGTAGCTGTAGTAACAGGGCTACACCACCTCCTGTTCAGTTCACCCTGTGTAGCTGAAGCAGGATAGCTACTCCACCTCCCACTCAGTTCACCTGTGAAGCTGTAGTAATCTCCTGTTTAGCTGTAACAATAGGTCTACACCATCTTTAGGTTAGCTTAGGTGGATTTCTTGCACCTTGTATTTTGTCCTTTGAGGTAAATCAAGAGAACAGCTGCCTCGCAGCTGCGGTGCCGCTGAGCAGCTGCGGTGCCGCTGAGCAGCTGCGGTGCCGCTGAGCAGCTGCGGTGCCGCTGAGCAGCTGCGGTGCCGCTGAGCAGCTGCGGTGCCACTGAGCAGCTGCGGTGCCGCTGAGCAGCTGCGGTGCCGCTGAGCAGCTGCGGTGCCACTGAGCAGATGCGGTGACGATGAGCAGCTATCCAAGGGTGACGAAGATAATCAAATAATGTTGTAGCATATAGAGGAGTGGTGAGCGCTCCCACCTGTGGTGCGGGTGTTCACCTCAGGTGTTGCGACACATGTGTACCATTGTCCTGCTGGTGGTTGTATGGCTGCAAGAAACATTGTCTCGCATGATTGTCTACTGAAGACAGACGTGGGTCGTAGTGCGTAAGTTGCTCAAGTGAACTTTTGCTTTATTGTCATTTGTAAGTGTTTGATGACCTAGTAGAGTACCAGGGACAGGTACAGTGGCATGTATCCTACTCTGGGACAGTGTCTTATGTATCCTACTCCAGGTACAGTGTCATGTATCCTACTCCAGGTACAGTGTCATATATCCTACTCCAGGTAGTGTCTTATGTATCCTACTCCAGGTACAGTGTCACGTATCCTACTCCAGGTAGAGTGTCTTATGTATCCTACTCTAGGTACAGTGTCTTATGTATCCTACTCCAGGAACAGTGTCATGTATCCTACTCCAGGTACAGTGTCATATATCCTACTCCAGGTACAGTGTCATATATCCTACTCCAGGTACAGTGTCTTATGTATCCTACTCCGGGTAAAGTGTCATGTATCCTACTCCAGGTACAGTGTCATGTATCCTACTCTGGGATAGTGTCTTATGTATCCTACTCCAGGTACAGTGTCATGTATCCTACTCCGGGTAAAGTGTCATATATCCTACTCCAGGTATAGTGTCTTATGTATCCTATGCCGGGTAAAGTGTCATGTATCCTACTCCAGGTTCAGTGTCTTATGTATCCTACTCCAGGTTCAGTGTCTTATGTATCCTACTCCGGGTACAGTGTCTTATGTATCCTACTCTGGGACAGTGTCTTATGTATCCTACTCCGGGTACAGTGTCATGTATCCTACTCCAGGTACAGTGTCTTATGTATCCTACTCCAGGTTCAGTGTCTTATGTATCCTACTCCAGGTACAGTGTCATGTATCCTACTCCGGGTACAGGGTCTTATGTATCCTACTGTGGGACAGTGTCATGTAGGATACATAAGACACTGTTCCAGAGTAGGATACATGACACTGTATCTGGAGTAGGATACATGACACTGTACCTGTAGTAGGATACATAAGACATTGTTATGTAGGTACAGTGTACAGTGTCTTATGTACAGTGTCTCCAGGTTCAGTGTCTTATGTATCCTACTCCAGGTACAGTGTCTTATGTATCCTACTCCAGGTACAGTGTCATGTATCCTACTCTGGAACAGTGTCTTATGTATCCTACTCCGGGTACAGTGTCTTATGTATCTTACTCCAGGTGCAGTGTCTTATGTATCCTACTCCAGGTACAGTGTCTTATGTATCCTACTCCGGGTACAGTGTCTTATGTATCCTACTCCAGGTACAAGTTTTTATGTATGCTACTCCAGGTACAGTGTCTTATGTATCCTACTCCGGGTACAGTGTTTTATGTATCCTACTCCGGGTACAGAGTCTTATGTATCCTACTCCGGGTACAGTGTTTTATGTATCCTACTCCGGGTACAGTGTCTTATGTATCCTACTCCAGGTACATTGTCTTATGTATCCTACTCCGGGTACAGTGTCATGTATCCTACTCCAGGTACAGTGTCTTATGTATCCTATTCTAGGTACAGTGTCTTATGTATCCTACTCCTGGTACAGTGTCTTATGTATCCTACTCTGGGTACAGTGTCTTATGTATCCTACTCCAGGTACAGTGTCTTATGTATCCTACTCCAGGTACAGTGTCTTATGGATCCTACTCCGGGTACAGTGTCTTATGTATCCTACTCCAGGTACAGTGTTTTATGTATCCTACTCCGGGTACAGTGTCATGTATCCTACTCTGGGACAGTGTCTTATGTATCCTACTCCAGGTTCAGTGTCTTATGTATCCAACTCCGGGTACAGTGTCATGTATCCTACTCCAGATACAGTGTCATGTATCCTACTCCAGGTACAGAGTCATGTGTCCTACTCCAGGTTCAGTGTCTTATGTATCCTACACCAGGTACAGTGTCATGTATCCTACTCTGGGACATTGTCTTATGTATCCTACTCCAGGTACAGTGTCATGTATCCTACTCCACGTACAGTGTCTTATGTATCCCACTCAAGGTACAGTGTCTTATGTATCCTACTCCGGGTACAGTGTTTTATGTATCCTGCTGCAGGTACAGTGTCTTATGTATCCTACTTCGGGTACAGTGTCTTATGTATCCTACTCTGGGATAGTGTCTTATGTATCCTACTCTAGGTACAGTGTCTTATGTATCCAACTCCTGGTACAGTGTCTTATGTATCCTACTCCTGGTACAGTGTCTTATGTATCCTACTCCGGGTACAGTGTCATGTATCCTACTCCGGGTACAGTGTCTTATGTATCCTACTCCTGGTACAGTGTCTAATGTATCGTACTCCTGGTACAGTGTCTTATGTATCCTACTCCGGGTACAGTGTCATGTATCCTACTCCTGTTACAGTGTCTTATGTATCCTACACCGGGTACAGTGTCTTATGTATCCTACTCCAGGTACAGTGTCTTATGTATCCTACTCTGGGACAGTGTCTTATGTATCCTACTCCAGGTACAGTGTCTTATGTATCCTACTCCAGGTATAGTGTCTAATGTATCCTACTCCAGGTACAGTGTCTTATGTATCCTACTCCTGGTACAGTGTCTTATGTATCCTACTCCGGGTACAGTGTCTTATGTATCCTACTCCGGGTACAGTGTCATGTATCCTACTCAGGGTACAGTGTCTTATGTATCCTACTCCAGGTACAGTGTCCTATGTATCCTACTCCAGGTACAGTGTCTTATGTATCCTACTCCAGGTACAGTGTCATGTACCCTACTCTGGGACAGTGTCTTATGTATCCTACTCCGGGTACAGTGTCATGTATCCTACTCCGGGTACAGTGTCTTATGTATCCTACTCCAGGTACAGTGTCATGTACCCTACTCTGGGACAGTGTCTTATGTATCCTACTCCGGGTACAGTGTCATGTATCCTACTCCGGGTACAGTGTTTTATGTATCCGACTGTCTCCCGTCCGTGGGGTCGGTGGTTCAGGGCAGCAAGGACCCAAGTGACTGAAAGTTATCATCCCCGTTTATTGTAGCTGACAGTTTATATGACTGGTGCATGACAGTTTATATGACTGGTGCATGACAGTTTATATGACTGGTGCGTGGCAGTTTATATGACTGGTGCATGACAGTTTATATGACTCGTGCGTGACAGTTTATATGACTGGTGCATGACAGTTTATATGACTGGTGCATGACAGTTTATATGACTGGTGGTTGACAGTTTATATGACTGGTGCGTGACAGTTTATATGACTGGTCGTGACAGTTTATATGACTGGTCGTGACAGTTTATATGACTGATGCATGACAGTTTATATGAATGGTGCGTGACAGTTTATATGACTGGTGCGAGACAGTTTATATGACTGGTGCGTGACAGTTTATATGACTGGTGCGTGACAGTTTATATGACTGGTGCGTGACAGTTTATATGACTGGTGCGTGACAGTTTATATGACTGGTGCGTGACAGTTTATATGACTGGTGCGTGACAGTTTATATGACTGGTGCGTGACAGTTTATATGACTGGTGCGTGACAGTTTATATGACTGGTGCGTGACAGTTTATATGACTGGTGCGTGACAGTTTATATGACTGGTGCGTGACAGTTTATATGACTGGTGCGTGACAGTTTACATGACTGGTGCGTGACAGTTTATATGACTGGTGCATGACAGTTTATATGGTGCGTGACAGTTTATATGACTGATGCGTGACAGTTTATATGACTGATGCATGACAGTTTATATGACTGGGGCGTGACAGTTTATATGACTGGAGCATGACAGTTTATATGACTGGTGCATGACACTTTATATGACTGGTGCATGTCAGTTTATATGACTGGGACGTGACAGTTCATATGACTGGTGCATGACAGTTTATATGACTGGGACGTGACAGTTTATATGGTGCGTGACAGTTCATATGACTGGTGCATGACAGTTTATATGACTGGTGCATGACAGTTTATATGACTGGTGCATGACAATTTATATGACTGGGACGTGACAGTTTATATGACTGGTGCATGACAGTTTATATGGCAGGTGCATGACAGTTTATATGGTGCGTGACAGTTTATATGACTGGTGCATGACAGTTTATATGACTGGTGCATGACAGTTTATATGACTGGTGCATGACAGTTTATATGACTGGTGCATGACAGTTTATATGGTGCATGACAGTTTATATGATTGGTGCATGACAGTTTATATGACTGGTGCATGACAGTTTATATGACTGGTGCATGACAGTTTATATGACTGGTGCATGACAGTTTATATGGTGCGTGACAGTTTATATGACTGGTGCATGACAGTTTATATGGTGCATGACAGTTTATATGATTGGTGCATGACAGTTTATATGACTGGTGCATGACAGTTTATATGACTGGTGCATGACAGTTTATATGACTGGTGCATGACAGTTTATATGGTGCGTGACAGTTTATATGACTGGTGCGTGACAGTTTACATGACTAGTGCGTAACAGTATATATGACTGGTGCATGACAGTTTATAAGATTTTGGAGTGACAGTTAATAACATATTGGGGAGTGAGTTTATATGACTGGTACATTACAGTTTATATGACTGGGGCGTGACAGTTTATATGACTGGTGCGTGACAGTTTATATGACTGCTGCGTGACAGTTTATATGACTGGTGCGTGACAGTTTATATGACTGGTGCGTGACAGTTTATATGACTGGTGCGTGACAGTTTATATGACCAGTGTGTTAGTTTATATGACTAGTGCATGGCAGTTTATATGACTGGTGCATGACAGTTTATATGACTGATGCGTGACAGTTTATATGACTATGGCGTGACAGTTTATATGACTGGTGCATGAGAGTTTATATGACTGGTGCATGACAGTTTATATGACTGGTGCGTGACAGTTTACATGACTAGTGCGTGACAGTTTATATGACTGGTGCGTGACAGTTTACATGACTAGTGCGTGACAGTTTATATGACTGGTGCGTGACAGTTTATATGACTGGTGCATGACAGTTTATAAGATTTTGGAGTGACAGTTAATAAGATTGGGGAGTGAGTTTATATGACTGGGGTGCGACAGTTTATATGACTGGTGCGTGACAGTTTATATGACTGGTGCGAGACAGTTTATATGACTGGTGCGTGACAGTTTATATGACTAGTGCGTGACAGTTTATATGACTAGTGCGTGAAAGTTTATATGACTGGTGCGTGAGAGTTTATATGACTGGAGCATGACAGTTTATATGACTGATGCGTGACAGTTTATATGACTGGTGTGTGACAGTTTACATGACCAGTAGGTGACAGTTTATATGACTGGTGCGTGACAGTTTATATGACTGGTGCATGACAGTTTATAAGATTTGGAATGACNCCATCAGGGAAAGCCTTTTCCCATGCTGGAGTGCAAATTCTCCTGGGCAACGACTTGCAGAAGACTTGCAACCGACCAACCTGATCGTCATGGACAAACCCCAGGTGTGTACCTCTGTATGGGATAATCCTATCTTTGAGTATGTTCCAGCAAAGGTTCAAGAGAGTGATGAAGTTTCTCCTCCGGTTTAGTGACCACCCGTGCACAAGCTGCACGACCGCAAACAGCTGACTCTACTGCTACCGCTGTCCCTCAAGACCCTCTGAAACTACCCCCGAATCTTACTGCGTTGGAGTTCCGTAAGTTACAGAGGGAAGATCTTACTTTGACACCATTTTCTTCAGGCTGAGACTCACCTGACAGTATTCCTGGGTTCTTCCTAGAGAACGAACTGCTCTACCGCAGATACAGACCCAGTAAACTGAAGGAGGAGGACGATTGGGCCAACGTCGAACAACTAGTGATTCCCACCAGCCTGCGGCCCACTATTCTACACCTGGCCCACGGAGCACTTTCACACTACGGTTTTAACAAAACCTACCACGGAATTCGACAAGACTACTACTGGCCAGGTATGGTTAATAACGTCAAACAATACGTTAAACAGTGTCACACATGTCAGATGGCAGGTAAACCGAACATCTCTATCCCCAGAGCACCACTGACACCCATCCAGGTGCCTGCGGAACCTTTCCACAGACTTATTATAGACTGTGTTGGTCCTTACCTCGGACCAGTTCTGGCAACGCCTATATACTAACCATCCTGTGTCCTACCACCAGATTCCCCATAGCAGTTCCAGTAAAGAACATTACGGCTGCTACTGTGGGTGAAACACTTACTGAAGATCTTCACCCAGTATGGATTTCCAAGGGAGGTTCAGAGTGACTGTGGCACCAACTTCACCAGTGATCTCTTCAAGAGGACACTGGAAGAGTTCAACATCACACAGGTACTGTCCAGCCCCTATCATCCTGCTTCACAGGGTTCTCTTGAGCGTAGTCATCAGACTATTAAAGCACTCCTAAGAAATTTTGCAATGAGACCTCTAAGGATTGGGATAAACAACTTGATCTCATTATGTGTATTTTCAGAAGTCTTCCAAATGAGTCTCTAGGAGTATCTCCTTATGAGATGCTCTACGGACGTAAGTGCCGTACCCCTCTCAAAGCTTTCAAAGACTCTCTACGTGATGCCACCTTCAGTGAGCATCAGAATGTGCCCCAGTTTCTTCAAAACCTACAACACATTCTAGAGAGGGTGCATAACTTTGCCAAGGACAATCTATTGAAAGCCCAAGAGAGGATGAAGACTCATTACGACCAGAACAGCAAAGTAAGGAAATTTAAACCGGGAGACTTCGTGCTTGCCTACTTTCCTATCCCAGGTTCTCCTTGCAAAACAGGTTTTCAGGACCCTACCGCATCAAGGAGCAGCAGAAACAACCACAACTACGTTCTAGAGACTCCAGATAGGCGGCGGAAGACCCAGTTGTGCCACGTCAACCTCCTGAAGCTATATAACGGTACTCCCCCACTGTGTTGTAACCTACTCTACCTTTAAAGGTCCATACCTCCACAGTGAGACCTTCCTGCTTCTCCTCCCGAAAGCACTGACACTGAGTCAGTGCTTCCAACTCGGAAATCCTAACTGATCTTCATACCTATTTTCAGGACAATAATAGTGCACCTCTCATCAAAATCTTCAAGGAACATCAGGAGTTGTTCCGAGATGATCCACAAGAGTGTAATGTGACTCAGCACGACATCCAACTGCTCCCTGACACCCGGCCGATTCGTCAACCATTCTACCGAATCAGCCTAGCAAGAAGGAAGTCATGCGTGCTGAGGTACAGTACCTCCTGGATCATGGACTGGCCACCCTTGTGAGTCCCCCTGGGCCTCACCCTGTATCTTGGTGCCTAAACCACAAGGTAAGGTGAGATTGTGCACCGACTACCGGAAATTGAATAATGTGACTGTCAAGGATGCGTACCCCTTGCCTAGAATAGATGACATCCTTGACGCCATTGGTAATGGTAATGCCCGCTACTTGTCCCAAGTGGACTTGCTCAAGGGGTATTACCAATGTGTTTAACAGAGCGAGCCAAAGAAATATCTGCCTTTATCACTCCCTTTGGACTTTTCAGGTATGAACGCCTTCCCTTTGGACTATGTAATGCCCCGGCCACCTTTCAGAGAGCTGTCAACCGCGTCATCCAAGGCTTGGATAACACCTACGCCTATTTGGATGATATCGTTGTAGCATCCAACACCTGGAGCGAACATCTGCTCCAGCTGCAACGATTGTTCGCAAAGCTCCTGACAGCCGGCCTCACCATCAACCTGGGCAAGTCCACCTTGCCAAAGGTAAAGTGCGTTATCTGGGTCATGTAATAGGGAGTGGCAGCCTTGCTCCGTTAAACATACACACTCAAGCCATCAAGCATTATCCACAGCCTACCACCAGGAAGCAGCTCCTGCGCTTCCTTGGTCTTGCCTCCTACTACCGTAGGTTTGTGAAGAATTTTAGTACGGTAGCGACACCATTGATCACTTTAACCAGTCCCAAGCAACGGTATAATTGGACCATTCAGCAAACCGTTGCTTTTGAACAACTCAAATTACTGCTCTGTTCTAATCCTATTCTCGCCTCGCCAGATATCACGAAGCCGTTCATCCTCCATGTCGACGCCAGTGGTACCGGCATCGGGGTTGTCCTGATGCAGCAACGAGGCGAGGAGGTTCTACCTGTTAGCTACTACAGCTACAAGTTGAACCCCACCAGAAAAATTACAGCACTATCGAGAAAGCTCCTCTCCATCGTCCTGAATTACAGCACTTTGCACCATACCTACAAGGTGCTCGGTCTACCACCATCTACTCGGACCACAATCCTCTACGCTTCTTGCATCAAGCCCAATTCAATAATCAACGTCTTCTACGATGGGCTTTATATCTACAAGATTTCAACCTGGAGATCTGCTACATCAAGGGTACTGACAACATCATAGCCGACGCCCTCTCCAGAGTTCATGAGGTAGAGGCAGCTCCACCTACCACTCTACCACCTGAAGACGTAACTTCTTCCGGAACCGCAGGCTTCGGGGAGAGTTGTGACGATAATCTTTTCAAGAGAGATTGAGCCTGCTCTTCCCTATATCAGTTACGTCATATCACAAGTACAAGAGGTACTTTCAAGATACGTCCACCAGTAGCACAAAACGTTTTGACCAGGAAGCAAAACGTACCCTGCAAACCCCCCTTCACCTCCCACCAGCCGGCTCACCGCCCGTCTCCAACGAGCTAACTACCATTCTCCAACTGCCTGCCTTCTGATTGGCTGGTGTTGCCGCCAGCACAGCACACCTGCACCACTCACACATCTACCCGAGTCGACGTCTGGGCCAGCTCAGCCGTCTTCCTCAGAATATCCGTTGTGCTCTCACAGTTGACATCTCTCTGGTATATTAAGCTCTGGCAGTCGTATACTAAGGGAGATAGCAGCTTTAGCCAATATTCTCAGCACCTGATTTTTTATTGCACATTATTTTGTATCACTGTAAATTTCATCTCTAATATTATTTATGTTTGTTTGTGTTTTTTACTTGCTTTAAAAACTTAACTTAAGCCAAGGGATTGTCTTTGTTATATTTTTTTTCTAAAGTAATTAAGTTTCATTGTTATACTTTGTGTTTTGCGTGTCTTCCCTTACCTTACCACAGACAAACAGGCAAGCAGTCTCTTTTTTTTTGTATGTGTGACCAGGCATTGACACCTGCCATTGGAGGACTGCCGAACACCATACTCCAACAGTTTACCGTCACAATAATATATAAACATATAAATGTACAATTTGTTAGTGTAAGACTGTGTTGCCAGTATTACCTCGTTATTATAAATATGATGAAGTGAGTGATCTATATATATGCTGGAGGTATTAAATGCATATTCATATGTATAGTGATTTACTGTGTTCATGTCAGCGTAGTGATATACTGTGAACATGAAGGAATAATGGGTGCCTCACGCCAGATAGTGAGTACAGTGAGCAGATAGTGAGTATAGTGAGCAGAGTGTGAGTACAGTGAGCAGATGAGTGGGCGTGGCATCTCGCGAGTTGCC
>WNGS01160951.1:0-18342 GCA_020271785.1 Procambarus virginalis | reverse complement strand
ACTTATTCAACTGATCATTTGACAACTTATCCAACTGATCATTTGACAACTTATTCAACTGATCATTTGACAACTTATTCAACTGATCATTTGACAACTTATCCAACTGATCATTTGACAACTTATCCAACCGATCATTTGACATCAAACTGATCATTTGACAACATATCCAACTGATCATTTGACAACTTATCCAACCGATCATTTGACAACTTATCCAACTGATCATTTGACAACTTATTCAACTGATCATTTGACAACTTATTCAACTGATCATTTGACAACTTATCCAACTGATCATTGACAACTTATCCAACTGATCATTTGACAACTTATCCAACTAATCATTCGACAAATTATTCAACCAATCATTCGATAGCTTATTCAACCATTCATTTGATAATTTGATAATCAATCGACAGCTTATCCAGCTAACCATTCGATAACCTATCCAGCCAATCATTCAACAACTTATCTTAACCAATCATTCGACAACTTATCCAACCAATCATGCACTCATCTCACTGGCCATCCTCTGCTCATCCGTGTATGCAGACGGAGTAGTGAAGACTTGTGGGTAGCGACGCACGTTAATTATCAGATGCGCTTGCTCCTGTATGCTGGTTCAAGGTCGCCCCTGGTGTATGTTCAGTGGCAGGTGAACACAGGGAGAACTTGACGTGTTGTTCAACACCAGGTGAACACAGGGAGAACTTGACGTGTTGTTCAACACCAGGTGAACACAGGGAGAACTTGACGTGTTGTTCAACACCAGGTGAACACAGGGAGAACTTGACGTGTTGTTCAACACCAGGTGAACACAGGGAGAACTTGACGTGTTGTTCAACACCAGGTGAACACAGGGAGAACTTGACGTGTTGTTCAACACCAGGTGAACACAGGGAGAACTTGACGTGTTGTTCAACACCAGGTGAACACAGGGAGAACTTGACGTGTTGTTCAACACCAGGTGAACACAGGGAGAACTTGACGTGTTGTTCAACACCGGGTGAACACAGGGAGAACTTGACGTGTTGTTCAACACCGGGTGAACACAGGGAGAACTTGACGTGTTGTTCAACACCAGGTGAACACAGGGAGAACTTGACGTGTTGTTCAACACCAGGTGAACACAGGGAGAACTTGACGTGTTGTTCAACACCAGGTGAACACAGGGAGAACTTGACGTGTTGTTCAACACCAGGTGAACACAGGGAGAACTTGACGTGTTGTTCAACACCAGGCGAACACAGGGAGAACTTGACGTGTTGTTCAACACCAGGTGAACACAGGGAGAACTTGACGTGTTGTTCAACACCAGGTGAACACAGGGAGAACTTGACGTGTTGTTCAACACCAGGTGAACACAGGGAGAACTTGACGTGTTGTTCAACACCAGGTGAACACAGGGAGAACTTGACGTGTTGTTCAACACCAGGTGAACACAAGGAGAACTTGACGTGTTGTTCAACACCAGGTGAACACAGGGAGAACTTGACGTGTTGTTCAACACCAGGTGAACACAGGGAGAACTTGACGTGTTGTTCAACACCAGGTGAACACAGGGAGAACTTGACGTGTTGTTCAACACCAGGTGAACACAGGGAGAACTTGACGTGTTGTTCAACACCAGGTGAACACAGGGAGAACTTGACGTGTTGTTCAACACCAGGTGAACAATTATGTCAACCTTTGGCGCCAAGAGGGGGGAACATGAGGGCCTGATAGCTGAGTGGACAGCGCTCGGGATTCGAAGTCTTGAGGTTCCGGGTTCGATCCCCGGTGGAGGCGGAAACAAATGGGGCAGTTTCTTTCACCCTGATGCACCTGTTCACCTAGCAGTAAACAGGTACCTGGGAGTTAGACAGCTGCTACGGGCTGCTTCCTGGCGGTGTGTAACAAAAAGGAGGCCTGGTCGAGGACCGGGCCGCGGGGACGCTAAGCCCCGAAACCATCTCAAGATAACCTCCCTCCGGACTCAGGACAATCAGCCCGTCCTCCTAAGATTCCCCAACGTCAAGAAACTGCCGTACTAAAATGCTCCTTACCCTAACCTACCAGAGGACCCAAAACAGAAAACGGGAACAGTCACAAGAGCCCCGTGTTCTTCAGTTGTCACAATGGACAGAAAATGATGTACTAAATTGCCCGAACCTAGCCTTGCCTAACCGATGGAACCACACATAGAAAACGAGAATATTTGCGAACCGCTATGATTTATTAATTCATTGTATCAGGGGGACAAGAAGCCAGGTTATATATACAGTACATGTATACTGTACCGACGTCCCCACCACCCCCACCCCCCACCCCCGGGTTAATGCATCATATTTTGTCCGTTGAGAATTTTGACGTCAAAATGGAGAGGTCAGTTGAACTTATAACAAAGGGGATATTAATAGGGTATTAAAAGTATCAACACAAGACAGAACACGAAACAATGGGTATAAATTGGATAAGTTTAGATTTAGGAAAGACTTGGGTAAATACTGGTTCGGTAACAGGGTTGTTGTTTTGCGGAACCAATTACCGCGTAACGTGGTGGAGGTGGGGTCCCTCCATTGTTTCAAGCGCGGGTTGGACATGTATATGAGTGGGATTGGGTGGTTATAAATAGGAGCTGCCTCGTATAGGCCAATAGGAGCTGCCTCGTATGGACCAATAGGAGCTGCCTCGTATGGGCCAATAGGAGCTGCCTCGTATGGGCCAATAGGAGCTGCCTCGTATGGGCCAATAGGAGCTGCCTCGTATGGGCCAATAGGAGCTGCCTCGTATGGGCTAATAGGAGCTGCCTCGTATGGGCCAATAGGAGCTGCCTCGTATGGACCAATAGGAGCTGCCTCGTATGGGCCAATAGGAGCTGCCTCGTATGGGCCAATAGGAGCTGCCTCGTATGGGCCAATAGGAGCTGCCTCGTATGGGCCAATAGGAGCTGCCTCGTATGGGCTAATAGGAGCTGCCTCGTATGGGCCAATAGGAGCTGCCTCGTATGGGCCAATAGGAGCTGCCTCGTATGGACCAATAGGAGCTGCCTCGTATGGGCCAATAGGAGCTGCCTCGTATGGGCTAATAGGAGCTGCCTCGTATGGGCCAATAGGAGCTGCCTCGTATGGGCCAATAGGAGCTGCCTCGTATGGACCAATAGGAGCTGCCTCGTATGGGCCAATAGGAGCTGCCTCGTATGGACCAATAGGAGCTGCCTCGTATGGGCCAATAGGAGCTGCCTCGTATGGGCCAATAGGAGCTGCCTCGTATGGACCAATAGGAGCTGCCTCGTATGGACCAATAGGAGCTGCCTCGTATGGGCCAATAGGAGCTGCCTCATATGGGCCAATAGGAGCTGCCTCGTATGGGCCAATAGGAGCTGCCTCGTATGGACCAATAGGAGCTGCCTCGTATGGGCCAATAGGAGCTGCCTCATATGGGCTAATAGGAGCTGCCTCGTATGGGCCAATAGGAGCTGCCTCATATGGGCCAATAGGAGCTGCCTCATATGGGCCAATAGGAGCTGCCTCATATGGGCTAATAGGAGCTGCCTCGTATGGGCCAATAGGAGCTGCCTCGTATGGACCAATAGGAGCTGCCTCGTATGGACCAATAGGAGCTGCCTCGTATGGACCAATAGGCCTTCTGCAGTTACCTTTGTTCTTATGATCTTATATTCTCAAAATTCTTCTTGAGACAGCGTACCTCTGAAGGCCTTGTGGCGCAGTGGTAAGAGTCGCGGTTCACAGCTGGAAAGCTCCGGGTTATCTTGAGATGTTATCTTGAGATGATTTCGGGGCTTTTTAGTGTCCCCGCGGCCGGTCCTCGACCAGGCCTCCACCCCCAGGAAGCAGCCCGTGACAGCTGACTAACACCCAGGTACCCATTTTACTGCTAGGTAACAGGGGCATAGGGTGAAAGAAACTATGCCCATTGTTTCTCGCCGGCGCCTGGGATCGAACCCAGGACCACAGGATCACAAGTCCAGCGTGCTGTCCGCTCGGCCGACCGACCGGGTAAGACAGAGACGTTTGTGCATGGTTCATACCTCTGCCACCCCAGAGAAGAGCCAGTAATTCCTACCTCTGTTCATTTGGCAGCAAATATAGATACCAGGGGGGCCAGATTTACGAAGCAGTTACGCAAGCACTTACGAACCTGGGGCCAGATTCACGAAGCAGTTACGCAAGCACTTACGAACCTGGGGCCAGATTCATGAAGCAGTTACACAAGCACTTACGAACCTGGGGCCAGATTCACGAAGCAGTTACGCAAGCACTTACGAACCTGGGCCAGATTCACGAAGCAGTTACGCAAGCACTTACGAACCTGTCCATCTTTCCTCAATCTTTGGCGGCTTTGTTTACAATTATTAAACAGTTAATGAGCTCCGAAGCACCAGGAGGCTGTTTATAACAATAACAACAGTTGATTGGCAAGTTTTACTGCTTGTAAACTGTTTAATAAATGTAACCAAAGCCGTCAAAGACTGAGGAAAGATGTACACGTTCGTAAGTGCTTGCGTAACTGCTTCGTGAATCCGGCACCAGGCTCGTAAGTGCTTGCGTAACTGCTTCGTGAATCCGGGTACTGGAAGTTAGGGTAATGTAGAGAGGTTGTATTCTGATGCAGGTCAGGCGTTTCCCAAAGGGTACTGTGACAAGCCTAAGACTTCCTGAGAAATTCCGTAGGAGCCGTGGAGAGGATTCGAACCCATGCGGTTGGTATTACCAGGCACACGCATAACCAAGCCACGACATGGTCAAAAGGATTGCAACCTGGAGTTCTACTGAACACACGAGGGTTTCCTGAGGCTTCCACTGAAGCCAGAATCTGAATTTTCACACAACGCCCCCCCTTCCTATCTATCTATCTATCTATCTATCTATCTATCTATCTATCTATCTATCTATCTATCTATCTATCTATCTATCTATCATCTCTCACCTCTCCTATCACCTATCTATCTATCACCTATCTATCTATCACCTTATCACCTATCTATCTATCTATCTATCTATCTATCTATCTATCTATCTATCTATCTATCTATCTATCTATCTATCTATCTATCTTCTATCACCTATCTATCTATCTATCTATCTATCTATCTATCTATCTATCTATCTATCTATCTATCTATCTATCTATCTATCATTTATCTATCTATCTATCTATCTATCTATCTATCTATCTATCTATCTATCTATCTATCTATCTATCTATCTATCTATCAACAGGAAGCCATCTAAGGCTTCCTGTCCCCCTGCCTGTGAGATACCAAGTCCTTGAGAGCCTCTAGTGACTAATGGCACTCATCAGTGGCCAGGCTGACAGGCGGGAGTCGAGGCCGCGCACCTGAGGGCCCTCCACCGAACACACTCCTTGAATGCAAAGTTAGACCAGTCCAAGGTTGGGAAGCATCATAGGTTCCTGATCAGAACCCCCAGGTGTGGCAGACGGGGGTGAGATCTGCAACTTAATTGCTGTATAGATGTGTGTGTGTGTCAGGATACTTATACTGAGAGGTATATGCAACTTAAAAGGTATAGCCAATATTCAGCTTTGGCCTTCCCACGCGTGGGGGGTTCAGGGTTCGAGTCTCCTAGTGCCCAGGTGAATGGAATGGTATACCCAACTTCTCTATATACACATATAGTTTACTATATGTATACACATAGTTTACTTTGGTATTTAACTATGGTTCTGGATCAAAGTAAACTTGTTGGTTAGTTAATAAGATATTATTAATAAGGTTAGTTAATAAGGCATTTTTAATAAGGTAATTATTAATAAGGGATTATTAATGTATTATTAATAAAGTTACTTAATAAGATATTATTAATAAGGTTAGTTAGTAAGATAAGTTAATAAGGTCTTGACCTTTCACTGCAAATAGGGGTGACCTTCGACAAGCCGCCGGCTTCCTGTCCTCGGCGAGGCCACTAGTGTTAGTGGTCCTCAGGTAAATTCAGGTAAGCATCTCCCGAGATTAATAGGCCTTAAGTTCTATAGCAAACAATAGGTGTATCAAAGGAACAAACAAAGAGGTGGACTCCACTTCTCGCTGGACGTGTTGTGCCTAATAGGCCAAGTTGCCTAACAAGCCGAATTTTTCGAGTTGCTAGTTTCACAAGATTGTTACTCTCCACTACCGCCTTTGGGATGGGTATGGGGTCCACCACCGTCTTTGGGATGGGTATGGGGTCCACCACCGCCTCTGGGATGGGTATGGGGTCCACCACCGCCTTTGGGATGGGTATGGGGTCCACCACCACCTCTGGGATGGGTATGGGGTCCACCACCGTCTCTGGGATGGGTATGGGGTCCACCACCACCTCTGGGATGGGTATGGGGTCCACCACCGTCTCTGGGATGGGTATGGGGTCCACCACCGTCTCTGGGATGGGTATGGGGTCCACCACCACCTCTGGGATGGGTATGGGGTCCACCACCACCTCTGGGATGGGTATGGGGTCCACCACCGTCTCTGGGATGGGTATGGGGTCCACCACCGTCTTTGGGATGGGTATGGGGTCCACCACCGTCTTTGGGATGGGTATGGGGTCCACCACCGTCTCTGGGATGGGTATGGGGTCCACCACCGTCTCTGGGATGGGTATGGGGTCCACCACCGTCTCTGGGATGGGTATGGGGTCCACCACCACCTCTGGGATGGGTATGGGGTCCACCACCGCTTCTGGGATGGGTATGGGGTCCACCACCGCTTCTGGGATGGGTATGGGGTCCATTGCCGCCTCTGGGATGGGTATGGGGTCCACCACCACCTCTGGGATGGGTATGGGGTCCACCACCACCTCTGGGATGGGTATGGGGTCCACCACCGCCTCTGGGATGGGTATGGGGTCCACCACCACCTCTGGGATGGGTATGGGGTCCACCACCACCTCTGGGATGGGTATGGGGTCCACCACCACCTCTGGGATGGGTATGGGGTCCACCACCGCCTCTGGGATGGGTATGGGGTCCACCACCGTGCTAGGGGAAGGAAAGGGAACTATCAGGGGGAAAGCGCCAAGCCACCATGACTATATAGCACTGGGAAGGGGTCAGGATAAGGATTTGGGATGGGACGGAAGGAAGGAATAGTGCCCAACCACTTGGTGGACGGTCGGGGATTGAACGCCGACCTGCATGAAGCGAGACCGTTGCTCTACCGTCCAACACAAGTGTTTGGCCAGTAAACGCTGAATAATTCTGGTGAGCGCTAACTAATCCTAGTATTCACCTAGTTGTGCTTGCGGGGGTTGAGCTCTGGCTCTTTGGTCCCGCTTCTCAACTGTCAATCAACTGTTTCAACTATTACTACTATGATGATCAGTGAGCGCCAACTAATGCAAGTGAGCGCAGGATAATGTTAGCGGCCACACTGGTTCAAATTCAAATTCAAAATTCAAATGTTTATTCAGGTAAAGTACATACACACAAGAGGTGGTACAAAAATCGATATATTTATAGATAGAGCTAGTACATACAATGCCTAAAGCCACTATTACGCAAAGCGTTTCGGGCTGGTCGGTTAGTTCCCGATCATTAGTAAAATTGCCGCCAAAAATAGCAGAAATACTGGACGTAAACACGAGGGGCTGAGCGGCGGCTTGTGGCGCGCAGGACGATGATTGCTTGATTGCTGTTTCACCTGGAATACGTAACGCACAGAGAATTGGATTCCATTACCCGCGTTCGAAAAGGAGAGTTGCGAAATGGTTTTGCGTAACCGTAAATGACATCGATTCAAACCGATCTTCAAACATTTGAGAGAAGAATTAGGAGGGTAGAAATAGCCTAAGCTACTCTATCCCTTTGAGATGTATTTTTTTTCTTGTCTTAATAAACTTACTTGAACTTCAGAGAAGAATTTGTGGTTCGGATAAAAGTATTTATGCCAGGAATGATCATGATACATGTACCGGAGAGGCCAGATTCATGAAGCAGTTACGCAAGTACTTACGAACGTGTACATCTTTCCTCAATCTTTGACGGCTTTGGTTACATTTATTAAACAGTTTACAAGCATGGAAATCTTGCCAATTAACTGTTGTTATTGTTATAAACAGCCTCCTGGTGCTTCGGAGCTCATTAACTGTTTAATAATTGTAAACAAAGCCGCCAAAAATTGAGAAAAGATGGACAGGTTCGTAAGTGCTTACGTAACTGCTTCGTGAATCCCTCATGTGTTTACTAATAAATTAGCGAGCAGAGTTATCTTCAACAAAATCGGTGATCAAAGGACATTAGTTCGGAATTATGGACAGTTCTACAGTATAGTATTCTTGCTGACCCTCCTCTGGGAACTCTGGGTGGTGTATTCTCTTCAATCAAACGTATAGCCTAATAATTTGGGTTATTCTAAATGCTGGCAGTTTTAAGTGTAAACAATTGCTATCTGATCCAGAATACCTAACCTAACCTGCTCTAGCCTTAACTGTAAACAAAACATATGTATATAAATATATTAATTTACATATATGAGGATAAAATCTTTTTGGTTACACAAAACGGACAAATTGAAGAATGTGTCATTAGACACAGAAATCACAATTGCGTGACGCATCAAATGAACAAATCCACAAGGGCCGTGACGAGGATTCGAACCTGCGTCTGAGAGCATCCCAAACACTGCCTTAATCGACTCGTAGCTCAGTCGACTAAGGCAGCGTCTGCAGCCCGTCCTCCAAACAAAGATCCAAAAGTGATTCCATGCACCCGCCAAACCCCCTCTTTATGAATGAAAAGCGGTTTACACACGACTCACAACTGCTGACGTCCGAAAATATCCGGAACAAGTGCTTCACTGACGAATTTTGTTCGAATCACAACGCTATAAATGCTTCACCCACGTACTACAAATACAAATAATCGCCAGCAGAACCTAAACACCTGACCTAACCTAACTATGCCTATATATACACAATATGCTAATATATTATAATATTAATTTATACTTGAGAAAATTCCCATTTTGAATGAACAGCATGTTAAAATTTATGAATGCGTCTGTGGGGTTGACCGCTGAATGTAATGGACTTGAGTCGAGGACGGGTTGCCCAAACACTGCCTTAGTCGACTCGTAGCTCAGTCGACTATGGCAGCGTCTGGGATGCTCTCGGACGCAGGTTCGAATCCTCGTCACGGCCCTTGTGGATTTCTTCATTTAATGTGTCATTAGGGCTGGGCCCAGCAGAGATGAACGTAGCCTCGGGCTAGGCTAGTAGGGGCTACTAGCTTAAGATGTACTCACCTAGTTGTGTTTGCGGGGGTTGAGCTCTGGCTCTTCGGTCCCGCCTCTCAACCGTCAATCAACTGGTGTACAGTTTCCTGAGCCTATTGGGCTCTATCATATCTACACTTGAAACTGTGTATGGAGTCAGCCTCCACCACATCACTTCCTAATGCATTCCATTTACTAACTGCTCTGACACTGAAAAAGTTCTTTATAATGTCTCTGTGGCTCATTTGGAATGCATGTCTCAATGTGTTCGCATGTTGTTAGTAACAGGAGTATATTTTTTATATAAATTAGTTGTATATTATATAGTTTTGTGAATAGTTAGGGCTAGGAAAGGTTAGGTTATGTGTTATGCTTCTTTTGACAATTATGTTGATTATTTGGGTGAAGCATTTAGCAACCCACCTTCAGACTAGGCTTGTTCCAACTCGTCCTCAGACTAGGCTTGTTCCAACTCGTCCTCAGACTAGGCTTGTTCCAACCCACCCTAGACTAGGCTTGTTCCAACCCACCCTAGACTAGGCTTGTTCCAACCCACCCTAGACTAGGCTTGTTCCAACCCACCCTAGACTAGGCTTGTTCCAACCCACCCTAGACTAGGCTTGTTCCAACCCCGTCCTCAGACTATGCTTGTTCCAACCCCGTCCTCAGTCTAGACTTGTTCCAACCCCGTCCTCAGACTATGCTTGTTCCAACCCGTCCTCAGACTAGACTTGTTCCAACCCCGTCCTCAGACTATGCTTGTTCCAACCCCGTCCTCAGACTATGCTTGTTCCATCACCGTCCTCAGTCTAGACTTGTTCCAACCCCGTCCTCAGACTATGCTTGTTCCAACCCCGTCCTCAGACTATGCTTGTTCCAACCCCGTCCTCAGACTATGCTTGTTCCAACCCCGTCCTCAGACTATGCTTGTTCCAACCCCGTCCTCAGACTATGCTTGTTCCAACCCCGTCCTCAGACTATGCTTGTTCCAACCCCGTCCTCAGACTATGCTTGTTCCAACCCCGTCCTCAGTCTAGGCTTGTTCCAATCCCGTCCTCAGACTATGCTTGTTCCAACCCGTCCTCAGACTAGACTTGTTCCAACCCGTCCTCAGACTATGCTTGTTCCAACCCCGTCCTCAGTCTAGACTTGTTCCAACCCCGTCCTCAGTCTAGGCTTGTTCCAACCCCGTCCTCAGTCTATAGACTTGTTCCAACCCCGTCCTCAGTCTATAGACTTGTTCCAACCCCGTCCTCAGTCTATAGACTTGTTCCAACCCCGTCCTCAGTCTAGGCTTGTTCCAACCCGTCCTCAGACTATAGACTTGTTCCAACCCCGTCCTCAGACTAGGCTTGTAATTCCAACCCATCCTCATACTAGGCTTGTTCCAACCCCGTCCTCAGTCTAGCCTTTTTCAGGCTGCGGCAAAACCCGAAAATACATTCGAGAACTTGCTGTTTTGAGTAACCATAAACTTGTTATCAAATCCGTATAAATTTTATTATTATAAACATAAATTAATATAATTTAAATATACTGAGAATTAAATATGTGCATTTTTTTAAGATATAAAGTATTATTATTGTTATTATTATACAGAATAATATATTTTGGTGCATAATTAAGTTGAGGTTTGGCTGGATAGGTGTTAAGGTACTGTAACGTACGATTATGTTACGTTGTTGGGTAGATTAGATACACAGTGTTTAGTGAGTTTCATATTTATTTAGTAGTCTTGGATACAGCAGTGTCGTAGACGTCGAGACGAAGCTTGGAGCAGAGCAGAGAGCTGAGTGAGGCGTGGAGCTCTATGTGGGTGAGCGTGGCGGCTCGATTGAGAATTGTGAGTGTCTGAACTCGAGGAGCGAGAGCGTGGCGGCTCGATTGAGAATTGGAGTGTCTGAACTCGGGGAGCGAGAGCGTGGCGGCTCGATGCGGTCGTAGTCTGCTGTCTGCTCTGTGTCGAAGCTGTAGCGTCTTGGGTCGACTAGAACTGCCCAAGCCGAGTACTACATTCTTGACTGGAGATTGTACTGTCTTCTATTCGATTGATTGATTGATAAAGATTAAGCCACCCAAGAGGTGGCACGGGCATGAATAGCCCGTAATGTCTTCTATTCATCATATCGTTGCTTATATGGTGATTACACCTCAGCTTCCTCCAACAAGGTGAGGAGAGTATTGGGGAAAGGATTGTAGCTTCTGTAATTAGTTATGCTATGAAGATAATGAGATAATGGAGCGAGTATAAGATTAACTCGCTACAGTACTGTTGGTAACTAATTGTATTTACTGTGAAGTATTTAGTGATACAATTCGAACGGTAGTTCGAATTCTAGTTCGAACGTAGTCAGCTGTGCGTCAAGTTTGAAGTTTTTTTCGGTGATAAACAATTGGTTTGGGGTATTATTAAGGAACTCTTGTTCATTATGAGATTAGAGAGGTACAGTTTGAACATAGACTGTGAGCGGTGCATTTGACCAATGGTTTGAGTGCTCTAAATGCTAGTCGAAGACAGGCCTTTAGTGCTGTGGCAAAATTATACTTCTCGGCACTTCCAGTGGTTCTTGTGGTGAATGTTCAAGATGTGTTGCAAGATTTGTAGGTGCAAGGGTGTTGCAGGCAGTGTTGGGTCACTCTCCTGCCCCAGTGTGACCTCACTGAAGGAGGACTTCACTAGAGGAGGACTTCACTAGAGGAGGACCTCACTAGAGGAGGACCTTACCAACGCCTCGGACTAACCATCACCACGTAAGCATCTCTTCTCGCCGGCTATATGTAGAAACTGAAATATAATAATTCGGGCTCTTTACGGGCTACCATAGCCCGTGCTACATGGAAATTTTGTTCCGAGTAGCTGAATCTAAAACATGATAATTCTTGCTCTATTTTTAGGTATTTATGATATATTTATATATCATAAATATCTAAATATTTATGCCCGTTCCACCTCTTAGGTGGCTTAATCTATATCAATGCTCATTCTCCTGGTGATTGTATTATACATATATTGTATGAATGTGTAAATGCATTTTACTAATGCATGTTAATAATTATAATTCATTCCATTACAGGTAAGAAATATCGACCTGCTCAACGAGACAGAAATCTACAAATTTTTTAGGTAAGTTTCCATTTACTTCTGTTTCCACAGCTTTCATTTTCGAGATCAAACCAGAGAAGAGGGAAGTGTTCACCATTCTTGGGTGTGCTTTAATTATTACTGTAGATAACTGGGGACACGAAGTCTTAAGCCTTAGTTTTTAACTCTGTTTTAAAGAAACTCTGTCCAATTGTTTCCGCCATCGCCGGGGATCGATCCCCGGAGCATAGAATTACGAATCCTGAGAGCTGTTCACTCAGCCACCAGGCTCCAGGTGGCTGAGTGGTCACCAAAGATATCAGTGACGTTAGGCATAGTATATCTAGTATGTATATCTAGTATACTCTATCTAGAAATCCCACTATTCTGCTTGTAACTCATTAAGTACGTATGTACTTTTACCAGAATAAACTATTTATATTTATTTATATGTAATATGTTCAATGGGGCCCTGTGTGTGGAATAGCCTCTGGATCTACGTGGTTTAAAACGGGGTGAGAATAGCTTGAGCTACCTCATCCCTTTGTGTGTATTTTACATCAATAAACTTATTTCAATTTCAATTACGTGGTTTAATAGCCTCGTGATGCTTCTGGCGCAATGTTATTTGTTTTATGTCCCTTGTTGCCATATGGTTATGTCTGGTAATTAATCCCAACTTGAGAAAATTATTAGTCGGATACCAAAGTCACGTCTGCTATGGTCTGCTATCGTAACAGCATACACAGCATGTAGCATACAGGTCTCTCATCATACAGCTCACATAGCATATAGCATACAGGTCTCACGTCATACAGGATACATCATACAGGTCTCACGTCATACAGCATACATCATACAGGTCTCACGTCATACAGGATACATCATGCAGGTCTCACATCATACAGCATACATCATACAGGTCTCACGTCATACAGCACACACATCATATAGCGTGCAGTGCACACAGCATATAGCGTGCAGTGCACACAGCATATAGCGTGCAGTGCACACAGCATATAGCATGCAGCACACACAGCATATAGCATGCAGCACACACAGCATATAGCATGCAGCACACACAGCATATAGCATGCAGCACACACAGCATATAGCATGCAGTGCACACAGCATATAGCATGCAGCACATACAGCATATAGCATGCAGCACACACAGCATATAGCATGCAGTGCACACAGCATATAGCATGCAGCACACACAGCATATAGCATGCAGCACACACAGCATATAGCATGCAGCACACACAGCATATAGCATGCAGCAAACACAACATATAGCATGCAGTGCACACAGCATATAGCACGCAGTGCACACAGCACGCAGTGCACACAGCACGCAGTGCACACAGCATATAGCATGCAGTGCACACAGCATGCAGTGCACACAGCATGCAGTGCACACAGCATGCAGTGCACATAGCATGCAGTGCACACAGCATATAGCATGCAGTGCACACAGCATATAGCATGTAGCACACACAGCATGCAGAGCACACAACATATAGCATGCAGCACACACAGCATATACAGTAGCATGCAGTGCACACAGCATGCAGTGCACACAGCATGCAGTGCACACAGCATGCAATGCACATAGCATGCAGTGCACACAGCATATAGCATGCAGTGCACACAGCATGCAGTGCACACAGCATATAGCATGTAGCACACACAGCATGCAAAGCACACACAGCATGCAGAGCACACAACATATAGCATGCAGCACACACAGCATATAGCATGCAGCACACACAGCATATAGCATGCAGAGAACACACAGCATGCAGTGCACACAGCATATAGCATGTAGCACACACAGCATATAGCATGTAGCACACACAGCATATAGCATGCAGCACACACAGCATGCAGAGCACACACAGCATGCAAAGCACACACAGCATGCAGCACACACAGCATATAGTATGAAGCACACACAGCATATAGCATGCAGCACACACAGCATATAGCATGCAGCACACACAGCATATAACATGCAGAGCACACACAGCATGCAGTGCACACAGCATATAGCATGCAGCACACACAGCATATAGCATGCAGCACACACAGCATATAACATGCAGAGCACACACAGCATATAACATGCAGAGCACACACAGCATGCAGCACACACAGCATATAGCATGCAGCACACACAGCATATAGCATGCAGCACACACAGCATATAACATGCAGAGCACACACAGCATGCAGTGCACACAGCATATAGCATGCAGCACACACAGCATATAGCATGCAGCACACACAGCATGCAGAGCACACACAGCATGCAGAGCACACACAGCATGCAGAGCACACACAGCATGCAGAGCACACACAGCATGCAGAGCACACAACATATAGCATGCAGAGCATATAGCATGCAGCACACACAGCATATAGCATGCAGCACACACAGCATATAGCATGCAGCACACACAGCATATAGAATGCAGCACACACAGCATATAGCATGCAGAGCACACAACATATAGCATACAGCACACACAGCATATAGCATGCAGCACACACAGCATATAGCATGCAGCACACACAGCATATAGCATGCAGAGCACACACAGCATATAGCATGCAGAGCACACACAGCATGCAGAGCACACAACATATAGCATGCAGCACACACAGCATATAGCATGCAGCACACACAGCATATAGCATGCAGAGCACACACAGCATGCAGCACACACAGCATATAGCATGCATTTGTTTTTTGATATATTAGTTTAATGAGATTCCTCTGTGTATTGAAGTAGGAGCATCAGAGGTAGTGCTACTGGTTGACGGAGCCCGAGTGCATGGGGGAATTGTGTGAAACCTCGGTTAGGCTTCAGTGGAAGCCTCGGAACCCTCGTGGGGGCAGTAGTACTCCAGGTTGCAATTCTTTTTCCATGTCGTGGTACAGTTGACTAGAGCGCGTCAGGGAACACTTGGAGCATAGGTTCGAACCCTCATCTCGGCTACTGAGGATTTGTTCTTTCATACCCCACGTTAAAGTGATTTCTATGTAAGATAGTTTTGTTCTCGACTCACAGTCGGGGAGCTCTGGTTTGATTCCTGGGCGGGACAGAAATGGTTGGGGATGTTTTCTCACACCTAGTGCCACTGTTCACCTACCAGTAAACGGATACTCTGGATTTAAGCAACTGTTGTGGAAATGAATCCTGGGGAAGTCAATAGTAAAACCTTGAAGACCTCAATACAAACCTAATGTTTGTTATAATAATTATATAATGTATATAAAACATGCATACATTCACACACTTTGTTCCTATCCTCGACAAAATAAATTATTATACAGTACATACTCGCTTTATGCAGTGTATTTGAAGCCCAGGTAATTACTATACAAATCACATGCAGTTCACTATTTTAAGTGTGCTTGAAACTTCAGCGCGTTAACATGCAAAGCATATTCAGTTCTACTCCACTAAGTGTAGTTAGAATTCAATTCACTGCTATACAAGATGTATACAGATTGCCAAGTATCTATGCTCATTGTATTACTTCAGTAGTTCAATAAGCTTAAATACTTGGCACAAGAAGCTAAGCTCATTTATTTGTATTGTAACAAAAAACACAGATCCCAAATATCTAAGTGTACTTTGAATTTCCAAGTTCATTGTGAGTATTCCATAATGGATGCGGCATTTTTAAAATTCAGTACCAACATATTGTTACCACCTCTTTAGATTACAGATCATTTGGTCAATGAAACAATGAGCCAAATTATATTTATTTTTGGCCTATTTTGAAAATTATGTTCTTTAGCGTGAGGCCTAAACACTCATAAATATAGCAAGGACACCTTCAACTGTCTTCCTTCTTTTCACAAAACTTTCCAAACAAAATACACATTTTAGACTGTTGCATATTTTACCTTTTTATTTAATTATTCATATACTGTACTCACCTATTGCGTACTCACCTACTGTGTATGTGTGTGTGTGTGTGTGTGTGTGTGTGTGTGTGTGTGTGTGTGTGTGTGTGGTGTGTGTGTGTGTGTGTGTGTGTGTGTGTGTGTGCAGTGGCTTTAGGCATTGTATGTACTAGCTCTATCTATAAATCTATCAATTTTTGTAAAACCTTGTGTATGTATGTACTTTACTTGAATAAACATTTATTTATTATATATATATATATATATATATATATATATATATATATATATATATATATATATATATATATATATATATATATATATATATATATATGTCGTACCTAGTAGCCAGAACGCACTTCTCAGCCTACTATGCAAGGCCCGATTTGCCTAATAAGCCAAGTTTTCATGAATTAATTGTTTTTCGACTACCTAACCTACCTAACCTAACCTAACCTAACTTTTTCGGCTACCTAACCTAACCTAACCTATAAAGATAGGTTATGTTAGGTTAGGTAGGGATGGTTAGGTTCGGTCATATAACTACGTTAATTTTAACTCCAATAAAAAAAATGACCTCATACATAATGAAATGGGTAGCTTTATCATTTCATAAGAAAAAAATAGAGAAAATATATTAATTCATGAAAACTTGGCTTATTCGGCAAATCGAGCCTTGCATAGTAGGCTGAGAAGGGCGTTCTGGCTACTAGGTACGACATATATATATATATATATATATATATATATATATATTATATATATATATATATATATATATATATATATATATATATATATATATATATATATATATATATAAATATCACAACAATGGGTTGTGAGAGTACTACATATGCTGATGATTAAGTGGTACATTCTTGCAAAGCTACTAACACACTGTATCTTGTACTACCCACTTCCCCAGTATTAATACTTAAGACATATATCCTTACCAGTGTAATCACCTATGTCAGCTTATGTTGTAGATATTTGTTGATATAAAAACCTTACTACAATGTACTCTTTCATCTTACCTGATATGATAGATTAAGGACCTGCCCAAAACGCTATGCATGTTAGTAAATTTGCATGAATGTAAAAATACTAGTCTTATGTAATCTCATCAACCCATTGTACCTTCTTGCAAATAAATTATTATTATAAGATACTTGGTATTTCAGCAGGTCCTAAAGCTAAAATATAAACACAAGAATATTCACTACTAAAAAAGAAAATGTAATGATAGTAACAGAAATTAAATTTACATACTTACAACATCAGCATAAAGTCTCCGTGGTGTAGTGGTAAGACACTCGCCTGGCGTTTCGCGAGCGCTATGTCATGGGTTCGTATCCTGGCCGGGAGGATTTACTGGGTGCAATTCCTTAACTGTAGCCTCTGTTTAACGCAACAGTAAAATGTGTACTTGGATGAAAAAACGATTCTTTGCGGCAGGGATCGTATTCCAGGGACCTGCCCGAAACGCTTCGCGTACTAGTGGCTGTACAAGAATGTAGCAACTCTTGTATATATCTCAAAAAAAAAAAAAAAAAAAAAAATAAAGTGGTACAATTTTTTTTATACTAATGAAGTTGAATTTCTAGAGTATAAAATACTGAATGTTAGTAGCACAAGATGCTGTGTGAGCCAATAGCCCAAGGTGGGATACAATGAAGATTAAATTAGGTACTTCATTGTTCTACTTTTGAATAAAGTGTAGGTTGGATATTTTTTTAATTCATTAAGGAGTGAATTCCATATATAGGGTCCTAATGTTGTATTTGTATAGCATGTCTGCATAAATTTAGTCTGACTCTGACTTAGTGTGAGATAATTATTTCTGGGGTGATGTTCATGGGTTCTATTACATCCATCTAGGAAGAGTTTCAAAACAGGATTAGAATTGAAGAATAAGGTTTTGTAAATTAAAAAAAAAAACAGAGGAACTGTGTTGTCTGAAGAGAGAATTTGTTATTGGTCTGATACCTGATTTTTTTGCTGGATGATGATGGGTTTGAGGTAGCTTATAAACTTTGAATCCCATGGGATAGATTAGTGAGTAGGATAATGTGGGGAGAGCAGGGTGGGGGGGACATAATATTTGATTTTTGAGAA
>WNGS01160949.1:0-13206 GCA_020271785.1 Procambarus virginalis | reverse complement strand
CCCCCCCCTCGTGAGGTGCTGGCGCCTAGTGTCCCCCCCCCTCGTGAGGTGCTGGCGCCCAGTGTCCCCCCCTCGTGAGGTGCTGGCGCCCAGTGTCCCCCCCCTCGTGAGGTGCTGGCGCCCAGTGTCCCCCCCCCTCGTGAGGTGCTGGCGCCTAGTGTCCCCCCCCTCGTGAGGTGCTGGCGCCTAGTGTCCCCCCTCGTGTGCTGGCGCCAGTGTCCCCCCCCCCTCGTGAGGTGCTGGCGCCTAGTGTCCCCCCCCCTCGTGAGGTGCTGGCGCCCAGTGTCCCCCCCCCCTCGTGAGGTGCTGGCGCCCAGTGTCCCCCCCTCGTGAGGTGCTGGCGCCTAGTGTCCCCCCCCCTCGTGAGGTGCTGGCGCCTAGTGTCCCCCCCCTCGTGAGGTGCTGGCGCCCAGTGTCCCCCCCCCCTCGTGAGGTGCTGGCGCCTAGTGTCCCCCCCCTCGTGAGGTGCTGGCGCCCAGTGTCCCCCCCCCTCGTGAGGTGCTGGCGCCCAGTGTCCCCCCCCTCGTGAGGTGCTGGCGCGTGTCCCCCCCTCGTGAGGTGCTGGCGCCTAGTGTCCCCCCCCCCCTGTGAGTGCTGGCGCCCAGTGTCCCCCCCCCTCGTGAGGTGCTGGCGCCTAGTGTCCCCCCCCCTCGTGAGGTGCTGGCGCCCAGTGTCCCCCCCCCCTCGTGAGGTGCTGGCGCCCAGTGTCCCCCCCCCCTCGTGAGGTGCTGGCGCCCAGTGTCCCCCCCCTCGTGAGGTGCTGGCGCCTAGTGTCCCCCCCCTCGTGAGGTGCTGGCGCCTAGTGTCCCCCCCTCGTGAGGTGCTGGCGCCTAGTGTCCCCCCCTCGTGAGGTGCTGGCGCCTAGTGTCCCCCCCTCGTGAGGTGCTGGCGCCTAGTGTCCCCCCCCTCGTGAGGTGCTGGCGCCCAGTGTCCCCCCCCCTCGTGAGGTGCTGGCGCCTAGTGTCCCCCCCCCCTCGTGAGGTGCTGGCGCCTAGTGTCCCCCCCCTCGTGAGGTGCTGGCGCCTAGTGTCCCCCCCTCGTGAGGTGCTGGCGCCTAGTGTCCCCCCCTCGTGAGGTGCTGGCGCCTAGTGTCCCCCCCTCGTGAGGTGCTGGCGCCTAGTGTCCCCCCCCTCGTGAGGTGCTGGCGCCCAGTGTCCCCCCCCCTCGTGAGGTGCTGGCGCCTAGTGTCCCCCCCTCGTGAGGTGCTGGCGCCTAGTGTCCCCCCCTCGTGAGGTGCTGGCGCCTAGTGTCCCCCCCTCGTGAGGTGCTGGCGCCCAGTGTCCCCCCCCCTCGTGAGGTGCTGGCGCCCAGTGTCCCCCCCCCCTCGTGAGGTGCTGGCGCCCAGTGTCCCCCCCTCGTGAGGTGCTGGCGCCCAGTGTCCCCCCCCCTCGTGAGGTGCTGGCGCCTAGTGTCCCCCCCTCGTGAGGTGCTGGCGCCTAGTGTCCCCCCCCTCGTGAGGTGCTGGCGCCTAGTGTCCCCCCCCTCGTGAGGTGCTGGCGCCTAGTGTCCCCCCTCGTGAGGTGCTGGCGCCTAGTGTCCCCCCCCCTCGTGAGGTGCTGGCGCCCAGTGTCCCCCCTCGTGAGGTGCTGGCGCCTAGTGTCCCCCCCTCGTGAGGTGCTGGCGCCTAGTGTCCCCCCCTCGTGAGGTGCTGGCGCCCAGTGTCCCCCCCCCCTCGTGAGGTGCTGGCGCCTAGTGTCCCCCCCCCCTCGTGAGGTGCTGGCGCCTAGTGTCCCCCCCTCGTGAGGTGCTGGCGCCCAGTGTCCCCCCCCCTCGTGAGGTGCTGGCGCCCAGTGTCCCCCCCTCGTGAGGTGCTGGCGCCTAGTGTCCCCCCCTCGTGAGGTGCTGGCGCCTAGTGTCCCCCCCTCGTGAGGTGCTGGCGCCCAGTGTCCCCCCCCTCGTGAGGTGCTGGCGCCTAGTGTCCCCCCCCCCCGTGAGGTGCTGGCGCCTAGTGTCCCCCCCTCGTGAGGTGCTGGCGCCTAGTGTCCCCCCCCCTCGTGAGGTGCTGGCGCCAGTGTCCCCCCCCTCGTGAGGTGCTGGCGCCCAGTGTCCCCCCCCCCTCGTGAGGTGCTGGCGCCTAGTGTCCCCCCCTCGTGAGGTGCTGGCGCCTAGTGTCCCCCCTCGTGAGGTGCTGGCGCCTAGTGTCCCCCCCCCTCGTGAGGTGCTGGCGCCTAGTGTCCCCCCCCCTCGTGAGGTGCTGGCGCCCAGTGTCCCCCCCCCTCGTGAGGTGCTGGCGCCTAGTGTCCCCCCCCCCTCGTGAGGTGCTGGCGCCCAGTGTCCCCCCCTCGTGAGGTGCTGGCGCCTAGTGTCCCCCCCTCGTGAGGTGCTGGCGCCTAGTGTCCCCCCCCCTCGTGAGGTGCTGGCGCCTAGTGTCCCCCCTCGTGAGGTGCTGGCGCCTAGTGTCCCCCCCCTCGTGAGGTGCTGGCGCCTAGTGTCCCCCCCCTCGTGAGGTGCTGGCGCCTAGTGTCCCCCCCCCTCGTGAGGTGCTGGCGCCCAGTGTCCCCCCCTCGTGAGGTGCTGGCGCCTAGTGTCCCCCCCCCCTCGTGAGGTGCTGGCGCCCAGTGTCCCCCCCTCGTGAGGTGCTGGCGCCCAGTGTCCCCCCCCTCGTGAGGTGCTGGCGCCTAGTGTCCCCCCTCGTGAGGTGCTGGCGCCTAGTGTCCCCCCCCTCGTGAGGTGCTGGCGCCCAGTGTCCCCCCCTCGTGAGGTGCTGGCGCCCAGTGTCCCCCCTCGTGAGGTGCTGGCGCCTAGTGTCCCCCCCTCGTGAGGTGCTGGCGCCTAGTGTCCCCCCCCTCGTGAGGTGCTGGCGCCTAGTCCCCCCCCCTCGTGAGGTGCTGGCGCCTAGTGTCCCCCCCCCTCGTGAGGTGCTGGCGCCCAGTGTCCCCCCCTCGTGAGGTGCTGGCGCCCAGTGTCCCCCCCTCGTGAGGTGCTGGCGCCTAGTGTCCCCCCTCGTGAGGTGCTGGCGCCTAGTGTCCCCCCCCCTCGTGAGGTGCTGGCGCCTAGTGTCCCCCCCTCGTGAGGTGCTGGCGCCTAGTGTCCCCCCCCTCGTGAGGTGCTGGCGCCTAGTGTCCCCCCCCTCGTGAGGTGCTGGCGCCCAGTGTCCCCCCCCTCGTGAGGTGCTGGCGCCCAGTGTCCCCCCCCCTCGTGAGGTGCTGGCGCCCAGTGTCCCCCCCCCTCGTGAGGTGCTGGCGCCTAGTGTCCCCCCCTCGTGAGGTGCTGGCGCCTAGTGTCCCCCCCCCTCGTGAGGTGCTGGCGCCAGTGTCCCCCCCCCCTCGTGAGGTGCTGGCGCCTAGTGTCCCCCCCTCGTGAGGTGCTGGCGCCTAGTGTCCCCCCCTCGTGAGGTGCTGGCGCCTAGTGTCCCCCCCCTCGTGAGGTGCTGGCGCCTAGTGTCCCCCCCTCGTGAGGTGCTGGCGCCTAGTGTCCCCCCCCTCGTGAGGTGCTGGCGCCTAGTGTCCCCCCCCCTCGTGAGGTGCTGGCGCCTAGTGTCCCCCCCCTCGTGAGGTGCTGGCGCCTAGTGTCCCCCCCCTCGTGAGGTGCTGGCGCCCAGTGTCCCCCCCCCTCGTGAGGTGCTGGCGCCTAGTGTCCCCCCCCTCGTGAGGTGCTGGCGCCCAGTGTCCCCCCCCTCGTGAGGTGCTGGCGCCCAGTGTCCCCCCCTCGTGAGGTGCTGGCGCCTAGTGTCCCCCCCCCCTCGTGAGGTGCTGGCGCCCAGTGTCCCCCCCCTCGTGAGGTGCTGGCGCCCAGTGTCCCCCCCTCGTGAGGTGCTGGCGCCTAGTGTCCCCCCCCTCGTGAGGTGCTGGCGCCCAGTGTCCCCCCCCCTCGTGAGGTGCTGGCGCCCAGTGTCCCCCCCCTCGTGAGGTGCTGGCGCCTAGTGTCCCCCCCTCGTGAGGTGCTGGCGCCCAGTGTCCCCCCCCCTCGTGAGGTGCTGGCGCCCAGTGTCCCCCCCCCTCGTGAGGTGCTGGCGCCTAGTGTCCCCCCCTCGTGAGGTGCTGGCGCCTAGTGTCCCCCCCCTCGTGAGGTGCTGGCGCCTAGTGTCCCCCCCCTCGTGAGGTGCTGGCGCCTAGTGTCCCCCCCCCTCGTGAGGTGCTGGCGCCTAGTGTCCCCCCCCCTCGTGAGGTGCTGGCGCCTAGTGTCCCCCCCTCGTGAGGTGCTGGCGCCCAGTGTCCCCCCCCCTCGTGAGGTGCTGGCGCCTAGTGTCCCCCCCTCGTGAGGTGCTGGCGCCTAGTGTCCCCCCCTCGTGAGGTGCTGGCGCCTAGTGTCCCCCCCCTCGTGAGGTGCTGGCGCCTAGTGTCCCCCCCCCTCGTGAGGTGCTGGCGCCTAGTGTCCCCCCCCCCTCGTGAGGTGCTGGCGCCCAGTGTCCCCCCCCCTCGTGAGGTGCTGGCGCCCAGTGTCCCCCCCCTCGTGAGGTGCTGGCGCCCAGTGTCCCCCCCCTCGTGAGGTGCTGGCGCCCAGTGTCCCCCCCCCTCGTGAGGTGCTGGCGCCTAGTGTCCCCCCCCTCGTGAGGTGCTGGCGCCTAGTGTCCCCCCCCTCGTGAGGTGCTGGCGCCTAGTGTCCCCCCCCCTCGTGAGGTGCTGGCGCCTAGTGTCCCCCCCCTCGTGAGGTGCTGGCGCCCAGTGTCCCCCCCCTCGTGAGGTGCTGGCGCCTAGTGTCCCCCCCCTCGTGAGGTGCTGGCGCCTAGTGTCCCCCCCCCCTCGTGAGGTGCTGGCGCCTAGTGTCCCCCCCCCTCGTGAGGTGCTGGCGCCTAGTGTCCCCCCCTCGTGAGGTGCTGGCGCCTAGTGTCCCCCCCCCTCGTGAGGTGCTGGCGCCTAGTGTCCCCCCCCCTCGTGAGGTGCTGGCGCCTAGTGTCCCCCCCTCGTGAGGTGCTGGCGCCCAGTGTCCCCCCCCTCGTGAGGTGCTGGCGCCTAGTGTCCCCCCCCCTCGTGAGGTGCTGGCGCCCAGTGTCCCCCCCCTCGTGAGGTGCTGGCGCCCAGTGTCCCCCCCTCGTGAGGTGCTGGCGCCTAGTGTCCCCCCCCCTCGTGAGGTGCTGGCGCCCAGTGTCCCCCCCTCGTGAGGTGCTGGCGCCCAGTGTCCCCCCCCTCGTGAGGTGCTGGCGCCTAGTGTCCCCCCCCTCGTGAGGTGCTGGCGCCAGTGTCCCCCCCCTCGTGAGGTGCTGGCGCCCAGTGTCCCCCCCCCTCGTGAGGTGCTGGCGCCTAGTGTCCCCCCCCTCGTGAGGTGCTGGCGCCTAGTGTCCCCCCCCTCGTGAGGTGCTGGCGCCTAGTGTCCCCCCCCCCTCGTGAGGTGCTGGCGCCTAGTGTCCCCCCCCCTCGTGAGGTGCTGGCGCCTAGTGTCCCCCCCCTCGTGAGGTGCTGGCGCCTAGTGTCCCCCCCCTCGTGAGGTGCTGGCGCCTAGTGTCCCCCCCCTCGTGAGGTGCTGGCGCCTAGTGTCCCCCCCCCTCGTGAGGTGCTGGCGCCTAGTGTCCCCCCCTCGTGAGGTGCTGGCGCCTAGTGTCCCCCCCCCTCGTGAGGTGCTGGCGCCCAGTGTCCCCCCCCTCGTGAGGTGCTGGCGCCAGTGTCCCCCCCCCTCGTGAGGTGCTGGCGCCTAGTGTCCCCCCCCTCGTGAGGTGCTGGCGCCTAGTGTCCCCCCCCTCGTGAGGTGCTGGCGCCCAGTGTCCCCCCCCCCCTCGTGAGGTGCTGGCGCCCAGTGTCCCCCCCCCTCGTGAGGTGCTGGCGCCTAGTGTCCCCCCCTCGTGAGGTGCTGGCGCCCAGTGTCCCCCCCCCTCGTGAGGTGCTGGCGCCCAGTGTCCCCCCCCCTCGTGAGGTGCTGGCGCCTAGTGTCCCCCCCCCTCGTGAGGTGCTGGCGCCAGTGTCCCCCCCCTCGTGAGGTGCTGGCGCCTAGTGTCCCCCCCCCTCGTGAGGTGCTGGCGCCTAGTGTCCCCCCCTCGTGAGGTGCTGGCGCCTAGTGTCCCCCCCCCTCGTGAGGTGCTGGCGCCTAGTCCCTCCCCCCCTCGTGAGGTGCTGGCGCCTAGTGTCCCCCCCTCGTGAGGTGCTGGCGCCCAGTGTCCCCCCCCCTCGTGAGGTGCTGGCGCCTAGTGTCCCCCCCTCGTGAGGTGCTGGCGCCCAGTGTCCCCCCCCTCGTGAGGTGCTGGCGCCTAGTGTCCCCCCCCCTCGTGAGGTGCTGGNCGACCTTACCTTACCTACCTTACCTACCTTACCAGGCCTCCTCGTTGCTGGACTGGTCAACCAGGACGCGGCTGCTCGCAGCCTGACGTATGAGTCACAGCCTGGTTGATCAGGTATCCTTTGGAGGTGTTTGTCAAGTTCCCTCTTGAACACTGTGAGGGGTCGGCCAGTTATGTCCCTTATGTGTAGTGGAAGCGTTTTGAACAGTCTCGGGCCTCTGATGTTGATAGTTCTCTCTTGAACACTGTGAGGGGTCGGCCAGTTATGTCCCTTATGTGTAGTGGAAGCGTGTTGAACAGTCTCGGGCCTCTGATGTTGACAGTTCTCTCTTGAACACTGTGAGGGGTCGGCCAGTTATGTCCCTTATGTGTAGTGGAAGCGTGTTGAACAGTCTCGGGCCTCTGATGTTGATAGAGTTCTCTCTTGAACACTGTGAGGGGTCCTCCAGTTATGTCCCTTATGTGTAGTGGAAGCGTGTTGAACAGTCTCGGGCCTCTGATGTTGATAGTTCTCTCTCAGAGTACCTGTTGCACCTCTGCTCTTCAACGGGGGTATTCTGCACATCCTGCCATGCCTCCTGGTCTCGTGTGATGTTATTTCTGTGTGCAGGTTTGGGACCAGCCCCTCTAATATTTTCCACGCGTAAATTATTATGTATCTCTCCCGCCTGCGCTCAAGAGCATACAGATTTAGGCTCTTTAGTCGGTCCTAATAGTTTAGATGTTTTACTGAGTGGATTCTAGCAGTAAAGGATCTCTGCACGCTCTCCAGGTCAGCAATTTCTCCAGCTGTGAAAGGGGCTGTCATTGTGCAGCAGTACTCCACTCTAGAGAGCACTAGTGTCTTGAAGAGTATCATCATTGGTATAGCATCTCTAGTGTGAAAGGTTCTTGTTATCCTACCTGTCATTTTTCTTACAGTTATGACGGCTACTTTATTGTGTACTGTGCTCATCAATGCGGCCACCTTGCCCCCTCTGCTCATCAATGGGGCCACCTTGCCCCCTCTGCTCATCAATGGGGCCATCTTGCATCCTCTGTTCATCAATGGGGCCACCTCTCACCCTCTACCATGCCTTCACCTCATGAAGGGAATTATTTCCATGAGTAGACTTGGAATTCATGACGGTAATATTTGCCGCGTTAATTATTGTTTCTCTTACCTGTGGGCCCACTGATGAGTCCACCTGTGGCCCACTGATGAGTCCACCTGTGGCCCACTGATGAGTCAACCTGAGGGCCACTGATGAGTTCACCTGTGGGCCCACTGATGAGTTCACCTGTGGGCCCACTGATGAGTCCACCTGAGGGCCCACTGATGGGTCCACCTGTGGCCCACTGATGAGTCCACCTGTGGCCCACTGATGAGTCCACCTGAGGGCCACTGATGAGTTCACCTGTGGGCCCACTGATGAGTTCACCTGTGGGCCCACTGATGAGTCCACCTGAGGGCCCACTGATGGGTCCACCTGAGGGCTCACTGATGAGTCCACCTGAGGGCCCACTGATGAGTCCACCTGAGGGCCCACTGATGAGTCCACCTGTGGGCCCACTGATGAGTCCACCTGTGGGCCCACTGATGAGTCCACCTGTGGGCCACTGATGAGTCCACCTGTGGCCCACTGATGAGTCCACCTGTGGGCCCACTGATGAGTCCACCGGAGAACCCACTGATGAGTCCACCTGTGGCCCACTGATGAGTCCACCTGTGGCCCACTGATGAGTCCACCTGTGGGCCAATGATGAGTCCACCTGTGGCCCACTGATGAGTCCACCTGAGAGCCCACTGATGAGTCCACTTGTGGCCCACTGATGAGTCCACCTGTGGCCCACTGATGAGTCCACCTGTGGCCCACTGATGAGTCCACCTGTGGCCCACTGATGAGTCCACCTGTGGCCCCACTGATGAGTCCACCTGTGGCCCCACTGATGAGTCCACCTGAGGGCCCACTGATGAGTCCACCTGAGGGCCTACTGATGAGTCCACCTGAGGGCCCACTGATGAGTCCACCTGAGGGGCCCACTGATGAGTGCACCTGAGGGCCCACTGATGAGTCCACCTGTGGCCCACTGATGAGTCCACCTGTGGCCCACTGATGAGTCCACCTGTGGCCCACTGATGAGTCCACCTGTGGCCCACTGATGAGTCCACCTGTGGCCCACTGATGAGTCCACCTGAGGGCCCACTGATGAGTCCACCTGAGGGCCCACTGATGAGTCCACCTGAGGGCCCACTGATGAGTCCACCTGAGGGCCCACTGATGAGTCCACCTGTGGCCCACTGATGAGTCCACCTGTGGGCCACTGATGAGTCCACGTGTGGGCCCACTGATGAGTCCACCTGTGGCCCACTGTTGAGTCCACCTGAGGGCCCACTGATGAGTCCACCTGTGGCCCCACTGATGAGTCCACCTGTGGCCCCACTGATGAGTCCACCTGAGGGCCCACTGATGAGTCCACCTGAGGGCCTACTGATGAGTCCACCTGAGGGCCCACTGATGAGTCCACCTGAGGGGCCACTGATGAGTCCACCTGTGGCCCACTGATGAGTCCACCTGAGGGCCCACTGATGAGTCCACCTGTGGGCCACTGATGAGTCCACCTGTGGCCCACTGATGAGTCCACCTGTGGCCCACTGATGAGTCCACCTGTGGCCCCACTGATGAGTCCACCTGAGGGCCCACTGATGAGTCCACCTGAGGGCCCACTGATGAGTCCACCTGTGGCCCACTGATGAGTCCACCTGTGGCCCACTGATGAGTCCACCTGTGGCCCACTGATGAGTCCACCTGTGGCCCACTGATGAGTCCACCTGTGGCCCCACTGATGAGTCCACCTGAGGGCCCACTGATGAGTCCACCTGAGGGCGCACTGATGAGTCCACCTGAGGGCCCACTGATGAGTCCACCTGTGGCCCACTGATGAGTCCACCTGTGGCCCACTGATGAGTCCACCTGTGGCCCACTGATGAGTCCACCTTTGGCCCCACTGATGAGTCCACCTGAGGGCCCACTGATGAATCCACCTGTGGCCCACTGATGAGTCCACCTGTGGGCCACTGTGGTCCACGTGTGGGCCACTGATGAGTCCACGTGTGGGGCCCTCGCTGACTCCACCTTGACAAGGTTGGACAGTCCCAGTTCTGTAGAGGTTCTATTGAAGGAGTTTAAGCAGTATAGGCACTGACAACTTACCGTAACACCCTACCTGATGCTCCTGGCAACACCGGCGTGTGCACTGAGCTTACCTCTGGCGCTCAGTCCCCGACCGTCTAAGTGGTTGGGCACCATCCCCCCCCCCCCCCGTCCCATCCGAAATCGTTATCCTGACCCCATATATAGTCTTCATGGCTTGGCGCTTTCCCGTGATAATTCCCTCCCTCCGTCCATCAAGCGGTCAACCCCTCAAGATCCATCAATTTGAACATGCTGTTCATTCAAATCAGAAATTTTCTCAGATATAAATTAATATTACATATTAGCATATTGTCCATATTTAGGCACTGGTTAGGTTAGGTGTTTAGGTTCTGTTGGCGATTATTGGTATTTGTAGTACGTGGGTGAAGCATTTACAGCGTTGTGGTTCGAACACAAGTCGTCAGTGAAGCACTTGTTCCGGAAGTGTTCGAACGTCATCAGTCGTGAGTCGTGTGTAAGCAATTTTTCATTCATAAACAGTTAGGGGGGGGGGTTGGCGGGTGGATGGAATGGACTTTGGACTTTGTTTATGAGGCCGGGCTGGTGTTGGACCAAGCTCTCACAAGTAGGGGGGGGGGGGTAGAAATAGCCTAAGCTACTCTATCCCTTTGAGATGTATTTTTTTTCTTGTCTCATTAAACATACTTGAACTTGAACTCACAAGCCATGCCTGGCCCGGGCCGGGCTTGGGGAGTAGAAGTACTCGCGGAACCCACTCAGGTATGTTCCAGGTATGAGTACTATCGTGGGTTGACTGGGCACGCGACAAGGACCTTCCTCCTGTGGGTCCATTACTGGCCTCAGCTGGTGTGTAGTCAGCAGTCATTCTGGCGGCAGGTGTGTGATCAGCAGTCATCCTGGCAGCAGGTGTGGGGTCAACAGTCATCCTGGGGGCAGGTGTGGGGTCAGCAGTCATCCTGGCAGCAGGTGTGGGGTTAACAGTCATCCTGGGGGCAGGTGTAGGGTCAACAGTCATCCTGGCGGCAGGTGTAGGGTCAACAGTCATCCTGGCGGCAGGTGTGGGGTCAACAGTCATCCTAGGGGCAGGTGTGGGGTCAACAGTCATCCTGGCGGCAGGTGTGGGGCCAACAGTCATCCTGGCGGCAGGTGTGGGGTCAACAGTCATCCTGGCGGCAGGTGTGGGGTCAACAGTCATCCTGGCGGCAGGTGTGGGGTCAACAGTCATCCTGGCGGCAGGTGTGGGGCCAACAGTCATCCTGGCGGCAGGTGTGGGGTCAACAGTCATCCTTGCGGCAGGTGTGGGGCCAACAGTCATCCTGGCGGCAGGTGTGGGGTCAACAGTCATCCTGGCGGCAGGTGTAGGGTCAACAGTCATCCTGGCGGCAGGTGTGGGGTCAACAGTCATCCTGGCGGCAGGTGTGGGGTCAGCAGTCATCCTGGGGGCAGGTGTGGGGTCAACAGTCATCCTGGCGGCAGGTGTCTTGATTAATTCCTGCCGTCAGGCGTCTGCTGGTCGCTGGTATGTGCCTGGTCTGCTGAGTGTGTGGTGAGTGTACATGGGTGGTGTACACTCCCAGGCTGTGGTGGGTGTACATGGCTGGGTGTACACTGAGGCTGTGGTAATTCTTTCACGCGTGTAGACAATATTGAGGACACAACAAACCTAGACTCTGATGTACCTGGACCTAGATTGTACCTGGTTACTTGATACCTGCTTGATGGGGTTCTGGGAGTTCTTCTACTCCCCAAGCCCGGCCCGAGGCCAGGCTCGACTTGTGAGAGCTTGGTCCACCAGGCTGTTGCTTGGAGCGGCCCGCAGGCCCACATACCCACCACAGCCCGGCTGGTCCGGAACTTCTCTTAGAAAACAGTCCAGTTTTCTCTTGAAGATGTCCACGGTTGTTCCGGCAATATTCTTATAGTTGCTGGGAGGACGTTGAACAACCGCGGACCTCTGATGTTTATACAGTGTTCTCTGATTGTGCCTATGGCACCTCTGCGCTTCACTGGTTCTATTCTGCAATTCTTCCATATCGTTCACTCCAGTATGTTGTAATTTTACTGTGTAGATTTGGTACTTGGCCCTCCAGTATTTTCCACGTATATATTATTTGATATCTCTCTCGTCTTCTTTCTAGCGAGTACATTTGGAGAGCTTTAAGACGATCCCAATAATTTAGGTGTTTTATCTCGTCTATGCGTGCCGTATATGTTCTCTGTATTCCCTCTATTTCAGCAATCTCTCCTGCTCTGAAGGGGGAAGTGAGTACTGAGCAGTACACAAGACAGGACAACACAAGTGACTTGAAGAGTACAACCATTGTGATGGGATCCCTGGATTTTAAAATTTTCGTAATCCATCCGATCATTTTTCTGGCTGACGCAATATTTGCTTGGTTATGCTCCCTAAACGTTAGATCGTCGGACATCATTATTACCAAACCCTTGACATGCTGTTTTCCTACTATGGGGAGATTTGATTGTGTTTTGTACCCTTTTATCATGTTTAAGGTCCTCATTTTTACTGTACCTGAGTACCTGGAATTTATCACTGTTAAACATCATGTTATTTTCTGCTGCCCAGTCGAAAACTTTATTAATATCTGCTTGTAGTTTTTCAATGTCTTCAGCAGAGGTAATTTTCATGCTGATTTTTGTGTCATCTGCAAAGGATACGAAGCTGTGCCTTGTATTTGAGTCTATATCTGATATGAGAATAAGGAAAAGTGGTGCAGGGATTGTACCCTGAGGTACAGAACTTTCAACTGCGCTTGGACTCGATTTTATATGGTTGACTGTTACTCTTTGTGTTCTGTTCGACAGAAAACTGAGTATCCAGCGTCCTCCTTTACCAGTTATTCCTATTACCCTAATTTTGTGTGCTATCACTCTATGGTCACATTTATCGAATGCCTTTGCAAAGTCCGTGTATATCACAACTGCATTTTGTTTTTCTTCTAATGCCTAAGAAGCATTAGAAGTCCATTTCATGTGGTCTCCATCTCATGTTGGCCTCCGAATGCATGATAGAGCTGATAAGTTAGCCAAAGAATCTGCCTTTAAAGGAGCCGTTGAGTGTAACCTTGGATTGTCAATGAGCAATCTGAGAGCAGCAGTACACCGAGAACTTCAACAAGATCTTGTAGATCTGAGGCAAAGTGAAATTGACACCAGTAATTCCATCTATCATCATACTATCATGCAAGAGGAGCCACACATCTATGGATCATCCAATAAAATCAGCAGACTTCTAGATGTTACTGCTGCTCGGCTTAGACTCGGTTACAAGTATCTCTGGGAATTCTCATTATCTGCCGATGTAGACCTGACCAAATGTAAACTGTGTCAACAAAATTATTCGCACACCCTCCGTCACTATGTGATGGAGTGCGAAAAGATACGTGAATTTAGAGACAATTCTATAACCAATGTTCCAGCGATGTGTAAATATTTCATTCAAAATGATCTGCTACCAGAAATTTTAGCCAAATATCCCCAGTTTGCTAACTGTAGGTAGTAACTGAGTGATTGTAACCTATCCACCGCTGCCCACTGGATGGGAGGCGGTGTGCAGGACAAACATATAAATTTTGACACTAGCTCTCCACATATGTCAGTTGCTTAATTTAGAACCTGTACTTGAGGTCGATCTCGAACCCATTGTTGATGTGACGACTTATATTGAATTTTGTAACTAGCTCATCAAGATTGTAACTTACTTAGCTAAATGAATTGTGGGGTTCAGTCCCTGAGCCCATTATGTGCCTCTGTAACCCTTTCCACTACCGCCCACAAGATGGGTATGGGGTGCATAATAAATGAACTAAACTAAAAACTAAAAAACTTCTAATGCCTCAGTGATGTTGTCGTAGTGGTCAAGTAGCTGTGAGAGGCATGATC